>JADLSH010000048.1:0-413287 GCA_016169945.1 Trachythela sp. YZ-2020 | reverse complement strand
GATCTCTTTAGCCAAGTAAATTGTGTTTGTTTACAACGCTATGCGGCTGCTTTATCCCCATTCAAACGCCTCTGAACTTTGTATTGTTTACAAATTAACAATAATACAAACTAATTAAATATTCATTTCGCTTTCCTACCTTTGGTTTACACACTACATACTCGTAAATACCACCATTCGACGGGGATTTCCAATCCCTTTAGTTTGATACCATTTTTATAATCATAGGACATAATCTAGCCCTTTTACGGCAATTCTCGTTTATATTGTGCATTTGTTGCGACTTGAAAAGGACGTGCGAACATTGCGAACACGTGTGTCTGGTTAAAAAAACTCTGAAAATCACTGTCGCTGTCCAATACATCGCAGGCTCAGAGGATCATCTCGAATGAAAAATACCAAAATCGACTATATCCACGATTAGTAAGCTGCTCGCTTCGCTCGCAGCAATAATCATGTATAAAATCAACATCTTGATGTTAGGAAATATGTACATCTTGATCTTGTTTACATGTACAATCAACAGATTGTAAATAATATAAATAGTATATACTTTTGTATGTTATATTTACAATCTGTTGTTTGATTGAAAGTCTGAAGGTCAAGATGCTTTCCTTAGTTATTGCTGTGTTAAAGCACTACTCATCTAATATTGTTTGTGGCATTTCTATTTCAGATGTTGTTAACATGGGCCTGAGAAAAAGCAAGCTTGAACACAGTGACTGGCATGAACATTAAAATTTAGGAATTTGGTCTTTTACAACATAGTTTATATTTGAACTGAGTATCTATTAACATGTAATGTGCAACTCATGAATGAAAGCAAGCTCATGTTTAGTGTGAATATCTAGCTTTTTTTGCCATGGTAGGTTCTACCATCAGTACCACGTGGGCCTCCAACCTAGATATATTCTACAAGTAAACCAAACAAAACTTCACTAACCACTAATCATTATTGTCCAACAATTTCCCCTTGACAAGAAAAATTATCTGGGTTCAGACCAAGGGAAATAACAAAGTAGGTCAGTAGGGAACATTGAGACTAATGGATTACCAGGAACCTGAACAGATACTCTGGTCAACCCAATTATTTATGGCTAATACTGGTTAGCTAACTAGTATTAAAAGTTAATAGCTGACCAAGTATCCTAGCTTGCTCATGCTGCAGTATATGCATTTGTTCACCAATACACCCTTGTTGTTTCAGAGCTAAGGTGCAAGACAGATAAATCACAGCATAATTTTGCTTTTGTTATAATGTTGGGAAATGTTGGGAGATTTTGATCTCTGTATTCAGTCAGCTAACCAGCTAAGTGCCCCTAACTTTGCATGCCTCTCTTGCATTATGGATGTTTTGAGTTTCATTTATTTGTTTCTTCAATAAAATATTTACAATTCATGATAAAAATTATAGTTTAAGATTCATACCGTATATTTCTAATGATAATATAGTTTGGTATTTACATCACATATCCGTGTTACTTTCATTGTCATGTTAAAATGAGTATTATTCTGTATATTATAAGTCTTGTAATTGTTCTAAATAGATATATAATATAGTTACATACTATTTTCAATTGTTGATGGCTCTTGGAACATATAATATGGTTACTAGTATTCAAGTACCCAAAATGTGCAGTGAGGAGGAAAGAACACAGCTTAGCCTATCCTTATGGGCACATCTCCAATATGGACACCTCTCTATAATATGGACAGTTTTCAATATCCAGAAGTAAAATATATTAAATTTCAAAAAACCCTCTATGAAAAGGACACCTAATGCAAACACTTTGCTGTGTTCCTACTGTATATTGTCCATATTAGAGGGGTTGGACTGTATACGAATGAGCTGGTAATGGCAAATCTATGATAAGAGTACATCACATAGGTCGTTAGCACAGTGTGGGCATTGAGGTTGTGATGATCAGCATGTCACCTTCCATTACACATTGATTCCTTAAAAATATAATTATCAAGAGTTGTTGTTGTAACATATTTAACTTGGTGAGTGGTGACTACAGTATTTGAATAACAGAAACAGATATCACTCCAAAGCATGCATCAAAACAGAGAATGAAAATAGCAATTGTGCTGCATATGGAAAACAGAATAAAATTTTGCTCAGAAAATATAGAACACACCACTGATCGAGTCTTGTAGCATGTGAAAATAAAACTGAACTGAAGTCATCTTACCTTTATAAAATATAAAATAAATACCGGCTTGGGAATGCATTATTATACTGGGTCCATTAGAATTCGGTAGCTGTTTCCAATCATATAATTGCAACACTTGAATAGCATTTAAAAATGCATTCCAGAGCATTTAAAAATGTTCTGCCAAAATTGGTCGCCTTCATGTACAGTGTACTACTTGTAATATTCACCTCGACAGTCGATGGCAACAGAACGAGTATGAGCGCCATACTTGATAATATATGATGATAAATGGTGAAGAATTGAAGGTGGACATGTATATTAAACCGACTTATTAAATATGTTTTCGTAAAATTTGTTCAAACTTTGAGAAATAGATAAATAATATAACAAAACATTAAGACATAGAATAAGGAATGAATAAAAGAACAATACCAAGAAAATCGTAAGTGCGGGCGCTGATTCCAGTCAGCAACAGATGTGTTGCCGCTGTTGCGCATGCGATAAATGTCCAAGAATCTTGGACATTTTTGCCAAGTTGTCCAGGGTCTTGTCCGTTCACCGCGGCCACCATGAAGACCCTGGGGACGAGGTTGCCAACCTGGTTGGTGAGCCTGTCCAGCTCCTTGGGGGCATTATATAACACTTGGTATAATAGTCCCCTTCAGGGGCGTAGCCAGGATAAGCAATCTACCCATCAAAACGTGCTGCACTACACGTAGGTCTGCCGCCCACCCATCCCCAACAAAATTATGTTTCCCCTTGGTCAAAGTATGTGCAGACTTGCATGACTGTTCACTGTTGATTGGCAATATGTTATATAGTAAAGTTTAAGCTTGTACGGTTGTACTAACTACTAAAGAAAAAATAGTGGAGTTTTGTGTTTATGTTTTAGGATCTTTTTTTCCCGTCCCATTAAAAACTACCCATCTAAAAGACAGGTGGACGGGCATTTGGCTAAGTCCATGGTCCCCTTGGTACTCTTCCTTGGGAGCAATCCATGTACCTTTTTTGGCACATAGTTCTAGGCATTGATTCTAGCATTATCGTGGTATTAGAAATAATTCTGTTGCACAACACTATTTTCAGAACGGGCTTTTCTTCAATGTATGATTACAATGTTTTTCTGTAGCATGGGTGAGTTCCCTTGCCGGGGTCATAACCTGGCCCTGAATAGCCTGCAAGCAGGCTAGGTCCTGACCAACGTTGGAATCATTTTGGCTATATTTTATGAAAAGCTGTGTGATTATGTTTTATGCTGTCGTTGAAAAAACATTAAATTGTTATATATATATATACAGTATATGGTAAATTATTATGAATTTGCCATCTGTACAACAAGTGGGAGTGTGTATTCTCCTGCCAGGATTGACCCCTGTCTATAATAAGCCACAAAACTGTATATAAAAATATCCAAAAAATACATGGTACGTACTTATTACTAATGTGTATGACTAATTTGTTTTATATTCTTAATACAAGTATGCAGGTTAGAATACAAGATAAGTATTTAACAATGCCTGCTGCAGTCACATAAATAGATAAGCAACCAAAGATGTTTTTATCCATGAAAATGTGTGTCTCTTCTGATTTCTGAAGGCAGTGGAGCTAGCTAGCTGTCTTAACCTGGAGTTACCAGGGGCCATGCCCCCCCCCAGCGAAGGTTTTTTAGGGGGCGGCAAAACATAAATGGGGCGCCGAAATTGCACAAATCACACAAAAGTGCTAGCCCGAATTGGAATTTTGTCAGATCCAATGAGTCAACAAGGGAAAAAGAGTTTGAGATTGTTAATGATTGATACATTGTCGTTTATCTGATAAAACTTATCCGATAAATATTAGTGATTTCCGATATGCCTGTTAGTCAGAATACAACTTATACAAGGATTAAAAATTCACAAGCCTACCTACAACTACAAGCATTAATTACTGTCCAGTCTGTAATATCTCAAAGGATGTAAATTGTTAATTGTGAAATGTGAAGTGATTTGCCTTACGATCACTGGTAAGTTCACCGTCTACTTCATGAATGTTTGCCGGCTACTTTTTTGTAATTGTAATTTTTCCTCTTTGAATTATTCAAACTCCTGAATGTGGTGATTCTTACGCATTTTTATTTTATACGATGTTTTATAATTCTCAGAATTTCATCAAATCGCCACCCAAAACGAAAGAAATAGCATTTCAGGGACTCTAAATTTCAAAATTTTCCCGGTGGTGTGCACCCCCAAACTTACAAACTTAATATTGTACCTCTCTTTATATTTTCCGTGCAATACTACAGAAGATTATTCACCATATCACTGCTAAAATTACTCTGAAATACAAAAACAATATTCGCACAACTACTAAACGGCAGCCATCTTGTATATTCACTTCCGGTTATGGATTATCCCAGAGCCTTAGATTGTATTTAACCCCAACCCCACCTAACCCCAATCCTAACCATAATCCTAACCTAATCCTAACCCCCGGTAAGGCCCCGGTACCTTAGCAAAATGCCAACATGTCTGAAAACAAACATGTTGCATGCTCTAGCAATATGAATAAGTCATGAAGCGATCTCTTGCTGTTGATGAAGGTCAGACATCACCGTCAGACGGCTTATGACCTTTCCAATCAAGATGAACCAACCTTACTAACGGCCGCAACAGTCACTGAGTCACATTGTCACAAATTGAATTGACAAATGTCAAAATTCATTACAGCAATATTTCACTGTTTCAATGCCTTTGAAATTAGCACTATAACACTAAACAGTCTAAAGATAAGTTAGTAGGGCTTTGGTAGGGCTGTAAGCAGTAAAATAACTAAAAGTCTTCCTCAAGGAAATTTCAAGGAAATTGTATTCCATGGTCAAGGAAATCTAAGGAAATTTTGACACGAAATAAGGAATTTCAAAACTAAATAGTGCAAGCACTGGACTTTAATAATTAATACGTTCCAGATATAAAAAAATTACTGGGTTTGCGTCGCGAATTTCAACACTAAACAGTGAAAATTATCGCTGAAATATGAATAGAAAATGTGGGAAAGAAGGTCCAACGTTGTCTCCAGATTGTATTTACTCTAATTTTATTATAATGGCGGCTAGTAATATAGTAGGAAGCCAGGGATTGCAGCTCGAACATGATGGTATTAATTATGGTATATTTATATCCAAGAAACAGTCCCGTGTTCATTGCCCAGTTATGCCTAGAAACCCGAAACTAATCCGTGATGAGCCTGTACAAGAAAAGGTAATATGAAACACTCTAATATGTCGTGAAAAGGTGTTGAAACTCTGACATTTCTAGCTTAAAATGTGCAGTGAAACAGTTCGTCATTCAGGCAACATGTTGACTGAACTAGTGAACTGTATTCACTTGATGAATAGTCTATAGATAGAGCCACTCGCGAAAATTTATCATTGAAATACATGAATTGCAACCATTATAGGCATTTTCATGATTATCCCCGAGCCGCCGCGAAGCGCCGTGCGAGGGTACTAATTCCGCTCGGATATTTACACCCGGGTATGTGAAAACATTGTGGAATGCAAAGTTGTCCGCCATTTTTATTTGGCATGGACAGGACGGTTTTGTAAGTTATGCGCATGCGCGAGTTCAAGCCGAGAGAAACTTCCTTTTTGCAAACTTTTTTCAAAAATAGTTTTGCACTCATTTTATAAGCAAGTTTCTATGTAAGTAAGTAAACAAGATAAATGAAAATTATTTGGAGGACAAATTAACAAGAGGAAAAACAGTCGAAAGACCGAAAAAGGAGCGTTTTAAACGGGCAAGTGTCTATTTTGCATGCTTGCTTTGCCGATTTATAGCATGCAGTATAGTTTGTGAATTTGAAAATGTGTAGAGCATTCTGTGTGGTCAACACCACATTGATTGATCTTAAGAGTATTTTAGTATTGATTCAAATACGTTATAGAAAAATAAAAAACATATTAAATCTCAAAAACTTCATTTCAAAAGCAAGTACGAAGTATAAAAATACTGCTCGAAAAGCAGTTGAAGTTTTATGAAAATTTCGAAACGTTTTGTGAAGGTCTAAGGTTGAATGTTGCAGTAAATCAAAGCTGAAAGAGTACATAATAGCATACCCATTTTATATAGTTGGGCTTTTAGTTGTGCAATTGATAATTTTATAGTTAAAACAAAATAACAATATTTTGTACAAATTAAAATATAAAAAATATACAGTGTTGCGTGTCACCATGGCTACATTGGTCGACTCAGTACTTCATGTTACAATAACTTTTGGGGAGTAAATTGTTTGGTTCAAATGGGCGAGGGGATTTTGCATGCATGTATTTCTAGTACACAAATATGTTAGTATGACTGTTCTGAACATTGTCTATTTCCGGTCTGGGTCGAGAGACTGGGGAGAAACGAGAGCACATGGAATGGGTTTTTGGACGAACAGAACGTAGTTTTAATAAATATAATAAGAAACTTCCTTCACAGAATTGTGAGTATATATAGAAAGTTTTGGTCATTTTCCTTATTCAGCCATAGGCTTATAGCTAATAGTTCAATTCATGTTGTTTATGTTGTTTATCTAGTTGACTATCACTGTATTCCATACATATAGTACAAGAACATTAAAGAAGTATCTATATATTAAAACGCCTTTGAGTTTATCGAAATTAAAGTAGCCTCCCATTATCGTGGAGGCGAAACAGTCAAAATTCTTACAGACGAATAAACTCGACAACTGGCTATCTAAAAAGACAAAGGCGTCTTTATTAAACTCAAGTACGGAATATATAAAGCCATCGAAGCTAAATCTTCAGGACAACTGACAGCAAAAGAAGCGACTAACCGTTCTAGAAGATACATCTACTTCAAAAGGGCAGAAGACCGTACAAATAAGGTTAGAATCGTCCAAATTCAAGATCGTTTTCTGCTCATTTGTGATTCTGTTTTATAAATAATCCAAAATATTGAAAATATAAAATCAAACAGTACGGCCTCGAACAGTAGCGTGGAGTTCGTATCAAAACGAGGCTACCTGTGGATACACCAAAAGGAGATCGCAACTTAAATTCAATACTCCAAAAGGAGATTGAGAGAAATCGCATACTCCAAAAGGAGTTCAGGGAAATCTCACAAAATGCCACCAAAAATAGACATTAACAAGCTCATAGCAAAGCGGGACAATGCCATTGATGCCCTTAAAGAACTTTTTGAGGAATTTGAAACAATTTTCGCTGTAGAACCACAGCTGGAAAGATTACAAAACACATTTGACCAAATTGAATTAAAGTATAGAAGCATAAAAAAACAACAAGATGTCATTGCTGACAGACTTGTCGAGGATGGTAGTACTGAAATTCAGGAGTTAATAAAAGAAGTTAAAATTGTCGGAGAAAAAATAAAATGTGAATATTTAGCAGTTGCCAAAGCATATGCTGTATACCAAAAGAAGTCCACCAGCCCCACTGATACCTCATCCAGTGGTTCAGAAACATTGGAAGCCATGACCTATGCAGTAAAGAAAATGGCAGAAACAATGATGAGTCCAAAGCCAAATTCTGGTGGTCTTGAGAGACTAGCGGTTCCACATGGGATGGAGGGCGTAGATCATACTCCACTTGGAAAAAGGAATTCAACCATTGGATGAAAAAGTGTTCACAAGACAAGGATGAACAATTACAACGATTCCGAAAGGCAATGCCAAAAGGATTTTGGTGGACCGAGCAAGTCAAAACCTTTAAAGATATCGACCGAGCATGGAGCATCTTAGACATTGAGTTTGAAGACAAACGAAAGTTAATGGATGAATTACTGGCTGGAATTAACAAGCAAAAGCAAGTGAAAAGAGATTCCAAGTCACTCACTCATTATGCCACACTTATATCTGGTTACGTAAATGACATGGCAGATAATGATTGTTCTGTAACGTCATCTTCAGATGCACCATTCTTTATGTCACAACTTTTGTCGAAGATTGAACCAAGGGATAACGCAGACTTTGGCAGAGAAATGCAAAGAATGAAAAAAGAGGAAAACGTCACAAACCTTGTTAATTGGCTATATCAAGAAGCAAGTATTCGGTCAAGAGGAAAGCAAGAACCGGAAGAAGATAATGTGGAACGAAGTTCTCGAGGAAATTATTACAAGAGATCTGACAATCATGCTGCAACCTACAGAACACCAATGGATCAAACGTGTCCCCTTGGCTGCACAACGAAGCATTTGCTTGCTGCTTGTCCTAGTTACCAAAGTTCAACAGTGGATGAACGATGGGAGATTGTCAAGAAAGAACAAAGATGTCGCAAGTGTCTTAGAGCATCGCACCACACGAAAGATTGCTGGAAAGCCGAGCCAATGTACAAGTTTTTCAGGTTCGATGCCTCTTGTGAGAACATCAGCTGGGTTACTGTCTGATCTAACGTAGCGAAAGTTCTCTGTGCCCACCGTTTCCTGGGTCTCAGCTACTCTTGCGGACACGAAAGGTCGGAATTCTCTTGGTGGGGTCTTTATCCATGACAGAACAGTTGTGGAATCTACCCAAAGGATTCTTTCGGCTTCTTTAATTTTGGCAAAATCGAGTGTTTTTTCACAAGTTTCGCACATTCTGGACAGTGCTAAACAGCCCAACAGTTCCAATCTTGGAATGCTTTTCTTCTTTAACGGTGCCACGAATGGTTTGATCATCACGGGGACACAGTAGAAACTACCATCAACGAGTGTCCAGCGGAGGAAAATGACAGCGCCGAATCCTTGTTCTCCTCCATCGGAGAAACCATGTATCTCTGGAAGGCCAGTGGCATTGCTTGGCTTCAGCTTTCGATCGAATTCAAACGTGAGAAGATAATTCATGATCTGAAGATTTTCTTTCCATTTCTTCTGGAGACTTTACGGGAGAACGTCATCCCAACCAAAACCAGATTGCCAGAGCTCTTGCAAGTGGATTCTGAACTTGGTCGTCACGGGCGAGACAAGGCCAATGGGATCCCACAGCCGGGCTACCAGAGCTAAACAATTTCTCTTGGTAAAGGTTTCGAACTGGCCAACGATCTCGCGTTTCTTGAATGTGAATCTGTCGCTTTCTTTATCCCACTTATGACCCAGTAGATCTGTGAAACGTTCACCATCAGACTGATCAACTTCCTTATGGTTGGAGTGCCACGACTTAATTTCGAACTGTCCCTTTCCAAGGATATTATCAATCCCGTCTGTGACCTGTTTGACTTCTTCAACAGTTGGTCTAGATCCTCCAATATCATCAACATATACGTGCTCTTGGAGTTCTTTTGCTGCATCTGGGAACTCAGATTGAGAAGCCTTAGCCAAAGTGTTGATAGAGTTGGACGCGATATCGGGTGCAGGTTTGTCCACAAAACTCAGCCGCAGCCACTGGTAAATGGTGGGTAGGTTACCTTTTTCCTTTCTCCATAGAAATCGGTGGTAGATTTGATCCTCTGGATGCACCAAAACTTGGTTAAACATTTTCCGGACATCTCCAGAGTAAGCCACCTCGTCCCATCGCCACGCTGTCAATACACTTGGCAGTTCATTGATGTAATTAGGTCCCTTTTCTAGGTGGTCATTAAGGGAGAGCCCATCTTGGCCCTTTGATGACGAGTCGAAGACGAGTCGAACCGTGGTGGATTTCTCTCGTGTGAAGACAGCCTGGAGTGGTAAATACCATTCTGGTCGAGAGTGATCAACTTTCTCAGGAGGTACCTTCACCACGAAGCCTTGATTCACCAATTTTTGGATTTCCTCATCAACAACTTTGCTATATCCTCTTTTCTCAAACGATTTTTCTGCTGAATACATTCTCTTTAAGGCAATGTCATAATTCGAACGTTTCGGGAGACCTTGCTCCTTCCAGGGCATTTTTACTTGGATTCTCCCATCGACCAAAACAGTTGATTCCGATAGGGATCTAACGAACTTGTTTTCCCGCAATTTGTTTTCACTACAGGTGCAGAGTTGTGTTGGTTTCAGTCCCATTTGATCCTGTTGAAGAAGTTTGTTGACATCTTCAATGATGCTTGTTGTGCAAATATTTACCGATTGAATTCCCGAATAGTTCGTTGACTTTTGATCCAACTGTCCCAGGATATACCATCCGAAACACTTCATCTTGGCAATGGGTTCTCCTGAATCACCTGATAAGGTGTGGACATCGACAAATGCTTCAGCGAAATCAGTCCCAAGTAAGAGATCAACAGCGCCGCCGGCCAAGTGTAGCTTGTTTACAAGAGCCTTAAGGTGGGGGTAGCTTTCTATAGATGCTCGTGATATCGTCTGAGCGCTGCTGCAGGGCTTCCTGACGGTGTACACTCGTAGGGGTTTCTGGATATTCTCATCCACAGATGAAGTGACGGTGATGTCTAGGACTTCTGAAACTTCATATCTTTTTTCTCCTCCAGCCAGATTCATAGTAAGATGGGTCTGAATTCCCATCAATCCCAGTTTCATGGCAATGCCTTTTGAAATTAGGCTAGTGTTTGAACCAGTGTCTAACATTGCAAGGACTTCAATTGGATGTCCGCTGGAATCAACAACTCTGACTTTTTGAATAGGACATAATCCAACAGCAGTTTTTACTTCTTTCGTTTTGTTATTAATTGCTTTCACTTCGACGTTGTAGTTTCTAGAAGCATCGTGTTCTTGATTGGAAAAGGCAGGTGCATCTGGGTTTAAATTGCTTTCCTGGTATGCTTTCCTCTCATTGTGCAGGGATCGGTGATGATCTTTCTTGCATTGATCACACGACGTTGCCTCGGCTTTCCAGCAATCTTTCGTGTGGTGCGATGCTCTAAGACACTTGCGACATCTTTGTTCTTTCTTGACAATCTCCCATCGTTCATCCACTGTTGAACTTTGGTAACTAGGACAAGCAGCAAGCAAATGCTTCGTTGTGCAGCCAAGGGGACACGTTTGATCCATTGGTGTTCTGTAGGTTGCAGCATGATTGTCAGATCTCTTGTAATAATTTCCTCGAGAACTTCGTTCCACATTATCTTCTTCCGGTTCTTGCTTTCCTCTTGACCGAATACTTGCTTCTTGATATAGCCAATTAACAAGGTTTGTGACGTTTTCCTCTTTTTTCATTCTTTGCATTTCTCTGCCAAAGTCTGCGTTATCCCTTGGTTCAATCTTCGACAAAAGTTGTGACATAAAGAATGGTGCATCTGAAGATGACGTTACAGAACAATCATTATCTGCCATGTCATTTACGTAACCAGATATAAGTGTGGCATAATGAGTGAGTGACTTGGAATCTCTTTTCACTTGCTTTTGCTTGTTAATTCCAGCCAGTAATTCATCCATTAACTTTCGTTTGTCTTCAAACTCAATGTCTAAGATGCTCCATGCTCGGTCGATATCTTTAAAGGTTTTGACTTGCTCGGTCCACCAAAATCCTTTTGGCATTGCCTTTCGGAATCGTTGTAATTGTTCATCCTTGTCTTGTGAACACTTTTTCATCCAATGGTTGAATTCCTTTTTCCAAGTGGAGTATGATCTACGCCCTCCATCCCATGTGGGAACCGCTAGTCTCTCAAGACCACCAGAATTTGGCTTTGGACTCATCATTGTTTCTGCCATTTTCTTTACTGCATAGGTCATGGCTTCCAATGTTTCTGAACCACTGGATGAGGTATCAGTGGGGCTGGTGGACTTCTTTTGGTATACAGCATATGCTTTGGCAACTGCTAAATATTCACATTTTATTTTTTCTCCGACAATTTTAACTTCTTTTATTAACTCCTGAATTTCAGTACTACCATCCTCGACAAGTCTGTCAGCAATGACATCTTGTTGTTTTTTTATGCTTCTATACTTTAATTCAATTTGGTCAAATGTGTTTTGTAATCTTTCCAGCTGTGGTTCTACAGCGAAAATTGTTTCAAATTCCTCAAAAAGTTCTTTAAGGGCATCAATGGCATTGTCCCGCTTTGCTATGAGCGTGTTAATGTCTATTTTTGGTGGCATTTTGTGAGATTTCCCTGAACTCCTTTTGGAGTATGCGATTTCTCTCAATCTCCTTTTGGAGTATTGAATTTAAGTTGCGATCTCCTTTTGGTGTATCCACAGGTAGCCTCGTTTTGATACGAACTCCACGCTACTGTTCGAGGCCGTACTGTTTGATTTTATATTTTCAATATTTTGGATTATTTATAAAACAGAATCACAAATGAGCAGAAAACGATCTTGAATTTGGACGATTCTAACCTTATTTGTACGGTCTTCTGCCCTTTTGAAGTAGATGTATCTTCTAGAACGGTTAGTCGCTTCTTTTGCTGTCAGTTGTCCTGAAGATTTAGCTTCGATGGCTTTATATATTCCGTACTTGAGTTTAATAAAGACGCCTTTGTCTTTTTAGATAGCCAGTTGTCGAGTTTATTCGTCTGTAAGAATTTTGACTGTTTCGCCTCCACGATAATGGGAGGCTACTTTAATTTCGATAAACTCAAAGGCGTTTTAATATATAGATACTTCTTTAATGTTCTTGTACTATATGTATGGAATACAGTGATAGTCAACTAGATAAACAACATAAACAACATGAATTGAACTATTAGCTATAAGCCTATGGCTGAATAAGGAAAATGACCAAAACTTTCTATATATACTCACAATTCTGTGAAGGAAGTTTCTTATTATATTTATTAAAACTACGTTCTGTTCGTCCAAAAACCCATTCCATGTGCTCTCGTTTCTCCCCAGTCTCTCGACCCAGACCGGAAATAGACAATGTTCAGAACAGTCATACTAACATATTTGTGTACTAGAAATACATGCATGCAAAATCCCCTCGCCCATTTGAACCAAACAATTTACTCCCCAAAAGTTATTGTAACATGAAGTACTGAGTCGACCAATGTAGCCATGGTGACACGCAACACTGTATATTTTTATATTTTAATTTGTACAAAATATTGTTATTTTGTTTTAACTATAAAATTATCAATTGCACAACTAAAAGCCCAACTATATAAAATGGGTATGCTATTATGTACTCTTTCAGCTTTGATTTACTGCAACATTCAACCTTAGACCTTCACAAAACGTTTCGAAATTTTCATAAAACTTCAACTGCTTTTCGAGCAGTATTTTTATACTTCGTACTTGCTTTTGAAATGAAGTTTTTGAGATTTAATATGTTTTATTTTTCTATAACGTATTTGAATCAATACTAAAATACTCTTAAGATCAATCAATGTGGTGTTGACCACACAGAATGCTCTACACATTTTCAAATTCACAAACTATACTGCATGCTATAAATCGGCAAAGCAAGCATGCAAAATAGACACTTGCCCGTTTAAAACGCTCCTTTTTCGGTCTTTCGACTGTTTTTCCTCTTGTTAATTTGTCCTCCAAATAATTTTCATTTATCTTGTTTACTTACTTACATAGAAACTTGCTTATAAAATGAGTGCAAAACTATTTTTGAAAAAAGTTTGCAAAAAGGAAGTTTCTCTCGGCTTGAACTCGCGCATGCGCATAACTTACAAAACCGTCCTGTCCATGCCAAATAAAAATGGCGGACAACTTTGCATTCCACAATGTTTTCACATACCCGGGTGTAAATATCCGAGCGGAATTAGTACCCTCGCACGGCGCTTCGCGGCGGCTCGGGGATAATCATGAAAATGCCTATAATGGTTGCAATTCATGTATTTCAATGATAAATTTTCGCGAGTGGCTCTATCTATAGACTATTCATCAAGTGAATACAGTTCACTAGTTCAGTCAACATGTTGCCTGAATGACGAACTGTTTCACTGCACATTTTAAGCTAGAAATGTCAGAGTTTCAACACCTTTTCACGACATATTAGAGTGTTTCATATTACCTTTTCTTGTACAGGCTCATCACGGATTAGTTTCGGGTTTCTAGGCATAACTGGGCAATGAACACGGGACTGTTTCTTGGATATAAATATACCATAATTAATACCATCATGTTCGAGCTGCAATCCCTGGCTTCCTACTATATTACTAGCCGCCATTATAATAAAATTAGAGTAAATACAATCTGGAGACAACGTTGGACCTTCTTTCCCACATTTTCTATTCATATTTCAGCGATAATTTTCACTGTTTAGTGTTGAAATTCGCGACGCAAACCCAGTAATTTTTTTATATCTGGAACGTATTAATTATTAAAGTCCAGTGCTTGCACTATTTAGTTTTGAAATTCCTTATTTCGTGTCAAAATTTCCTTAGATTTCCTTGACCATGGAATACAATTTCCTTGAAATTTCCTTGAGGAAGACTTTTAGTTATTTTACTGCTTACAGCCCTACCAAAGCCCTACTAACTTATCTTTAGACTGTTTAGTGTTATAGTGCTAATTTCAAAGGCATTGAAACAGTGAAATATTGCTGTAATGAATTTTGACATTTGTCAATTCAATTTGTGACAATGTGACTCAGTGACTGTTGCGGCCGTTAGTAAGGTTGGTTCATCTTGATTGGAAAGGTCATAAGCCGTCTGACGGTGATGTCTGACCTTCATCAACAGCAAGAGATCGCTTCATGACTTATTCATATTGCTAGAGCATGCAACATGTTTGATTTCAGACATGTTGGCATTTTGCTAAGGTACCGGGGCCCCTTACCGGGGGGTTAGGATTAGGGTTAGGATTATGGTTAGGATTGGGGTTAGGGTGGGGGTTGGGGTTAAATACAATCTAAGGCTCTGGGATAATCCATAACCGGAAGTGAATATACAAGATGGCTGCCGTTTAGTAGTTGTGCGAATATTGTTTTTGTATTTCAGAGTAATTTTAGCAGTGATATGGTGAATAATCTTCTGTAGTATTGCACGGAAAATATAAAGAGAGGTACAATATTAAGTTTGTAAGTTTGGGGGTGCACACCACCGGGAAAATTTTGAAATTTAGAGTCCCTGAAATGCTATTTCTTTCGTTTTGGGTGGCGATTTGATGAAATTCTGAGAATTATAAAACATCGTATAAAATAAAAATGCGTAAGAATCACCACATTCAGGAGTTTGAATAATTCAAAGAGGACTTAGCTTTTTTTCTTAAACAATTACAAAAAAGTAGCCGGCAAACATTCATGAAGTAGACGGTGAACTTACCAGTGATCGTAAGGCAAATCACTTCACATTTCACAATTAACAATTTACATCCTTTGAGATATTACAGACTGGACAGTAATTAATGCTTGTAGTTGTAGGTAGGCTTGTGAATTTTTAATCCTTGTATAAGTTGTATTCTGACTAACAGGCATATCGGAAATCACTAATATTTATCGGATAAGTTTTATCAGATAAACGACAATGTATCAATCATTAACAATCTCAAACTCTTTTTCCCTTGTTGACTCATTGGATCTGACAAAATTCCAATTCGGGCTAGCACTTTTGTGTGATTTGTGCAATTTCGGCGCCCCATTTATGTTTTGCCGCCCCCTAAAAAACCTTCGCTGGGGGGGGGCATGGCCCCTGGTAACTCCAGGTTAAGACAGCTAGCTAGCTCCACTGCCTTCAGAAATCAGAAGAGACACACATTTTCATGGATAAAAACATCTTTGGTTGCTTATCTATTTATGTGACTGCAGCAGGCATTGTTAAATACTTATCTTGTATTCTAACCTGCATACTTGTATTAAGAATATAAAACAAATTAGTCATACACATTAGTAATAAGTACGTACCATGTATTTTTTGGATATTTTTATATACAGTTTTGTGGCTTATTATAGACAGGGGTCAATCCTGGCAGGAGAATACACACTCCCACTTGTTGTACAGATGGCAAATTCATAATAATTTACCATATACTGTATATATATATATAACAATTTAATGTTTTTTCAACGACAGCATAAAACATAATCACACAGCTTTTCATAAAATATAGCCAAAATGATTCCAACGTTGGTCAGGACCTAGCCTGCTTGCAGGCTATTCAGGGCCAGGTTATGACCCCGGCAAGGGAACTCACCCATGCTACAGAAAAACATTGTAATCATACATTGAAGAAAAGCCCGTTCTGAAAATAGTGTTGTGCAACAGAATTATTTCTAATACCACGATAATGCTAGAATCAATGCCTAGAACTATGTGCCAAAAAAGGTACATGGATTGCTCCCAAGGAAGAGTACCAAGGGGACCATGGACTTAGCCAAATGCCCGTCCACCTGTCTTTTAGATGGGTAGTTTTTAATGGGACGGGAAAAAAAGATCCTAAAACATAAACACAAAACTCCACTATTTTTTCTTTAGTAGTTAGTACAACCGTACAAGCTTAAACTTTACTATATAACATATTGCCAATCAACAGTGAACAGTCATGCAAGTCTGCACATACTTTGACCAAGGGGAAACATAATTTTGTTGGGGATGGGTGGGCGGCAGACCTACGTGTAGTGCAGCACGTTTTGATGGGTAGATTGCTTATCCTGGCTACGCCCCTGAAGGGGACTATTATACCAAGTGTTATATAATGCCCCCAAGGAGCTGGACAGGCTCACCAACCAGGTTGGCAACCTCGTCCCCAGGGTCTTCATGGTGGCCGCGGTGAACGGACAAGACCCTGGACAACTTGGCAAAAATGTCCAAGATTCTTGGACATTTATCGCATGCGCAACAGCGGCAACACATCTGTTGCTGACTGGAATCAGCGCCCGCACTTACGATTTTCTTGGTATTGTTCTTTTATTCATTCCTTATTCTATGTCTTAATGTTTTGTTATATTATTTATCTATTTCTCAAAGTTTGAACAAATTTTACGAAAACATATTTAATAAGTCGGTTTAATATACATGTCCACCTTCAATTCTTCACCATTTATCATCATATATTATCAAGTATGGCGCTCATACTCGTTCTGTTGCCATCGACTGTCGAGGTGAATATTACAAGTAGTACACTGTACATGAAGGCGACCAATTTTGGCAGAACATTTTTAAATGCTCTGGAATGCATTTTTAAATGCTATTCAAGTGTTGCAATTATATGATTGGAAACAGCTACCGAATTCTAATGGACCCAGTATAATAATGCATTCCCAAGCCGGTATTTATTTTATATTTTATAAAGGTAAGATGACTTCAGTTCAGTTTTATTTTCACATGCTACAAGACTCGATCAGTGGTGTGTTCTATATTTTCTGAGCAAAATTTTATTCTGTTTTCCATATGCAGCACAATTGCTATTTTCATTCTCTGTTTTGATGCATGCTTTGGAGTGATATCTGTTTCTGTTATTCAAATACTGTAGTCACCACTCACCAAGTTAAATATGTTACAACAACAACTCTTGATAATTATATTTTTAAGGAATCAATGTGTAATGGAAGGTGACATGCTGATCATCACAACCTCAATGCCCACACTGTGCTAACGACCTATGTGATGTACTCTTATCATAGATTTGCCATTACCAGCTCATTCGTATACAGTCCAACCCCTCTAATATGGACAATATACAGTAGGAACACAGCAAAGTGTTTGCATTAGGTGTCCTTTTCATAGAGGGTTTTTTGAAATTTAATATATTTTACTTCTGGATATTGAAAACTGTCCATATTATAGAGAGGTGTCCATATTGGAGATGTGCCCATAAGGATAGGCTAAGCTGTGTTCTTTCCTCCTCACTGCACATTTTGGGTACTTGAATACTAGTAACCATATTATATGTTCCAAGAGCCATCAACAATTGAAAATAGTATGTAACTATATTATATATCTATTTAGAACAATTACAAGACTTATAATATACAGAATAATACTCATTTTAACATGACAATGAAAGTAACACGGATATGTGATGTAAATACCAAACTATATTATCATTAGAAATATACGGTATGAATCTTAAACTATAATTTTTATCATGAATTGTAAATATTTTATTGAAGAAACAAATAAATGAAACTCAAAACATCCATAATGCAAGAGAGGCATGCAAAGTTAGGGGCACTTAGCTGGTTAGCTGACTGAATACAGAGATCAAAATCTCCCAACATTTCCCAACATTATAACAAAAGCAAAATTATGCTGTGATTTATCTGTCTTGCACCTTAGCTCTGAAACAACAAGGGTGTATTGGTGAACAAATGCATATACTGCAGCATGAGCAAGCTAGGATACTTGGTCAGCTATTAACTTTTAATACTAGTTAGCTAACCAGTATTAGCCATAAATAATTGGGTTGACCAGAGTATCTGTTCAGGTTCCTGGTAATCCATTAGTCTCAATGTTCCCTACTGACCTACTTTGTTATTTCCCTTGGTCTGAACCCAGATAATTTTTCTTGTCAAGGGGAAATTGTTGGACAATAATGATTAGTGGTTAGTGAAGTTTTGTTTGGTTTACTTGTAGAATATATCTAGGTTGGAGGCCCACGTGGTACTGATGGTAGAACCTACCATGGCAAAAAAAGCTAGATATTCACACTAAACATGAGCTTGCTTTCATTCATGAGTTGCACATTACATGTTAATAGATACTCAGTTCAAATATAAACTATGTTGTAAAAGACCAAATTCCTAAATTTTAATGTTCATGCCAGTCACTGTGTTCAAGCTTGCTTTTTCTCAGGCCCATGTTAACAACATCTGAAATAGAAATGCCACAAACAATATTAGATGAGTAGTGCTTTAACACAGCAATAACTAAGGAAAGCATCTTGACCTTCAGACTTTCAATCAAACAACAGATTGTAAATATAACATACAAAAGTATATACTATTTATATTATTTACAATCTGTTGATTGTACATGTAAACAAGATCAAGATGTACATATTTCCTAACATCAAGATGTTGATTTTATACATGATTATTGCTGCGAGCGAAGCGAGCAGCTTACTAATCGTGGATATAGTCGATTTTGGTATTTTTCATTCGAGATGATCCTCTGAGCCTGCGATGTATTGGACAGCGACAGTGATTTTCAGAGTTTTTTTAACCAGACACACGTGTTCGCAATGTTCGCACGTCCTTTTCAAGTCGCAACAAATGCACAATATAAACGAGAATTGCCGTAAAAGGGCTAGATTATGTCCTATGATTATAAAAATGGTATCAAACTAAAGGGATTGGAAATCCCCGTCGAATGGTGGTATTTACGAGTATGTAGTGTGTAAACCAAAGGTAGGAAAGCGAAATGAATATTTAATTAGTTTGTATTATTGTTAATTTGTAAACAATACAAAGTTCAGAGGCGTTTGAATGGGGATAAAGCAGCCGCATAGCGTTGTAAACAAACACAATTTACTTGGCTAAAGAGATCGTAAAACGCTGAATCGAACGCTGAATCATCTACATAGCATGCACTGAACCGAAGATATGAACCTGCAAAGTCTTATAGCCATGTGGCTATATAAACATTAGCACCTAACGATAAAGGTGGCAAACAGTTAACTATTGCCTATGGCTATGATACCGTTCAGTTCAAAGTACTTACTGTTCAACAATGAACAATAATCGATATATTACAATATATCAAATAAACAAATATGGTTGGTTTAATTTATGTTATTACAAAGGTATCTGTTTCTAAACGTTCACGAAGAATTTATCAGGTCAACAAACTGTCCATTAAATAGTTGTGTTTGGTGGTGAATAGTTCGGTTTCGTAGTTAATAGTTCTGTTGGGTTTGGTTCTTAATAATAGGGTTTAGTAGTTAATAATAAATAAAGATCTGACCCCTCGCAGCAATTATCTTTCTATTAGAAATTACTAGTTATACGAGATATTATCTCTGCTATTATGCATCAGTCAATTCTAGCATTGCCCGTGCATCCCCCCCCAGGCATTTGAAAACTTTCTTTGCCCAAGGGCATTAGTACTTGCAAAATATCCCCAGGGCTGGGCATTTGTTCGCCAGAAATGATTGTGGTTTCTGCAGCAGCTGCAACAAACATGTGCGCTGCCATGAATATGGATGAAAGTATTTGTGTCATATACACAAAAAAATTCATCATTGAATTAAGAATGTAAAACTTTATCTCATGATATTCTGACGAAATCTATGTGTTGGCGTGTTCTGGGGCTGGGCATTTGTAATCATTTCTTTGCCCAGGGGTGGGGCATTGTTGCCCTTTTTCTGCCCAGCCCCAGGGAATTGTACACTTAGAGAAAAAAAGTGCAAATGCCTGGGACCGGGAGGATGGGCAATGCTAGAATTGACTGATGCACGAGGCGATAACTTTTCTAAGTTGGTCTTTCAGAATGGTCTTTAATTGTGAATGTTTGCTTTCATTGCAAAATGTTGTCGATATTTTTATTGACTTTTCTCAAGCAGTGACTCAAAAATCCAGTCAATATATACGTAAATTACGATAACTAAACAGCAAATTAGAAGCCACATAACCTAAACAATAAAATTTGATGCACATGTTACAGAATTATCAATACAGAGTGATGTCGTTGTTCTGGATTTAGATATACAATTTTATGGGACCATTTCTACATGAAAAAAGGTTGTACTGGCAGTAAGGCCTAAGCCCTTCAAAAGTATTAAGTGTTTTATATGAAGTAGAGTCACTCTACTGATATGAATAGTAGCAAGTAGACATGGATTGTGTAAACACAAACATAGCTTTCCAGCAGGGTTAATACTCTACTTTGATCACCAGGCTTAAATTACATACACTGTAGCTTTGGTGTTCTATTTTGTACTAAATCAACATGTACCATAAATGAATTTTCAGTATAGCACACAAACGAAGGTGTGGACTGTGGAGACCTCTGTGGTGTAATTACAACCAAAAGAATACACATACTGTACCTTCTGGAGTTGATTACCAAAATATTTGAGAACTGTCTGAGTGCGCCTGGTCCGATCACCCAGAGGTTGGGATTATATCACATTTCTAGGACTACACTTTGTAATATTATAAAGTAAATATACCTGTCATCTGTGTCAAGACTGTTTTGAATGACTCACCCAGCATTGAAATAAAGCATGTAATAAAACACAAAGAACATTGGGTGTAACTCTTGGAAACCATTGAAAATGACATTGGCAGCGTCACTTTTTAGAGGAATTGACACATTTGCATGCAACTGTTGTTGCTTTGCATTCCAACAGAATCTGCTTGTACTCTGTACATAATGATTCTGGTTTGGAAGTCTATTTTTTCAATAAATCAAATCAATAATTTGGATCTTGGTTAGCTATGTGAAATATGATCTATATATCAAAAAGTGTATGGCTGGCTAGATGAGATGAATACAGATTTATTTAAATTTGCTCTCTATGGAGTCACCCAACAGAATAAAAATAAAAGCAAATTTTATTCAAACAAATTTAACTCTTTCAATACCTAAGCTGAAAAAGCACACATACAACAAATAGTCTACATAATTGTTCTACATAGTTACATGAGTGTTACAACTTAGTAGGATAGAACATAGACAGATTTTCTGGGGGTGCTGCCCCCACAAATATTTGTTTTCACTCCCCCCCCAAACGAAACGTTCACCCCTCTAAAAACATTTTCAACCCCCCCCCCCCCCAATTTTTGCCATAATAAATAGTTCAACATGCAACCCTATACAGTACAACCCTATGGGGGTTTACAGGGTCATTTCACTCTCTCGAAGGACCTGCCAAATACATTGACTTGACAACTTCAAAAACCTTAAAGTTTTTTGCTTCGAATGCTTTCTGATGTGCTCTAGAAACTTTGATTTTCTGGGGGTGCTTTGCTTTCTAGCCTCTCACCAGCGGCTCCACCCCTGGACCTCACTGGGGGCCGAGCCCTGCAGCAGAACGTTTGGTGACGCCTTGTGTTACCTCACAAGCTCCCCCCCCCTAAAACTTCTGGCACCCCCCTAGTAATAAATATGAAAATCCGTCTATGGGATAGAATCCAGTATATACTGTATATATATCATTTGGTGAACTGAAGAGTATCATGACATAATTTCCAAGATACAGCAACTTGGGATAAATCTGGGACTCCCACTACCTAAATGCCCATGTTGCCATTAATGATAATACATATTGACTGTACGTCTAAAGTTCTTGTTGTTTCAAAAGAGGTCCATTACCAAAATATCTCTCCAGCACCTCATTGGCTCATTGCCAAATCAAGAATTGAATTCCTTGCTCTGCTCTGCTCAAGTTGAATATGTTCCACCATTTCCTCATTTGTAAGATCTGCAAAGACTGCAGGTTGTCTCCTGAGGCGTTCAAGGGCAAGTTTGCTAAGGACATCTACATCAACAAGGTTTTGCACCAAATTCTATGAATGAGAGTGCAATATGTAGTTACTGTATAAAATATTACACAAAAAGGCAAGAATCTTTCTGAGGGGATGAACAGCTTTGCCCCAGCAAAAGTTAGCTTTGGATACACATTTTAGCATTATTTTGCTGCAGTGGTAAAGCAATAATGAACTATAAGTATTTAATTGGTTTTGCAAGAGGAAATCATGATCTGTTTGTGTGTACCTCAGTGAGGATCATACTCTAAAATGACGATAAAAACATTGGAATCTTATAAATAAAGATATCTTAAATTTCATGCAATTAATTTACCAATATATGATAATAGTATCAATTAATGTTGAAAATGTTTTGTTTCATATTTATAGATTTTTAACCAATAAACATTTAAAAAAAGTATCAAATGGCAATAATGAAAGCCTTGTTTACAATTCCTGGTGTTTATATATACACCAGAGTGGAAAATCGGAAATGCCGACTTTTTGCAATGCCACCCTCGGGGACAACTTTTTGCACCCCTGGATGTCTTCTAAAATGGGTACATTTTTGCACCCCTGGCCGCCATTGAGTCCACCACTGGGCCAGGTTTTGCACCCCTGCCCTTGGATTCAATACCTTTTCCACCCCCGAGATCTCGTCGAGAACCGCCCGATTTTCCAGTCTGGTATATACATACTTAGGGCCTGTTTATATGATCCCGTCTACGTGGGACGGGACGTTTTCATCCCGGCTAGCCGGGAAACTCGCCTAGGCGGGATGGCGTGTTTATATGGACAAAATACATTGCCGGGATGAAGCCAGTTATTAGTGCTTGACGCCATATTTTCTTGTAGAAAAGGAATTTACGCGTGTTCAGAAGAAAAGTTCATCCCGCCTGGCCGGGATAGTGTTTATATGGGAATTTTTTGTTCCGGGCCGGAACTTCCGGCTAGGTGGGATTCCGGCAACAGACGCCAGGATCCTGTCTAGGTGGGATAGAAGCAGGATCATATAAACACTCAATAGAGTTTTTATTACAAGCAGGATCTCGGCAACTGTCCCGTCCCGCCTAGCCGGGATCATATAAACAGGCCCTTACACTAATATTTTTGTATGCGTTGTAGCAAATATATTGTAATGTTTATTCGAAATGGGCCATTCCATTTGGAACCCCCTTGGATGTGTTTTTTTTTGTAGCTTCCCCATAGGATATCTAAAATACCCCTTAGGATATTATCGTTCTTGCTCCCTTGGATATCCAAAATTCCACAAGCTGCCCCCTAGGAAAAATTAATATGAAAGACCTCCCTCTCCCCTTGGATATCCAGACAGAATCGTTCATCGTTTCATGTGTACCCTCATACTGCCGTAATATATAAATTGTATAATGTATCGAAATAAATATTTATACACGACAACGGTAACTCCGAATATAGAAATACTTTTTAATATTTTACATCGGGAATTATGATGACCAAAGTATCGTCGAGACGTACAAATAGAAATATGCTCTCCATATTCGGAGCTTGTGTTGTCGTGTATAGTATTTTATGAAAATACTCCGTAGTTCGCGTAAATTAATTATAAATATTTATGTAAATATATAATATGCATGCGTTTATTTCCAGCCATATATTTAACGTAATGTTATTAATAATTACAATGTCCATGCAGTTGCTTGCGATAAATTGCTCAAAGTTCTTGTGTTAATAGCAATCCCAATGTGCATGAATTAATCAGGCATAACCACAATGACGAAAGTAACGCTGAAAGCTATTTCCTTCCAACGCATGGCAGAAAGCTAGTCTTACAAATCCTGCATGATCCTCTGTTGACTGGAATAAAACCTCGTGCTCCCTCATCCAGTTTTTAAGTCGTGAAAACACCATTTCAATTGGATTCAGCTGAGCACAATATGGGGGAAGGTATATGCAAAGTGCGCCTGTTCGTCGCAAGGTATGCTTAACACCTCTTGTGTGATGAACAGGATGATTATCTATAAACAAAACAAATCACATCATCGTCCTTCTTTATACAAGGAAACCCGCTAAGGAAATTAGCACAAAATTGATATCAAAACATTTTTGAAGTTGGATTCTGATTTCCCTGTGTTGTATGGTACATCTATGCAATGATGAGCACACGTTGGGATTATTTTTCTACCTTGTGAAATGTCCTATTTATGACTATAGCTGCACATATTGCATGCATGTACTTGTTTAGTAAGCGAGGACTATATATATTTATGATCATTCCGGTGTCAGTCTATTAACATTGATTAAGTGACTACGTACACTGGTACTGTATTCATGTAACGAGTAGAGAACTTAGTCGGCCACTATGCGAAATCTCATGCTATATAATCAAGGCTAACATTGCTTTTTAAAAGCCATTAAATATTGCTTTACCAAGAATAACAACTGATTTTGAATTAATCCCATTACATGGCTGAAGAACGGGTGCCAGATCTTCTTCCACGAAGCTTACAAATGTTCGCTCTACGACACTTTTCCTTTCCGTAATTCGGAGTCTTTCAATTCCATCAACTGAAATAGCCCCTTCGGGCCCCGTCTCCAAGTGCTTCGTTTTGCAGCCGCAGCTCCCCGTGGACTAGTACCATATTTCCGAGTAATGTCCCGGTTCTATATGATATACCAGAAAAATGTGTTATTTATACTTAGTGTATATGTTAATAAGGCATTAACGCAGTGACAACTATATTGAATGCATCAAAATTATATATTTATAGGCAGCAAATACCACTGATGATTCATCCACATGCAAATATCAACTCATCTGAGCGAAATAGTGACAACAATCCCCAATAATTAAATATAGATGCTCGTCTTACATTTTGAGCCACTTGCTTTATCTATATTATGGCAAAATAATAAAGGTCAAAGCTGCTACATATATACAGGGTGTATAAAAAAAGTAGACCCTTTCAAATTCGAATTAGCCATAACCTATTTGTTTCATACAATTAGAAGTTATCCTAAATTTCCCATGTGTATACGACCTTGTGTTTTTGCGCACCATTAGGTTATGGCTAATTTGAATTTGAAAGGGTCTACTTTTTTATACACCCTGTATATACGTATACAATTGACATCATACTAAAAATCGATAAACAAATTGCTCAATAAAAAGCTGCCCTACTTACGCGTTTTCTGGAAAAAGAATTTCGTCTGAAGAACCTCCATATATTCACCATATTAAACTGGCCTCTAGTTACATCATAAATATGACTTAAAATCTCTTTTAAATACGTCGTTGGGTGTTCCAACACGAATTCCAACAGAACATATACCTCGTATGGGTGAAAGATAGTGCTCCGGCTGGATGACCAATTCGGTCTGGTTGAACTATGCCAAAATACATGAAACGTTCGCAAATTCGTTCAACCGTTCTCTTGCTAATACTCATTTCTTCCGCAATTTGTTCAGATGATTTTTCACATCCGAATCTTTGAACTAGTGATCCAAGGAAAGTGCAAAGTTTTAAAAGACAAATGTTATGTTGTTACATGGTTTATAGTGCGTACGTAATTGTTGTGCATCCATGTTGTGTTGTGTTGATATTTGCATATTACGTATTTGCACGAGCAATTTCTATTTGGCAATTATTTTTACCTTTACTATTTTTATTTGCCCTTGAAAATTGATGAAATGTGACAAGCTTTTGAAAAACTAGCATGCCAGTTTTTCAACAAGTACACTTGTCAATGAAAAGCTTGTAATATTTCATCATTCGTAATTTTAAATTCGTGATGAGTGATTTATGTTTTTGCCAATATATAATAGTAAGCAGATAAAATTGACTTTTGTTTACGGTTGCAATATTTGATTAGTTTTATTCAACTAATTAGCCATTTTCACACTAGAAGACGGACAAGTCGTCTTGACGAACAAATCGTCTGTCAATTTGCTTGTCTAATATGAATTCTAGACAGACAAAAACACAGCTGTGTGCCATTTTGTTTTCCCAAGATACCGCTATTTCCATTCTCCTCGCGATTGAGATACCGTAATATTTTAATTTGTTCGTGTACTTTGTTCGACGTGTATGAATCCAAGACGTTTTTCGATGACTTGTTCGTCCAGACGATTAAATCGTCTTCGAAAAATCGTCTGAATAGACCGACAAAGAGTCGGACAAATTTAGACGATTTGTTCGTCTGAAACTTTGTCCGACTCGTTTTCACATCAGACGATTTGTCCGACTGAGACGATTTGTTCGTCTAGACGACTTGTTCGTCTTCTAGTGTGAAAACGGCTATTACAAATATGTCAACTCAACTTCGATTATTTCAAATTTTATTTATTATTTCATCGTGTATATTAAATTTCGAGAGTACGGTTGTACACAGACTACTAAAATAAAGGCTAAGCAAAACTAGAAAGTATATAGAATGCATCATACATCATAGTTATATATATAGACGCATCCTCATCAAATTGCCATTCGCATTTGTAAACAACTGCCCCGTCAACAGAGATGTGTTCTATTAATATTGCATAACAAATGTCAAATTTCAAAATTATGCAGTTCATACTACACTCTACTACTCTAGTGACTCTACAAATTACACTCTACGAGTCTACGGACAGAGTATACCGGGAGTATAGCAACTTCTACTATCTATAAAATTCGCCAGAAACAATACAGTAGCCGTATTAATGTGTATAAATTGTACGCAAGTCGACTTACCTTAGACCGCTGGTAAAATCCAATGCTGTTTACTATAACTAACATATTCGATATTTACGGTAAGGCCAAAGGGATCTCATCGGGTCTTGAATCTTGTATTTGAATTTTTTATATATAACCAGCACCAACTACCAAGTCCAAAATATGTGACATGTTTGAGGCGCAACTTACGCTTCGGAATTTTAAAAATATTGCAATAATGAATATTCGACCCATTCAGTATTGTCTATTGAATATATAAATGACAAAACGCACTACTAATCCAAAAGGCCAAAATGAAAACGTATATTTATAAATTTGATTGTATTTCCATCACATTCCCACTCCCAGCTATCACCATTGTGCGGTAAATATTTCGAAATTTCGTGATATTATTAGATCAGCGGACTTGAACGCACGTGTTCATAGCTACCGGGGGATTTAGCAACCCAATATTATATATAAAACGATTGTTATGATGTAGACGTTTAATACCACAAATGTTGTTCGTAAATCTAATTAAACACTGCATGAATACAACCGAATTGAGCTATAAGATAACCTGAAAGTGCTTAAAAAAGTTTCAACCCCAAAGTTTAACAGATACGGTATTAATAGAGAATTTTCGCAAACACCCCCCGGAAAGTTTACACTATGATATCTCGTGTGAATTTTCGCCCCTCATCACAATACTGCAAAGTTAAAAACTTTGCACTAAAAACGATAGCATGCCGTAAATCGTCACTAAATGGTGCAGGCATATTTGAACAACTAAAACTATATCGCATTATATATATCTCTCGAAACTGAACTGCATGCCTTCCGGATATAACCCCCCGGAAAAATTCCGAATTGGCGATTCCTTAGTATAACATTTGATATGTTAATCAAGCAAGCAATCTATCTATCTATCTATCTCCATGCGACAACCTTTTTGTAAACGGGTGTATATATAAATATATATATATATAATATATATATATATGGCCCCAAGACACTTCACGCATGTCTGGATGCACATGTGTCTGAGTATTGTACCACATGCGCTTGGTGAGGGCAAGAGTATGGTGTATAAATACGAAGTCACTCGCATCTAGACTGCGTTACAAGCTGCACTGACGAGCCGTTGAACGGCGAAACATGCATGTCTGCAGATTTGACTATATTGTGTACCAAGCCACAGTTACGCGAGAAGACAACAAGAAAGAGGAAACCTACGTTGGTCTTAAGTGGTTATGTGGATATGTGGTATGTGGTTATATGGTCATGTCATTACACGGTTATGTGGTTATATGGTTTAATAGCTAGGTCGTTATATGTTTATGTGATATATGGTTTAATGGTTATGTGGTTTAATGGTTATATGGTTATGTGGTTATATGGTTATGTCGTTATGTGGTTATATGGCTATGTGGTTATGTAGTCATATACGGTTTAATGGTTATACGTTTATGTGGTTATATGGTTATATGGTTTAATGGTTATGTGGTTAGGTGGTTTAATGGTTATGTGTTTTAATGGTTATGTGTTTATGTGGTTATGTGGTTATATGGTTATGTGGTTATATGGTTATGTTATGTGGTTATGTGGTTATACGGTTTAATGGTTATATGGTTATGTGGTTATATGGTTTAATGTTTAAGTGGTTTAATGGTTATGTGGATATGTGGTATGTGGTTATATGGTTATGTCATTACACGGTTATGTGGTTATATGGTTTGATAGTCATGTTGTTATATTTTATGTGTTATATGGTTTAATGGATATGTGTTTATATGGTTATATGGTTATATGGTTATATGGTTATGTGGTTTAATGGTTATGTGGTTATATGGTTTAATAGTTATGTGGTTTAATGGTTATGTGGTCATGTGGTTATGTGGTCATGTGGTTATATGGTTATGTGGTTATGTGTTTATATGATTATGTGGTTATGTGGTTATGTGGTTATATGGTTTAATGGTTATATGTTTATATGGTTATATGGTTATATGGTTATGTGGTTTAATGGTTATGTGGTTATATGGTTATGTGGTTATGTGGTTATGTGGTTATGTGGTTATGTGGTTATGTGGTTATATAAGATTATATGTTTATATGGTTATATGGTTATATGGTTTAATGGTGTAATCGTTATGTGGTTATATGGTTTAATGGTTAGATGGTTATGTAGTTATGTGGTTGTGTCGTTATGTGGTTATGTGGTTACGTGGTTATGTCGTTATATGGTTATGTGGTTATATGGTTTAATGGTTAAGTGGATTAATGGTTATGTGTGGTTATGTGGATATGTGGTATGCGGTTATATGGTTATGTCATTACACGGTTATGTGGTTATATGGTTTAATCGTTATGTCGTTATATGTTTATGTGCTATGTGGTTTGATGGTTATGTGGTTTAATCGTTATGCGGTTATGTGGTTATATAGTTTAATGGTTATATGGTTATGTGGTTATATGTTTATATGGTTTAATGGTTATGTGGTTATGTGGTTTAATGGTTATATGGTTATATGGTTATGTGGTTATATGGTTATATGGTTTAATTGTTATGTGGTTTACTGGTTATGTGGTTATGTGGTTATGTGATTATGTGGTTATATTATTATGTAGTTATATGGTGATATGCTTATGTGGTTATATGGTTTAATGGTTATATGGTTATGTGGTTATATGGTTATATGGTTATATGGTTATATGGTTATATGGTTATGTGGTTATGTGGTTATATGGTTTAATGGTTATATGGTTATGTGGTTATACGGTTATGTTGTTATATGGTTATATGGTTATGTGGTTTAATGGTTATATGGTCATGTGGTTATGTGCTTATAAGGTTATGTAGTTATATGATTATGTCGTTATATGGTTTAATGGTTATGTGGTTTAATGCTTATGTGGTTATGTGGTTATGTTGTCATGTGGTTATATGGTTATGTGGTTATATCGTTATATGGTTATGTGGTTATATGGTTATATGGTTATATGGTTATATGGTTTAATGGTTATGTGGTTATATGGTTATGTGGTTATGTGCATGGTTATGTGGTTATGTGGTTATATGGTTATGTGGTTATGTGGTTATGTGGTTATGTATGAATATATGTTGATATGGTTATATGGTTATATGGTTTAATGGTGTAATCGTTATGTGGTTATATGGTTTAATAGTTAGATGGTTATGTGGTTATGTGGTCATGTGGTTATGTCGTTATGTCGTTATATGGTTTTGTGGTTACGTGGTTATGCCGTTATATGGTTATGTGATTATATGGTTTAATGGTTAAGTGGTTTAATGTTTATGTGGTTTAATGGTTATGTGGTTATATGGTTACGTCGTTATGTGGTTATACAGTTATGTGGTTTTGTGGTTATGTGGTTTAATGGTTATATGGTTATGTCGTTATTTGGTTATATGGTTTAATTGTTTTGTGGTTATGTGGTTTAATGGTTATATGCTTACATGGTTATGTGGTTATATGTTTATGTGGTTATATCGTAATATGGTTTAATGGTTATACGGTTATGTGGTTATATGATTATATGCTTTAATGGTTATGTGGTTATGTGGTTTAATGGTTATATGGTTATATGGTTATGTGGTTATATGATTATATGGTTATGTCGTTATGTGGTTTTGTGGTTATACGGTTATCTGATTATGTAGTTATATGGTTATATGGTTATGTGATTATATGGTTATGTCGTTATGTGGTTATATGGTTATGTAGTTATATGGTGATATTCTTATGTCTTTATATGGTTATGTGATTATATTGTTTAATGGTTATATGGTTATGCGGTTATATGGATTAATGTTTATGTGGTTTAATGGTTATGTGGTTATGTGGTTATGTGGTTATGTGGTTATGTAGTTATATGGTGATATGATCATGTGGTTATGTGGTTATGTGGTTATGTGGTTTAATGGTTATATGGTTATGTGGTTATATTGTTATGTGGTTATGTGGTTTTATGGTTATTTGGTTATATGGTGATATGGTGATATGGTTATATGGTTATATGGTTATATGGTTATATGGTTATATGGTTATATGGTTATATGGTTATATGGTTATATGGTCATACGGTTATATGGTTATATGGTTATATATTTATATGGTTATATGGTTATATGGTTATATGGTTATATGGTTATATGGTTATAAATTTATATGGTTATATGGTTATATGGTTATGTTTATATGGTTTAATGGTTTAATGGTTATGTGGTTATACGGTTTAGTGGTAATATGGTTATGTGGTTATGTGGTTATGTGGTTATGTGGTTCTTTGGTTAAGTGGTTATGTGGTTATCTGGTTATTTGGGTACATGGTTATGTCGTGATGTGGTTATGTGATTATATGGTTATGTGGTTATGTGGTTATATGGTTATGTCGTTATTGGTTATGTGGTTATGTGGTTATGTGGGTTTGTGGTTATGTGGTTATATGGTTTTGTGGTTGTATGGTTATGTGGTTATATGGTTGTGTCGTTACGTGGCTATATGGTTATGTGGTTATGTGGTTATCTGGTGATATGGCTTTTTGGTTATATGGTTATGTGGTTATATGGTTATATGGTTTAATTGTTATGTGGTTTAATGGTTATGTGGTTATGTGTTTATGTGATTATGTGGTTAAATGGTTATGTAGTTATATGGTGATATGCTTATGAGGTTATGTGGTTATGTGGTTATATGGTTTAATGGTTGTCTGATTATGTGGTTACATGGTTATATGATTATGTCGTTATGTGGTTATGTGGTTACATGGTTATATATGAATATATGTTTATATGGTTATATGATTTAATGGTGTAATCGTTATATGCATGGTTATATGATTTAATGGTTATGTGGTTATGTGGTTATATGTTTATATGGTTTAATGGTTATGTGGTTATGTGGTTTAATGGTTATATGGTTATATGGTTATGTGGTTATATGGTTATATGGTTTAATTGTTATGTGGTTTAATGGTTATGTGGTTATGTGTTTATGTGATTATGTGGTCAAATGGTTATGTAGTTATATGGTGATATGCTTATGAGGTTATGTGGTTATGTGGTTATATGGTTTAATGGTTGTCTGATTATGTGGTTACATGGTTATATGATTATGTGGTTATGTCGTTATATGGTTTAAAGTTTATATGGTTATATGGTTATGTGGTTATGTGGTTATGTGGTTATGTGGTTACATGGTTATATATGAATATATGTTTATATGGTTATATGATTTAATGGTGTAATCGTTATATGCATGGTTATATGATTTAATGGTTATGTGGTTATGTGGTTATATGGTTTGATGGCTATATGGTTATGTGTTTATATGGTTATGTGGTTATATGGTTATGTGGTTATGTGGTTTAATGGTTATATGGTCATGTGCTTATAAGGTTATGTAGTTATATGCTTATGTGGTTATATGATTTAATGGTTATGTGGTTTAATGGTTATATGGTTATATGGTTATATGATTATATGGTTATATGATAATATGGTTATATTGTTATACGGTTATATGGTTATATGGTTATATGGTTATAAGGTTACATGGTTATTTGGTTATATGGTTATGTTTATATGGTTATATGGTTTAATGGTTTAATGGTTATGTGGTTATATGGTTTAGTGGTTATACGGTTATATGGTTATGTAGTTATGTGGTTATGTGGTTATGTGGTTATGTGGTTGTGTGGTTAAGTGATTATCTGGTTATCTGTTTATTTGGTTACATGGTTATGTCGTGATGTGGTTATGTGATTATATGGTTATGTGGTTATGTGGTTATATGGTTACACCGTTATGTGGTTATATGGTTATGTGGTTATGTGGTTATATGGTTTAATGGTTATATGGTTATGTGGTTATATGGTTATATTGTTATATGGTTTAATGGTTATGTATTAATGTGGTTTAATGGTTATATGGTTATGTGGTTATTGGTTATATGGTTATGTGGTTATGTGGGTTTGTGGTTATGTGGTTATATGATTTTATGGTTGCATGGTTATGTGGTTATATGGTTATATCGTTATGTGGTTATATGGTTATGTGGTTATGTGGTGATATGGTTTTTTGGTTATATGGTTATGTGCTTATATTGTTATATGGTTTAATGGTTATGTGGCTATGTGGTTATGTGGTTTAATGGTTATATGGTTATGTGGTTATATGGTTATGTGGTTAAGTGGTTATGTGGTTTTGCGGTTATGTGATTATATGGCTTAATGGTTATATGGTTATGTGGTTATATGGTTATATGTTTATGTGGTTTAATGGTTATGTGGTTTAATGGTTATGTGGTTATGTTGTTTAATGGAGTTATGGTTATGTGGTTATATGGTTATATGGTTAAGAAGTTATGTTGTTATGTTGTTGTGTGGTTATATGGTTATGAGGGTATATTGTTATATGGTTATATGATTATATGGTTATACGGTTATATGGTTATATGGTTATATAGTTATTTAGTTATATGGTTTAATGGTTTAATGGTTATGTGATTATATGGTATAATGATTATGTGGTTATATGGTTATGTTGTTATATGGTTATATGATTATGTGGTTATGTGGTTATGTGGTTATGTGGTTTAATAGTTATATGTTTATATGGTTATATGGTTATATCGTTATGTGGTTTAATGGTTATGTGGTTATATGGTTATGTGGTTATGTTGTTATATATGATTATATGTTTACATGGTTATATGGTTTAATGGTTAGATTGTTATGTAGTTATGTGGTTATGTCGTTATGTGGTTATGCGGTTACGTGGTTATGTCGTTATGTGGTTATGTGGTTACGTGGTTATGTTGTTATTTGGTTATGTGGTTATATGGTTTAATGGTTAAGTGGTTTAATGGTTATGTGGATATGTGGTATGCGGTTATATGGTTATGTCATTAAACGGACATGTGGTTATATGGTTTAATAGTTATGTCGTTATATGTTTATGTGTTATATGGTTTAATGGTTATGTGGTTTAATGGTTATGCGGTTATGTGGTTATATGGTTTAATGGTTATATGGTTATGTGGTTATATGGTTATATGGTTTAATTGTTATGTGGTTCGCTGGTTATGTGGTTATGTGGTTATGTGGTTATGTGGTTTAATGGTTATGTGGATATGTGGTTATGTTGTTATATGGAAATGTGGTATGTGGTTATATGGTTATGTCATTACACGATTATGTGGTTATATGGTTTAATAGTTATGTGGTTTATTGGTTATGTGGTTATATGGTTATATAGTTATATGGTTGGATGGTCATATGGTTACATGGTTATATATGATAATATTATTATATGGTTATATGGTTTAATTTTGTTATCGTTATATGGTTATATGATTTAATGATTAGATGGTTATTTGGTTATGTTATTATGTGGTTATGTGGTTATATCTTTATGTTATTATATGGTATAATTATTATGTGGTTTAATGGTTATGTGGTTGTGGTTATGTGGTTATGTGATTACATGGTTATATGGTTATGTGTTTATGTGGTTATACGGTTTAATGGTTATATGGTTATATGGTTTATTATGGTTATATGGTTATATGGTTATGTGGTTATGTGGTTATATGGTTATATGGTTTATGTGGTTATATGGTTATGTGGTGATGTGGTTATATGTGGTTATATGGTTATATGGTTATATGTTTATATGGTTATATGGTTATATGGTTATATGGTTTAATGGTTATGTGGTTATGTGGTTTAATATTTATGTAATTATATGGTTATGTGGTTATATGGTTTAATGGTTATGTGGTTTAATGGTTATGTGGTTATGTGGTTATATGGTTTAATGGTTATATGGTTATGTGGTTATATGGTTATATGGTTTAATGGTTATGTGGTTATGTGGTTTAATGGTTATATGGTTATATGGTTATGTGGTTATATGGTTATATGGTTATGTGGTTATGGTTATGTGGTTATATGGTTATGTGGTTATATGGTTATATGGTTATGTGGTTATGGTTATATGGTTATATGGTTATGTGGTTATATGGTTATATGGTTATATAGTTATGTGGTTATATGGTTATATGTTTATATGGTTATGTGGTTATATGGTTATGTCGTTATATGGTTATATGGTTATATGGTTATGTGGTTATATGATTATATGGTTATATGGTTATGTGGTTATATGGTTATATGGTTTAATGGTTATGTGGTTATGTGGTTATGTGGTTATATGGTTTAATGGTTATATGGTTATGTGGTTATATGGTTATATGGTTATGTGGTTATATGGTTTAATGGTTATGTGGTTATATGGTTATGTGGTTATGTGGTTATATATGATTATATGGTTGATATGGTTATATGGTTTAATGGTTATATCGTTATGTGGTTATATGGTTTAATGGTTAGATGGTTATGTGGTTATATGGTTATGTGGTTATGTGGTTATGTCGTTATGTGGTTATGTGGTTATGTGGTTATGTGGTTATGTGTTTATGGTTATATGGTTATGTGGTTATATGGTCATGTGGTTATGTGGTTATATGGTTATGTAGTTATACGGTTATATGGTTATGTGGTTTTGTGGTTATATGGTTTAATGGTTATATAGTAATGTGGTTATGTGTTATATGGTTTAATGGTTATGTGGTTTAATGGTTATGTGGTTATATGGTTACGTCGTTATGTGGTTATATAGTTATGTGGTTTTGTGGTTATATGGTTTAATGGTTATATGGTTATGTGGTTATATTGTTATATGGTTATATGGTTATATGGTTATGGTTATGTGGTTATGTGGTTATATGGTTATGTGGTTATGTCGTTATGTGGTTATATGGTTATATGGTTATATGGTTATACGGTTATATGGTTATATGGCTATGTGGTTATATGGTTATGTGGTTATGTGGTTTAATGGTTATATGTTTATATGGTGTGATAATGATTATGTGGTTATATGGTTATATGGTTATGTGGTTATGTGTTATATGGTTATGTGGTTATGTGGTTATATGGTTATTATTATTTGGTTATATGGTTATGTGATTATATGGTTATGTCGTTATGTGGTTATATGGTTATGTAGTTATATGGTTATATGGTTATGTGGTTATATGGTTATGTGGTTATATGGTTATGTGGTTATATGGTTATATGGTTATATGGTTATATGGTTATGTGGTTATGTGGTTATATGGTTTAATGGTTAAGTGGTTTAATGGTTATGTGGATATGTGGTATGCGGTTATATGGTTATGTCATTAAACGGACATGTGGTTATATGGTTTAATAGTTATGTCGTTATATGTTTATGTGTTATATGGTTTAATGGTTATGTATCTTTATGTGTTATATGGTTTAATGGGTATGTGGTTTAATGGTTATGCGGTTATGTGGTTATATGGTTTAATGGTTATATGGTTATGTGGTTATGTGGTTATATGGTTATATGGTTTAATTGTTATGTGGTTCGCTGGTTATGTGGTTATGTGGTTATGTGGTTATGTGGTTTAATGGTTATGTGGATATGTGGTTATGTTGTTATATGGAAATGTGGTATGTGGTTATATGGTTATGTCATTACACGATTATGTGGTTATATGGTTTAATAGTTATGTGGTTTATTGGTTATGTGGTTATATGGTTATATAGTTATATGGTTATATGGTTGGATGGTCATATGGTTACATGGTTATATATGATAATATTATTATATGGTTATATGGTTTAATTTTGTTATCGTTATATGGTTATATGATTTAATGATTAGATGGTTATTTGGTTATGTTATTATGTGGTTATGTGGTTATATCTTTATGTTATTATATGGTATAATTATTATGTGGTTTAATGGTTATGTGGTTATGTGGTTATGTGATTACATGGTTATATGGTTATGTGTTTATGTGGTTATACGGTTTAATGGTTATATGGTTATATGGTTATGTAGTATTATGGTTTAATGGTTAAGTGGTTTAATGGTTGTGTGGTTATGTGGATATGTGGTATGTGGTTACATGGTTATGTCATTACACGGTTATGTGGTTAAATGGTTTGATAGTTATGTCGTTATATGTTTATGTGTTATATGGTTTAATGGTTATGTGTTTATATGGTTATATGGTTATATGGTTATGTGGTTTAATGGTTATGTGGTTATATGGTTTAATAGTTATGTCGTTATATGTTTATGTGTTATATGGTTTAATGGTTATGTGGTTTAATGGTTATGCGGTTATGTGGTTATATGGTTTAATGGTTATATGGTTATGTGGTTATATGGTTATATGGTTTAATGGTTATTTTGTTATGTGGTTTAATGGTTATATGGTTATATGGTTATGTGGTTATATTGTTATATGGTTTAATTGTTATGTGGTTCACTGGTATGAGTGGTTATGTGGTTATGTGGTTATGTGGTTATGTGGTTATGTGGTTATGTGGTTATGTGGTTATGTGATTATGTGGTTATATGGTTATGTAGTTACATGGTGATATGCTTATGTGGTTATATGGTATAATGGTTATATAGTTATGTGGTTATATGGTTATATGTTTATATGGTTATGTGGTTATATTGTTATGTCGTTATATGGTTATATGGTTATGTGGTTTATTGGTTATATGGTCATGTGGTTATGTGCTTATAAGGTTATGTAGTTATATGATTATGTCGTTATATGGTTTAATGGTTATGTGGTTTAATGGTTATGTGGTTATGTGGTTATTTGGTCATGTGGTTATATGGTTATGTGGTTATATGTTAATATAGTTATATGGTTATATGGTTTAATGGTTATGTGGTTATATGGTTATGTGTTTATGCGGTTATGTGTTATGTGGTTATGTGGTTATGTGGTTATATATGATTATATGTTGATATGTTTATATGGTTTAATGGTGTAATCGTTATGTGGTTATATGGTTTAATGGTTAGATGGTTATGTGGTTATGTGGTCATGTGGTTATGTCGTTATGTCGTTATGTGGTTTTGTGATTATGTGGTTACGTGTTTATGTCGTTATATGGTTATGTGATTATATGGTTTAATGGTTAGGTGGTTTAATGGTTATGTGGTTATGTAGATATGTGATATGTGGTTATGTGGTTATGTCATTCCACGGTTGTGTGGTTATATGGTTTAAGAGTTATTTCGTTATATGTTTATGTGTTATATGGTTTAATCGTTATGTGGTTTAATGGTTATGTGGTTATATGGTTACGTCGTTATGTGGTTATATAGTTATGTGGTTTTGTGGTTATATGGTTTAATGGTTATATAGTTATGTGGTTATTTGGTTATATGGTTTAATTGTTTTGTGGTTATGTGGTCTAATGGTTATATGGTTATATGGTTATGTGGTTATATGGTTATGTCGTATGTTGTTATATGTTTATGTGGTTATATGGTAATATGGTTTAACGGTTATACGGTATGTGGTTATATGGTTATGTGCTTTAATGGTTATGTGGTTATGTGGTTTAATGGTTATATGGTTATATGGTTATGTGATAATATGATTATATGGTTATGTTGTTATGTCGTTATGTGGTTTTGTGTTATGCGGTTATGTGGTTATGTAGTTATATGGTTATGTGGTTATGTGGTTATATGGTTTAATGGTTATATGGTTGTGTGATTATATGGTTATGTCGTTATGTGGTTATATGGTTATGTAGTTATATGGTTATATGGTTATATGGTTATATGGTTATTTGGTTATATGGTTATATGGTTATATGGTTACATGGCTATATGGTTATATGGTTATATATGATTATATGTTTATAGGTTTATATGGTTTAATGGTGTAATCGTTATATGGTTATATGATTTAATGATTAGATGGTTATGTTATTATGTAGTTATGTGGTTATATGGTTATGTCGTTATATTTTTATATGGTTACATGGTATAATTATTATGTGGTTTAATGGTTATGTGGTTATGTGGTTTTGTGGGTATATGGTTATGTGGTTATATGGTTTAATGGTTATGTGGTTTAATGGTTATGTGTTTATGTGGTTATGTGGTTATATGATTATGTGGTTATGTGGTTATATGGTTTAATGGTTATATGGTTATGTGGTTATGTGGTTATAAGGTTATGTTATTATATGGTTATATTGTTATATGGTTATGTGGTTATATGGTTTAATGGTTATATGGTTATGTGGTTATATGGTTTAATGGTTATGTGGTTTAATGGTTATGTGTTTATGTGGTTATGTGGTTATGTGGTTATATGATTATGTGGTTATGTGGTTATATGTTTATGTTATTATATGGCTATATTGTTATATGGTTATGTGGTTATGTGGTTATATGGTTTAATGGTTATATGGTTATGTGGTTATATGGTTATGTGGTTTAATGGTGTTATCGTTATATGGTTATATGATTTAATGGTTAGATGGTTATGTTATTATGTGGTTATGTGGTTATATCTTTATGTTATTATATGGCATATTTATTATGTGGTTTAATGGTTATGTGGTTATGTGGTTATGTGATTACATGGTTATATGGTTATGTGTTAATACGGTTTAATGGTTATATGGTTATGTGGTTATATGGTTATGTGGTATTATGGCTTAATGGTTAAGTGCTTTAATGGTTATGTGGTTATGTGGATATGTGGTATGTGGTTATATGGTTATGTCATTACACGGTTATGTGGTTATATGGTTTGATAGTTATGTCGTTATATGTTTATGTGTTATATGGTTTAATGGTTATGTGTTTATATGGTTATATGGTTATATGGTTATATGGTTATGTGGTTTAATGGTTATGTAGTTATATGGTTTAATAGTTATGTGGTTTAATGGTTATGTGGTTATGTGGTTATGTGGTCATGTGGTTATATGGTTATGTTGTTATATGGTTATATGATTATGTGGTTATGTCGTTGTATGGTTTAATGGTTATGTGGTTATATGGTTAGGTGGTTATGTGGTTATGTGGTTATATATGATTATATGTTTATATGGTTATATGGTTTAATCGTGTAATCGTCATGTGGTTATGTGGTTATATGGATATGTGGTATGTGGTTATATGGTTATGTCATTACACGATTATGTGGTCATATGGTTTAATGGTTATGTGGTTATATGGTTATATAGTTATATGGTTGTATGGTTATATGGTTACATGGTTATATATGATTATATGTTTATATGGTTATATGGTTTAATTGTGTTATCGTTATATGGTTATATGATTTAATGGTTAGATGGTTATTTGGGTATGTTATTATGTGGTTATGTGGTTATATCTTTATGTTATTATATGGTATAATTATTATGTGGTTTAATGGTTATGTGGTTATGTGATTACATAGTTATATGGTTATGTGGTTATGTGGTTATACGGTTTAATGGTTATATGGTTATGTGGTTATGTGGTTATATGGTTATGTGGTATTATGGCTTAATGGTTAAGTGGTTTAATGGTTATGTGGTTATGTGGATATGTGGTATGTGGTTATATGATTATATCATTACACGGTTATGTGGTTATATTGTTTGATAGTTATGTCGTTATATGTTTGTGTGTTATATGGTTTGATGGTTATGTGTTTATATGGTTATATGGTTATATGGTTATGTGGTTTAATGGTTATGTGGTTATATGGTTTAATAGTTATGTGGTTTAATGGTGATGTGGTTATGTGGTTATGTGGTCATGTGGTTATATGGTTATGTGGTTATATGATTATGTGGTTATGTCGTTGTGTGGTTTAATGGTTATGTGGTTATATGGTTATGTGGGTATGTGGTTATGTGGTTATATATGATTATATGGTTATATGGTTTAATCGTGTAATCGTTATGTGGTTATATGGTTTAATGGTTAGATGGGTATGTAGTTATTTGGTTATGTCGTTATGTGGTTATGTGGTTACGTGGTTATGTCGTTATATGGTTATGTGGTTATGTGGTTATATGGTTTAATGGTTAAGTGGTTTAATGGTTATGTGGTTATGTGGATATGTGGTATGCGGTTATATGGTTATGTCATTACACGGTTATGTGGTTATATGGTTTCTTTATCGTCTTTCGCCTTGAGCCGTAATTACAATCGGTTGTTTCAAATGTAAATATCGCCAGACGTGTTTATTCTCTGGCAACAGGACATAAATTTATGATAAATACATGTTCATAAATTATCTAAAAATTTTACAATTATTGTTGAAATAAACCTGAATTGCCAGAACAGGATTTAGAATTTTCGAGCAAATGTTAAAGCAATTCTAATCCCAAAATTGTAGCTCATGTAAAAAGGAATATTATTGGAAAGTTTCATTGTATTTGAAGAAGTAGAAGTATTTTTTTTTTTTTTTTTGAAAGTCGCATACAAAATGCCGAGATCGTTGAAATTTGATTCCCGCACGCGCAAATTAATTACGAAATGCCATATAAGGTCAGTGTTGATTGTTATAAACAAATGAAAATCCGCCATCTAGGCAATTACATCACGCGGAATCGATTGCCGGTAATTTCAATACGCTAGGATGCAAAGCCGCGGAGATTTAGCTTCCAAAGTTGCCCAAGCGTGCGCCGACAAAACCGGGATTTCGCAATAAAGACGGCATTTTCACGAGAAAAGTCGAGAATTGTCATAAAATGGCTAGTTTTTTTAGTATGGTTATTTAAATACATTAGTTCGAACAGGATTTTCAAGAGCTATCCAATGCTCACACTTAGGAGTTTGTGGCGTGTAAACGAAAGGTAGGAAAGCGAAATGAATATATAATTAGTTTGTATTATTGTTAATTTGTAAACAATACAAAGTTCAGAGGTGTTTGAAAGGGGCTAAATTGGCCGCGTAGCATTGTAAACAAACACAATTTACTTCTCTAAAAACGCTGTAAAACGCTGAATCGAACGGGGGTATTGTCATCTACATAGCATGCACTGAAGCGAAGATATGAAAACTGCAAAAGTAAGACGATATCGTCTTACTTTAGTCAGCACCATATATGTTTATGTGTTATATGGTTTAATGGTTATATAGTTATGTGGTTATATGGTTATATGTTTATATGGTTATGTGGTTATATCGTTATGTGGTTATATGGTTATATGGTTATGTGGTTTATAGGTTATATGGTCATGTGGTTATGTGCTTATAAGGTTATGTAGTTATATGATTATGTCGTTATATGGTTTAATGGTTATGTGGTTTAATGGTTATGTGGTTATGTGGTTATGTGGTCATCTGGTTATATGTTTATGTGGTTATATGGTTATATGGTTATATGGTTATATGGTTTAATGGTTATGTGGTTATACGATTATGTGGTTATGTGGTTATGTGGTTATATATGATTATATGTTGATATGGTTATATGGTTTAATGGTGTAATCGTTATGTGGTTATATGGTTTAATGGTTAGATGGTTATGTGGTTATGTGGTCATGTGGTTATGTCGTTATGTCGTTATGTGGTTTTGTGATTATGTGGTTACGTGGTTATGTCGTTATATGTTTATGTGATTATATGGTTTAATGGTTAGGTGGTTTAATGGTTATGTGGTTATGTAGATATGTGGTTATGTGGTTATGTCATTACACGGTTATGTGGTTATATGGTTTAAGAGTTATGTCATTATATGCTTATGTGTTATATGGTTTAATGGTTATGTGGTTTAATGATTATGTGGTTATATGGTTACGTCGTTATGTGGTTATATAGTTGTGTGGATTTGTGGTTATATGGTTTAATGGTTATATAGTTATTTGGTTATTTGGTTATATGGTTTAATTGTTTTGTGGTTATGTGGTCTAATGGTTATATGGTTATATGGTTATATGGTTATGTGGTTATATGGTTATGTCGTATGTGGTTATATGTTTATGTGGTTATATGGTAATATGGTTTAATGGTTATGTGGTTATGTGGTTTAATGGTTATATGGTTATATGGTTATGTGGTTATATGGTTATGTGGTTATGTCGTTATGTGGTTTTGTGGTTATACGGTAATGTGGTTATGTCATTACACGGTTATGTGGTTATATGGTTTAAGAGTTATGTCGTTATATGCTTATGTGTTATATGGTTTAATGGTTATGTGGTTTAATGATTATGTGGTTATATGGTTACGTCGTTATGTGGTTATATAGTTCTGTGGATTTGTGGTTATATGGTTTAATGGTTATATAGTTATTTGGTTATTTGGTTATATGGTTTAATTGTTTTCTGGTTATGCGGTCTAATGGTTATATGGTTATATGGTTATATGGTTATGTGGTTATATGGTTATGTCGTATGTGGTTATATGTTTATGTGGTTATATGGTAATATGGTTTAATGGTTATGTGGTTATGTGGTTTAATGGTTATATGGTTATATGGTTATGTGGTTATATGGTTATGTGGTTATGTCGTTATGTGGTTTTGTGGTTATACGGTAATGTGGTTATGTAGTTATATGGTTTTGTCGCTATGTGGTTATATAGTTATGTAGTTATATGGTGATATGCTTATGTCTTTATATGGTTATGTGGTTATATTGTTTAATGGTTATATGGTTATGCGGTTATATGGTTTAATGGTTATGTGGTTTAATGGTTATGTGGTTATGTGGTTATGTGATTATGTGGTTTAATGGTTATGTGGTTATATGGTTTAATAGTTATGTGGTTTAATGGTTATGTGGTTATGTGGTTATGTGGTTATGTGGTCATGTGGTTATATGGTTATGTGGTTATATGGTTATATGATTATGTGGTTATGTGGTTATGTGGTTATATGGTTTAACGGTTATATGGTTATATGGTTATATGGTTATATGGTTATATGGTTATATGGTTATATGGTTATATGGTTATATGGTTATATTTTTATATGATTATGTGGTTTAATGGTTATGTGGTTATATGGTTATGTGGTTATCTGGTTATCTGGTTATATGGTTATATATGATTATATGTTTATATGGTTATATGGTTATATGGTTATATGGTTATATGGTTATATGGTTATATGGTTATATGGTTATAAGGTTATATGGTTATGTGGTTATGTGGTTATATGGTTTAATGGTTATATGGTCATGTGGTTATGTGCTTATATGGTTATGTAGTTATATGTTTATGTGGTTATGGGGTTATGTGGTTATATGGTTATATGGTCATGTGGTTATATGGTTATATGGTTATTTGATGATATGGTTATCTGGTTATATGGTTATATGGTTATATGGTTATATATGATTATATGTTTATAGGTTTATATGGTTTAATGGTGTAATCGTTATATGGTTATATGATTTAATGATTAGATGGTTATGTGGTTATGTTATTATGTAGCTATGTGGTTATATGCATGGTTATGTCGTTATATTTTTATGTGGTTACATGGTATAATTATTATGTGGTTTAATGGTTATATGGTTATGTGGTTTTGTGGTATATATGGTTATGTGGTTATATGGTTATATGGTTATATGGTTATATGGTTATATGGTTATATGGTTATATGGTTATATGGTTATATTGTTATATGGTTATATGGTTATATGGTTATATGGTTATCTGGTTATATGGTTTAATGGTTATATGGTTATATGGTTATATGGTTATATGGTTAAATGGTTATATATGATTATATGTTTATAGGTTTATATGGTTTAATGGTGTAATCGTTATATGGTTATATGATTTAATGATTAGATGGTTATGTGGTTATGTTATTATGTAGTTATGTGGTTATATGCATTGTTATGTCGTTATATTTTTATGTGGTTACATGGTATAATTATTATGTGGTTTAATGGTTATGTGGTTATGTGGTTTTGTGGTATATATGGTTATGTGGTTATATGGTTTAATGGTTATGTGGTTTAATGGTTATGTGTTTATGTGGTTATGTGGTTATGTGGTTATATGATTATGTGGTTATGTGGTTATATGGTTACGTTATTATATGGTTATATTGTTATATGGTTATGTGATTATGTGGTTATATGGTTTAATGGTTATATGGTTATATGTTTATGTGGTTTAATGGTTATGTGGTTATGTGGTTATATGGATATGTGGTATGTGGTTATATGGTTATGTCATTACACGATTATGTAGTTATATGGTTTAATAGTTATGTGGTTTAATGGTTATGTGGTTATATGGTTATATAGTTATATGGTTATATGGTTGTATGGTTATATGGTTACATGATTATATATGATTATATGTTTATATTTTTATATGGTTTAATGGTGTTATCGTTATAAGGTTATATGATTTAATGGTTAGATGGTTATTTGGTTATGTTATTATGTGGTTATGTGGTTATATCTTTATGTTATTATGTGGTTTAATGGTTATGTGGTTTTGTTGGTATATGGTTATGTGGTTGTGTGTTTATATGGTTATGTCTTTATATGTTTATGTGGTCATATGGTTTAATGGTTATCTGAATTAATGGTTATGTGTTTACGTGGTTATGTGGTTATACGGTTATGTGGATATTTGGTTATACGGTTATGTTATTATATGGTTATATTGTTATATGGTTATGTGGTTATGTGGTTATATGGTTTAATGATTATATGGTTATGTGGTTATGTGTTTATGTGGTTATATGTTTATATATGATTATATGTTTATATGGTTATATGGTTTAATGGTGTAATTCGTAAGTGGTTATATGGTTTAATGGTTAGATGGTTATGTGGTTATGTGGTCATGTGGTTATGTCGTTATGTCGCTATGTGGTTATGTAATTATGTGGTTACGTGGTTATGTCGTTATATGGTTATGTGGTTATATGGTTAAATCAGGGTTCAAAATAGCGGCCTGCTGCCGGCTACAGCCAGCATTTTCACGACACCTACCGGCGATTTTTAAATGGGAAAGGCGATGTTTTTTTGCATTTTAGTTATTGATCAATAACTATTTGATTTTTGTGTGAAGCGTGTCGCTAGAAGTTCAGTACAACTAGAAATCAAAAAGTTTCTATCAAGATTTGTTTACGCCGAACCGTCAAACTGTTAATGGCTTTATGGCATTTTTTATTGCAGGCCTTCTTTCAAGGTCAAAGGGCACTGAGACTTAGTCACTTTACTCAATTGGCCAAAATAGCAAAAATACAAAAAAAAACACATTCAAACGCGACAGTTTATAGCAGGTGAGTGAATATTCAAGCAATTTAACAAATTGAAGTAGTTGATTATAGATGTATTAGATTGAATATTATAAAACTCACCGTGACAGTGTTATTACAATAAAATTAAAATATTTTAGGCTGTTTACATCACTTACTATATGTAGTAAAATAGAAATTAAAAGATAATAATATTTAGCGTTTTGTAACTTGCCCAACTTTCAAAGCTTTCCTGGTAACCCTCGTGTCTAACGGCGCACGCTAAAACTCTCGTTGTCAAAGATGAAAACAGCCGGTAAAAAAATGAACATGTACAAAAAAGCCTACAAAAATTTCAATATTTAAAATTTTTATTTTGAACCCTGGGTTTAATGGTTAAGTGGTTTAATGGTTATGTGGTTATGTGGATATGTGGTATGTGGTTATATGGTCATGTCATTACACGGTTATGTGGTTATATGGTTTAATAGCTAGGTCGTTATATGTTTATGTGATATATGGTTTAATGGTTATGTGGTTTAATGGTTATATGTTTATGTGGTTATATGGTTATGTCGTTATGTGGTTATATGGCTATGTGGTTATGTAGTCATATACGGTTTAATGGTTATACGGTTATGTGGTTATATGGTTATATGGTTTAATGGTTATGTGGTTAGCTGGTTTAATGGTTATGTGTTTCAATGGTTATGTGTTTATGTGGTTATGTGGTTATATGGTTATGTGGTTATGTGGTTATGTTATGTGGTTATGTGGTTATACGGTTTAATGGTTATATGGTTATGTGGTTATATGGTTTAATGTTTAAGTGGTTTAATGGTTATGTGGATATGTGGATATGTGGTATGTGGTTATATGGTTATGTCATTACACGGTTATGTGGTTATATGGTTTGATAGTCATGTCGTTATATGTTTATGTGTTATATGGTTTAATGGATATGTGTTTATATGGTTATGTGGTTATGTGTTTATATGATTATGTGGTTATGTGGTTATGTGGTTATATGGTTTAATGATTATATGTTTATATGGTTATATGGTTATATGGTTATGTGGTTTAATGGTTATGTGGTTATATGGTTATGTGGTTATGTGGTTATGTGGTTGTGTCGTTATGTGGTTATGTGGTTACGTGGTTATGTCGTTATATGGTTATGTGGTTATATGGTTTAATGGTTAAGTGGATTAATGGTTATGTGTGGTTATGTGGATATGTGGTATGCGGTTATATGGTTATGTCATTACACGGTGATGTGGTTATATGGTTTAATCGTTATGTCGTTATATGTTTATGTGTTATATGGTTTAATGGTTATGTGGTTTAATGATTATGTGGTTATATGGTTACGTCGTTATGTGGTTATATAGTTGTGTGGATTTGTGGTTATATGGTTTAATGGTTATATAGTTATTTGGTTATTTGGTTATATGGTTTAATTGTTTTGTGGTTATGTGGTCTAATGGTTATATGGTTATATGGTTATATGGTTATGTGGTTATATGGTTATGTCGTATGTGGTTATATGTTTATGTGGTTATATGGTAATATGGTTTAATGGTTATGTGGTTATGTGGTTTAATGGTTATATGGTTATATGGTTATGTGGTTATATGGTTATGTGGTTATGTCGTTATGTGGTTTTGTGGTTATACGGTAATGTGGTTATGTAGTTATATGGTTTTGTCGTTATGTGGTTATATAGTTATGTAGTTATATGGTGATATGCTTATGTCTTTATATGGTTATGTGGTTATATTGTTTAATGGTTATATGGTTATGCGGTTATATGGTTTAATGGTTATGTGGTTTAATGGTTATGTGGTTATGTGGTTATGTGATTATGTGGTTTAATGGTTATGTGGTTATATGGTTTAATAGTTATGTGGTTTAATGGTTATGTGGTTATGTGGTTATGTGGTCATGTGGTCATGTGGTTATATGGTTATGTGGTTATATGGTTATATGATTATGTGGTTATGTGGTTATGTGGTTATGTGGTTATATGGTTTAACGGTTATATGGTTATATGGTTATATGGTTATATGGTTATATGGTTATATGGTTATATGGTTATATGGTTATATGGTTATGTGGTTTAATGGTTATGTGGTTATATGGTTATGTGGTTATCTGGTTATCTGGTTATCTGGTTATATGGTTATATATGATTATATGTTTATATGGTTATATGGTTATATGGTTATGTGGTTATATGGTTATATGGTTATATGGTTATAAGGTTATATGGTTATGTGGTTATGTGGTTATATGGTTTAATGGTTATATGGTCATGTGGTTATGTGGTTATATGGTTATGTAGTTATATGTTTATGTGGTTATGGGGTTATGTGGTTATATGGTTATATGTTCATGTGGTTATATGGTTATATGGTTATTTGATTATATGGTTATCTGGTTATATGGTTATATGGTTATATGGTTATATGGTTATATGGTTATATGGTTATATGGTTATATATGATTATATGTTTATAGGTTTATATGGTTTAATGGTGTAATCGTTATATGGTTATATGATTTAATGATTAGATGGTTATGTGGTTATGTTATTATGTAGTTATGTGGTTATATGCATGGTTATGTCGTTATATTTTTATGTGGTTACATGGTATAATTATTATGTGGTTTAATGGTTATGTGGTTATGTGGTTTTGTGGTATATATGGTTATGTGGTTACATGGTTATATGGTTATATGGTTATATGGTTATATGGTTATATGGTTATATGGTTATATGGTTATATGGTTATATGGTTATATGGTTATATGGTTATATATGATTATATGTTTATAGGTTTATATGGTTTAATGGTGTAATCGTTATATGGTTATATGATTTAATGATTAGATGGTTATGTGGTTATGTTATTATGTAGTTATGTGGTTATATGCATGGTTATGTCGTTATATTTTTATGTGGTTACATGGTATAATTATTATGTGGTTTAATGGTTATGTGGTTATGTGGTTTTGTGGTATATATGGTTATGTGGTTATATGGTTATATGGTTATACGGTTATATGGTTATATGGTTATATGGTTATATGGTTATATTGTTATATGGTTATATGGTTATATGGTTATATGGTTATCTGGTTATATGGTTATATGGTTATATGGTTATATGGTTATATGGTTATATATGATTATATGTTTATAGGTTTATATGGTTTAATGGTGTAATCGTTATATGGTTATATGATTTAATGATTAGATGGTTATGTGGTTATGTTATTATGTAGTTATGTGGTTATTTGCATGGTTATGTCGTTATATTTTTATGTGGTTACATGGTATAATTATTATGTGGTTTAATGGTTATGTTGTTATGTAGTTTTGTGGTATATATGGTTATGTGGTTATATGGTTTAATGGTTATGTGGTTTAATGGTTATGTGTTTATGTGGTTATGTGGTTATGTGGTTATATGATTATGTGGTTATGTGGTTATATGGTTACGTTATTATATGGTTATATTGTTATATGGTTATGTGGTTATGTGGTTATATGGTTTAATGGTTATATGGTTATATGTTTATGTGGTTTAATGGTTATCTGGTTATGTGGTTATATGGATATGTGGTATGTGGTTATATGGTTATGTCATTACACGATTATGTAGTTATATGGTTTAATAGTTATGTGGTTTAATGGTTATGTGGTTATATGGTTATATAGTTATATGGTTATATGGTTGTATGGTTATATGGTTACATGATTATATATGATTATATGTTTATATTTTTATATGGTTTAATGGTGTTATCGTTATAAGGTTATATGATTTAATGGTTAGATGGTTATTTGGTTATGTTATTATGTGGTTATGTGGTTATATCTTTATGTTATTATGTGGTTTAATGGTTATGTGGTTTTGTTGGTATATGGTTATGTGGTTGTGTGTTTATATGGTTATGTCTTTATATGTTTATGTGGTCATATGGTTTAATGGTTATCTGATTTAATGGTTATGTGTTTACGTGGTTATGTGGTTATACGGTTATGTGGATATTTGGTTATACGGTTATGTTATTATATGGTTATATTGTTATATGGTTATGTGGTTATGTGGTTATATGGTTTAATGGTTATATGGTTATGTGGTTATGTGTTTATGTGGTTATATGTTTATATATGTTTATATGTTTATATGGTTATATGGTTTAATGGTGTAATTCGTAAGTGGTTATATGGTTTAATGGTTAGATGGTTATGTGGTCATGTGGTTATGTCGTTATGTCGCTATGTGGTTATGTAATTATGTGGTTACGTGGTTATGTCGTTATATGGTTATGTGGTTATATGGTTAAATCAGGGTTCAAAATAGCGGCCGGCTGCCGGCTACAGCCGGCATTTTCACGACACCTACCGGCGATTTTTAAATGGGAAAGGCGATGTTTTTTTGCATTTTAGTTATTGATCAATAACTATTTGATTTTTGTGTGAAGCGTGTCGCTAGAAGTTCAGTGCAACTAGAAATCAAAAAGTTTCTATCAAGATTTGTTTACGCCGAACCGTCAAACTGTTAATGGCTTTATGGCATTTTTTATTGCAGGCCTTCTTTCAAGGTCAAAGGGCACTGAGACTTAGTCACTTTACTCAATTGGCCAAAATAGCAAAAATACAAAAAAAAACACATTCAAACGCGACAGTTTATAGCAGGAGAGTGAATATTCAAGCAATTTAACAAATTGAAGTAGTTGATTATAGATGTATTAGATTGAATATTATAAAACTCACCGTGACAGTGTTATTACAATAAAAATAAAATATTTTAGGCTGTTTACATCACTTACTATATGTAGTAAAATAGAAATTAAAAGATAATAATATTTAGCGTTTTGTAACTTGCCCAACTTTCAAAGCTTTCCTGGTAACCCTCGTGTCTAACGGCGCACGCTAAAACTCTCGTTGTCAAAGATGAAAACAGCCGGTAAAAAAATGAACATGTACAAAAAAGCCTACAAAAATTTCAATATTTAAAATTTTTATTTTGAACCCTGGGTTTAATGGTTAAGTGGTTTAATGGTTATGTGGTTATGTGGATATGTGGTATGTGGTTATATGGTCATGTCATTACACGGTTATGTGGTTATATGGTTTAATAGCTAGGTCGTTATATGTTTATGTGATATATGGTTTAATGGTTATGTGGTTTAATGGTTATATGGTTATGTGGTTATATGGTTATGTCGTTATGTGGTTATATGGCTATGTGGTTATGTAGTCATATACGGTTTAATGGTTATACGGTTATGTGGTTATATGGTTATATGGTTTAATGGTTATGTGGTTAGGTGGTTTAATGGTTATGTGTTTTAATGGTTATGTGTTTATGTGGTTATGTGGTTATATGGTTATGTGGTTATATGGTTATGTTATGTGGTTATGTGGTTATACGGTTTAATGGTTATATGGTTATGTGGTTATATGGTTTAATGTTTAAGTGGTTTAATGGTTATGTGGATATGTGGATATGTGGTATGTGGTTATATGGTTATGTCATTACACAGTTATGTGGTTATATGGTTTGATAGTCATGTCGTTATATGTTTATGTGTTATATGGTTTAATGGATATGTGTTTATATGGTTATGTGGTTATGTGTTTATATGATTATGTGGTTATGTGGTTATGTGGTTATATGGTTTAATGGATATATGTTTATATGGTTATATGGTTATATGGTTATGTGGTTTAATGGTTATGTGGTTATATGGTTATGTGGTTATGTGGTTATGTGGTTATGTGGTTATGTGGTTATGTGGTTATATAAGATTATATGTTTATATGGTTATATGATTATATGGTTTAATGGTGTAATCGTTATGTGGTTATATGGTTTAATGGTTAGATGCTTATGTAGTTATGTGGTTGTGTCGTTATGTGGTTATGTGGTTACGTGGTTATGTCGTTATATGGTTATGTGGTTATATGGTTTAATGGTTAAGTGGATTAATGGTTATGTGTGGTTATGTGGATATGTGGTATGCGGTTATATGGTTATGTCATTACACGGTTATGTGGTTATATGGTTTAATCGTTATGTCGTTGTATGTTTACGTGTTATATGGTTTAATGGTTATGTGGTTTAATCGTTATGCGGTTATGTGGTTATATAGTTTAATGGTTATATGGTTATGTGGTTATATGTTTATATGGTTTAATGGTTATGTGGTTATGTGGTTTAATGGTTATATGGTTATATGGTTATGTGGTTATATGGTTATATGGTTTAATTGTTATGTGGTTTACTGGTTATGTGGTTATGTGGTTATGTGGTTATGTGATTATGTGGTTATATTATTATGTAGTTATATGGTGATATGCTTATGTGGTTATATGGTTTAATGGTTATATGGTTATGTGGTTATATGGTTATATGGTTATATGGTAATATGGTTATATGGTTATGTGGTTATGTGGTTATATGGTTTAATGGTTATATGGTTATGTGGTTATACGGTTATGTTGTTATATGGTTATATGGTTATGTGGTTTAATGGTTATATGGTCATGTGGTTATGTGCTTATAAGGTTATGTAGTTATATGATTATGTCGTTATATGGTTTAATGGTTATGTGGTTTAATGCTTATGTGGTTATGTGGTTATGTGGTTATGTGGTTATGTGGTTATATAAGATTATATGTTTATATGGTTATATGGTTATATGGTTTAATGGTGTAATCGTTATGTGGTTATATGGTTTAATGGTTAGATGGTTATGTAGTTATCTGGTTGTGTCGTTATGTGGTTATGTGGTTACGTGGTCATGTCGTTATATGGTTATGTGGTTATATGGTTTAATGGTTAAGTGGATTAATGGTTATGTGTGGTTATGTGGATATGTGGTATGCGGTTATATGGTTATGTCATTACACGGTTATGTGGTTATATGGTTTAATCGTTATGTCGTTATATGTTTATGTGTTATATGGTTTAATGGTTATGTGGTTTAATCGTTATGCGGTTATGTGGTTATATAGTTTAATGGTTATATGGTTATGTGGTTATATGTTTATATGGTTTAATGGTTATGTGGTTATGTGGTTTAATGGTTATATGGTTATATGGTTATGTGGTTATATGGTTATATGGTTTAATTGTTATGTGGTTTACTGGTTATGTGGTTATGTGGTTATGTGATTATGTGGTTATATTATTATGTAGTTATATGGTGATATGCTTATGTGGTTATATGGTTTAATGGTTATATGGTTATGTGGTTATATGGTTATATGGTTATATGGTTATATGGTTATATGGTTATATGGTTATGTGGTTATATGGTTTAATGGTTATATGGTTATGTGGTTATACGGTTATGTTGTTATTTGGTTATATGGTTATGTGGTTTAATGGTTATATGGTCATGTGGTTATGTGCTTATAAGGTTATGTAGTTATATGATTATGTCGTTATATGGTTTAATGGTTATGTGGTTTAATGCTTATGTGGTTATGTGGTTATGTTGTCATGTGGTTATATGGTTATGTGGTTATATCGTTATATGGTTATGTGGTTATATGGTTATATGGTTATATGGTTTAATGGTTATGTGGTTATATGGTTATGTGGTTATGTGCATGGTTATGTGGTTATATGGTTATATGGTTATGTGGTTATGTGGTTATGTATGAATATATGTTGATATGGTTATATGGTTATATGGTTTAATGGTGTAATCGTTATGTGGTTATATGGTTTAATGGTTAGATGGTTATGTGGTTATGTGGTCATGTGGTTATGTCGTTATGTCGTTATGTGGTTTTGTGGTTACGTGATTATGCCGTTATATGGTTATGTGATTATATGGTTTAATGGTTAAGTGGTTTAATGTTTATGTGGTTTAATGGTTATGTGGTTATATGGTTACATCGTTATGTGGTTATACAGTTATGTGGTTTTGTGGTTATGTGGTTAATGGTTATATGGTTATGTCGTTATTTGGTTATATGGTTTAATTGTTTTGTGGTTATGTGGTTATATGGTTATGTCGTTATGTGGTTATATGGCTATGTGGTTATGTAGTCATATACGGTTTAATGGTTATACGGTTATGTGGTTATATGGTTATATGGTTTAATGGTTATGTGGTTAGGTGGTTTAATGGTTATGTGTTTTAATGGTTATGTGTTTATGTGGATATGTGGTTATATGGTTATGTGGTTATATGGTTATATTATGTGGTTATGTGGTTATACGGTTTAATGGTTATATGGTTATGTGGTTATATGGTTTAATGTTTAATTGGTTTAATGGTTATGTGGATATGTGGATATGTGGTATGTGGTTATATGGTTATGTCATTACACGGTTATGTGGTTATATGGTTTGATAGTCATGTCGTTATATGTTTATGTGTTATATGGTTTAATGGATATGTGTTTATATGGTTATGTGGTTATGTGTTTATATGATTATGTGGTTATGTGGTTATGTGGTTATATGGTTTAATGGATATATGTTTATATGGTTATATGGTTATATGGTTATGTGGTTTAATGGTTATGTGGTTATATGGTTATGTGGTTATGTGGTTATGTGGTTATGTGGTTATGTGGTTATGTGGTTATATAAGATTATATGTTTATATGGTTATATGGTTATATGGTTTAATGGTGTAATCGTTATGTGGTTATATGGTTTAATGGTTAGATGCTTATGTAGTTATGTGGTTGTGTCGTTATGTGGTTATGTGGTTACGTGGTTATGTCGTTATATGGTTATGTGGTTATATGGTTTAATGGTTAAGTGGATTAATGGTTATGTGTGGTTATGTGGATATGTGGTATGCGGTTATATGGTTATGTCATTACACGGTTATGTGGTTATATGGTTTAATCGTTATGTCGTTGTATGTTTATGTGTTATATGGTTTAATGGTTATGTGGTTTAATCGTTATGCGGTTATGTGGTTATATAGTTTAATGGTTATATGGTTATGTGGTTATATGTTTATATGGTTTAATGGTTATGTGGTTATGTGGTTTAATGGTTATATGGTTATATGGTTATGTGGTTATATGGTTATATGGTTTAATTGTTATGTGGTTTACTAAATAAATTAAATGCCTCTTTTGCGAGATCCGGTGCGAAAATATGGAACAATATACCTGGCAATGTACGCGAATTAGGGAAAAAGAAATTTAATAAGGCATTGCAAAATTCTTTACTTACAATTCTTGAGCTGGAGGATGATTATGTTGATGTCCCTGTATTAGTTCAATTAATGGCTAAACAATAGGTTTTTTATCTTTACGAATAGTTTCTATTTTTTGGCTTGATGATTGGGAAAGTTTCTAATTAAAATCGTTACTTAGGTTATATCTTAATAATAATGTGTGTAAATAAATCATTATAATTTTTCCTTTTTTCTTTGTCACCCGCCTCGACTAGCTTTTTAGCTATTAGCGGATGACATTATCTACTCTTGTATATAGTCATTTTGTATTAATAAATTTGTATTGTTGTATTGTATATTACTGGTTATGTGGTTATGTGGTTATGTGATTATGTGGTTATATTATTATGTAGTTATATGGTGATATGCTTATGTGGTTATATGGTTTAATGGTTATATGGTTATGTGGTTATATGGTTATATGGTTATATGGTTATATGGTTATATGGTTATATGGTTATATGGTTATGTGGTTATGTGGTTATATGGTTTAATGGTTATATGGTTATGTGGTTATACGGTTATGTTGTTATATGGTTATATGGTTATGTGGTTTAATGGTTATACTGTATGGTCATGTGGTTATGTGCTTATAAGGTTATGTAGTTATATGATTATGTCGTTATATGGTTTAATGGTTATGTGGTTTAATGCTTATGTGGTTATGTGGTTATGTTGTCATGTGGTTATATGGTTATGTGGTTATATCGTTATATGGTTATGTGGTTATATGGTTATATGGTTATATGGTTTAATGGTTATGTGGTTATATGGTTATGTGGTTATGTGCATGGTTATGTGGTTATGTGGTTATATGGTTATGTGGGTATGTGGTTATGTGGTTATGTATGAATATATGTTGATATGGTTATATGGTTATATGGTTTAATGGTGTAATCGTTATGTGGTTATATGGTTTAATGGTTAGATGGTTATGTGGTTATGTGGTCATGTGGTTATGTCGTTATGTCGTTATGTGGTTTTGTGGTTACGTGATTATGCCGTTATATGGTTATGTGATTATATGGTTTAATGGTTAAGTGGTTTAATGTTTATGTGGTTTAATGGTTATGTGGTTATATGGTTACATCGTTATGTGGTTATACAGTTATGTGGTTTTGTGGTTATGTGGTTTAATGGTTATATGGTTATGTCGTTATTTGGTTATATGGTTTAATTGTTTTGTGGTTATGTGGTTATATGGTTATGTCGTTATGTGGTTATATGGCTATGTGGTTATGTAGTCATATACGGTTTAATGGTTATACGGTTATGTGGTTATATGGTTATATGGTTTAATGGTTATGTGGTTAGGTGGTTTAATGGTTATGTGTTTTAATGGTTATGTGTTTATGTGGTTATGTGGTTATATGGTTATGTGGTTATATGGTTATGTTATGTGGTTATGTGGTTATACGGTTTAATGGTTATATGGTTATGTGGTTATATGGTTTAATGTTTAAGTGGTTTAATGGTTATGTGGATATGTGGATATGTGGTATGTGGTTATATGGTTATGTCATTACACGGTTATGTGGTTATATGGTTTGATAGTCATGTCGTTATATGTTTATGTGTTATATGGTTTAATGGATATGTGTTTATATGGTTATGTGGTTATGTGTTTATATGATTATGTGGTTATGTGGTTATGTGGTTATATGGTTTAATGGATATATGTTTATATGGTTATATGGTTATATGGTTATGTGGTTTAATGGTTATGTGGTTATATGGTTATGTGTTTATGTGGTTATGTGGTTATGTGGTTATGTGGTTATGTGGTTATATAAGATTATATGTTTATATGGTTATATGGTTATATGGTTTAATGGTGTAATCGTTATGTGGTTATATGGTTTAATGGTTAGATGCTTATGTAGTTATGTGGTTGTGTCGTTATGTGGTTATGTGGTTACGTGGTTATGTCGTTATATGGTTATGTGGTTATATGGTTTAATGGTTAAGTGGATTAATGGTTATGTGTGGTTATGTGGATATGTGGTATGCGGTTATATGGTTATGTCATTACACGGTTATGTGGTTATATGGTTTAATCGTTATGTCGTTGTATGTTTATGTGTTATATGGTTTAATGGTTATGTGGTTTAATCGTTATGCGGTTATGTGGTTATATAGTTTAATGGTTATATGGTTATGTGGTTATATGTTTATATGGTTTAATGGTTATGTGGTTATGTGGTTTAATGGTTATATGGTTATATGGTTATGTGGTTATATGGTTATATGGTTTAATTGTTATGTGGTTTACTGGTTATGTGTTTATGTGGTTATGTGATTATGTGGTTATATTATTATGTAGTTATATGGTGATATGCTTATGTGGTTATATGGTTTAATGGTTATATGGTTATGTTGTTATATGGTTATATGGTTATATGGTTATATGGTTATATGGTTATGTGGTTATGTGGTTATATGGTTTAATGGTTATATGGTTATGTGGTTATACGGTTATGTTGTTATATGGTTATATGGTTATGTGGTTTAATGGTTATATGGTCATGTGGTTATGTGCTTATAAGGTTATGTAGTTATATGATTATGTCGTTATATGGTTTAATGGTTATGTGGTTTAATGCTTATGTGGTTATGTGGTTATGTGGTTATGTGGTTATATAAGATTATATGTTTATATGGTTATATGGTTATATGGTTTAATGGTGTAATCGTTATGTGGTTATATGGTTTAATGGTTAGATGGTTATGTAGTTATCTGGTTGTGTCGTTATGTCGTTATGTGGTTACGTGGTCATGTCGTTATATGGTTATGTGTTATATGGTTTAATGGTTAAGTGGATTAATGGTTATGTGTGGTTATGTGGATATGTGGTATGCGGTTATATGGTTATGTCATTACACGGTTATGTGGTTATATGGTTTAATCGTTATGTCGTTATATGTTTATGTGTTATATGGTTTAATGGTTATGTGGTTTAATCGTTATGCGGTTATGTGGTTATATAGTTTAATGGTTATATGGTTATGTGGTTATATGTTTATATGGTTTAATGGTTATGTGGTCATGTGGTTTAATGGTTATATGGTTATATGGTTATGTGGTTATATGGTTATATGGTTATGTGGTTATGTGGTTATGTGGTTATGTGATTATGTGGTTATATTATTATGTAGTTATATGGTGATATGCTTATGTGGTTATATGGTTTAATGGTTATATGGTTATGTGGTTATATGGTTATATGGTTATATGGTTATATGGTTATATGGTTATGTGGTTATGTGGTTATATTGTTTAATGGTTATATGGTTATGTGGTTATACGGTTATGTTGTTATATGGTTATATGGTTATGTGGTTTAATGGTTATATGGTCATGTGGTTATGTGCTTATAAGGTTATGTAGTTATATGATTATGTCGTTATATGGTTTAATGGTTATGTGGTTTAATGCTTATGTGGTTATGTGGTTATGTTGTCATGTGGTTATATGGTTATGTGGTTATATCGTTATATGGTTATGTGGTTATATGGTTATATGGTTATATGGTTTAATGGTTATGTGGTTATGTGGTTATGTGGTTATGTGCATGGTTATGTGGTTATGTGGTTATATGGTTATGTGGTTATGTGGTTATGTGGTTATGTATGAATATATGTTGATATGGTTATATGGTTATATGGTTTAATGGTGTAATCGTTATGTGGTTATATGGTTTAATGGTTAGATGGTTATGTGGTTATGTGGTCATGTGGTTATGTCGTTATGTCGTTATGTGGTTTTGTGGTTACGTGGTTATGCCGTTATATGGTTATGTGATTATATGGTTTAATGGTTAAGTGGTTTAATGTTTATGTGGTTTAATGGTTATGTGGTTATATGGTTACATCGTTATGTGGTTATACAGTTATGTGGTTTTGTGGTTATGTGGTTTAATGGTTATATGGTTATGTCGTTATTTGGTTATATGGTTTAATTGTTTTGTGGTTATGTGGTTTAATGGTTATATGCTTACATGGTTATGTGGTTATATATTTATGTGGTTATATCGTAATATGGTTTAATGGTTATACGGTTATGTGGTTATATGATTATATGCTTTAATGGTTATGTGGTTATGTGGTTTAATGGTTATATGGTTATATGGTTATGTGGTTATATGATTATATGGTTATGTCGTTATGTGGTTTTGTGGTTATACGGTTATCTGATTATGTAGTTATATGGTTATATGGTTATGTGATTATATGGTTATGTCGTTATGTGGTTATATGGTTATGTAGTTATATGGTGATATTCTTATGTCTTTATATGGTTATGTGATTATATTGTTTAATGGTTATATGGTTATGCGGTTATATGGATTAATGTTTATGTGGTTTAATGGTTATGTGGTTATGTGGTTATGTGGTTATGTGGTTATGTGGTTATGTGGTTATGTGGTTATGTGGTTATGTGGTTATGTAGTTATATGGTGATATGATCATGTGGTTATGTGGTTATGTGGTTTAATGGTTATATGGTTATGTGGTTATATGGTTATGTGGTTATGTGGTTTTATGGTTATTTGGTTATATGGTGATATGGTTATATGGTTATATGGTTATATGGTTATATGGTTATATGGTTATATGGTTATATGGTTATATGGTTATATGGTTATATGGTTATATGGTTATATGGTTATATGGTTATAAATTTATATGGTTATATGGTTATATGGTTATGTTTAATGGTTTAATGGTTATGTGGTTATACGGTTTAGTGGTAATATGGTTATGTGGTTATGTGGTTATGTGGTTATGTGGTTGTTTGGTTAAGTGGTTATGTGGTTATCTGGTTATTTGGGTACATGGTTATGTCGTGATGTGGTTATGTGATTATGTGGTTATGTGATTATATGGTTATGTGGTTATGTGGTTATATGGTTATGTCGTTATTGGTTATGTGGTTATGTGGTTATGTGGGTTTGTGGTTATGTGGTTATATGGTTTTGTGGTTGTATGGTTATGTGGTTATATGGTTGTGTCGTTACGTGGCTATATGGTTATGTGGTTATGTGGTTATCTGGTGATATGGTTTTTTGGTTATATGGTTATGTGGTTATATGGTTATATGGTTTAATTGTTATGTGGTTTAATGGTTATGTGGTTATGTGTTTATGTGATTATGTGGTTAAATGGTTATGTAGTTATATGGTGATATGCTTATGAGGTTATGTGGTTATGTGGTTATATGGTTTAATGGTTGTCTGATTATGTGGTTACATGGTTATATGATTCTGTGGTTATGTCGTTATATGGTTTAAAGTTTATATGGTTATATGGTTATGTGGTTATGTGGTTATGTGGTTATGTGGTTACATGGTTATATATGAATATATGTTTATATGGTTATATGGTTTAATGGTGTAATCGTTATATGCATGGTAATATGATTTAATGGTTATGTGGTTATGTGGTTATATGGTTTGATGGCTATATGGTTATGTGTTTATATGGTTATGTGGTTATATGGTTATATGGTTATGTGGTTTAATGGTTATATGATCATGTGCTTATAAGGTTATGTAGTTATATGCTTATATGGTTATATGATTTAATGGTTATGTGGTTTAATGGTTATATGGTTATATGGTTATATGGTTATATGGTTATATGGTTATATGGTTATATGGTTATATGGTTATATGGTTATATGGTTATACGGTTATATGGTTATATGGTTATATGGTTATATGGTTATAAGGTTATATGGTTATTTGGTTATATGGTTATGTTTATATGGTTATATGGTTTAATGGTTTAATGGTTATGTGGTTATATGGTTATGTGGTTATGTGGTTATGTGGTTATGTGGTTGTGTGGTTAAGTGGTTGTCTGGTTATCTGGTTATTTGGTTACATGGTTATGTCGTGATGTGGTTATGTGATTATATGGTTATGTGGTTATGTGGTTATATGGTTACATCGTTATGTGGTTATATGGTTATGTGGTTATGTGGTTATGTGGTTATATGGTTTAATGGTTATATGGTTATGTGGTTATATGGTTATATTGTTATATGGTTTAATGGTTATGTATTAATGTGGTTTAATGGTTATATGGTTATGTGGTTATTGGTTATATGGTTATGTGGTTATGTGGGTTTGTGGTTATGTGGTTATATGATTTTATGGTTGTATGGTTATGTGGTTATATGGTTATGTCGTTATGTGGTTATATGGTTATGTGGTTATGTGGTGATATGGTTTTTTGGTTATATGGTTATGTGGTTTAATGGTTATATGGTTATGTTGTTATATGGTTATGTGGTTATGTGGTTTTATGGTTATTTGGTTATATGGTGATATGGTTATATGGTTATATGGTTATATGGTTATATGGTTATATGGTTATATGGTTATATGGTTATATGGTTATATGGTTATATGGTTATATGGTTATATGGTTATATGGTTATATGGTTATATGGTTATATGGTTATAAATTTATATGGTTATATGGTTATATGGTTATGTTTATATGGTTTAATGGTTTAATGGTTATGTGGTTATACGGTTTAGTGGTAATATGGTTATGTGGTTATGTGGTTATGTGGTTATGTGGTTATGTGGTTATGTGGTTGTTTGGTTATGTGGTTATCTGGTTATTTGGGTACATTTTTATGTCGTGATGTGGTTATGTGATTATATGGTTATGTGGTTATGTGGTTATATGGTTATGTCGTTATTGGTTATGTGGTTATGTGGTTATGTGGGTTTGTGGTTATGTGGTTTAATGGTTATATGGTTATGTCGTTATTTGGTTATATGGTTTAATTGTTTTGTGGTTATGTGGTTTAATGGTTATATGCTTACATGGTTATGTGGTTATATGTTTATGTGGTTATATCGTAATGTGGTTTAATGGTTATACGGTTATGTGGCTATAAGATTATATGCTTTAATGGTTATGTGGTTATGTTGTTTAATGGTTATATGGTTATATGGTTATGTGGTTATATGATTATATGGTTATGTCGTTATGTGGTTTTGTGGTTATACGGTTATCTGATTATGTAGTTATATGGTTATATGGTTATGTGATTATATGGTTATGGCGTTATGTGGTTATATGGTTATGTAGTTATATGGTGATATACTTATGTCTTTATATGGTTATGTGATTATATTGTTTAATGGTTATATGGTTATGCGGTTATATGGATTAATGTTTATGTGGTTTAATGGTTATGTGGTTATGTGGTTATGTGGTTATGTGGTTATGTGGTTATGTGGTTATGTGGTTATGTGGTTATGTAGTTATATGGTGATATGATCATGTGGTTATGTGGTTATGTGGTTTAATGGTTATATGGTTATGTGGTTATATGGTTATGTGGTTATGTGGTTTTATGGTTATTTGGTTATATGGTGATATGGTTATATGGTTATATGGTTATATGGTTATATGGTTATATGGTTATATGGTTATATGGTTATATGGTTATATGGTTATATGGTTATAAATTTATATGGTTATATGGTTATATGGTTATGTTTATATGGTTTAATGGTTTAATGGTTATGTGGTTATACGGTTTAGTGGTAATATGGTTATGTGGTTATGTAGTTATGTGGTTATGTGGTTATGTGGTTGTTTGGTTACGTGGTTATGTGGTTATCTGGTTATTTGGGTACATGGTTATGTCGTGATGTGGTTATGTGATTATATGGTTATGTGGTTATGTGGTTATATGGTTATGTCGTTATTGGTTATGTGGTTATGTGGTTATGTGGGTTTGTGGTTATGTGGTTATATGGTTTTGTGGTTGTATGGTTATGTGGTTATATGGCTGTGTCGTTACGTGGCTATATGGTTATGTGGTTATGTGGTTATGTGGTGATATGGTTTTTTGGTTATATGGTTATGTGGTTATATGGTTATATGGTTTAATGGTAATGTGGTTACGTGGTTACGTGGTTATGTGGTTTTGTGGTTATATGGGAATATGGTTTAATTGTTATGTGGTTTAATGGTTATGTGGTTATGTGTTTATGTGATTATGTGGTTAAATGGTTATGTAGTTATATGGTGATATGCTTATGAGGTTATGTGGTTATGTGGTTATATGGTTTAATGGTTGTCTGATTATGTGGTTACATGGTTATATGATCATGTGGTTATGTCGTTATATGGTTTAAAGTTTATATGGTTATATGGTTATGTGGTTATGTGGTTATGTGGTTATGTGGTTACATGGTTATATATGAATATATGTTTATATGGTTATATGGTTTAATGGTGTAATCGTTAGATGCATGGTTATATGATTTAATGGTTATGTGGTTATGTGGTTATATGGTTTGATGGCTATATGGTTATGTGTTTATATGGTTATGTGGTTATATGGTTATATGGTTATGTGGTTTAATGGTTATATGGTCATGTGCTTATAAGGTTATGTAGTTATATGCTTATGTGGTTATATGATTTAATGGTTATGTGGTTTAATGGTTATATGGTTATATGGTTATATGGTTATATGGTTATATGGTTATATGGTTATATGGTTATATGGTTATATGGTTATATGGTTATATGGTTATAAGGTTATATGGTTATTTGGTTATATGGTTATGTTTATATGGTTATATGGTTTAATGGTTTAATGGTTATGTGGTTATATGGTTTAGTGGTTATACGGTTATATGGTTATGTGGTTATGTGGTTATGTGGTTATGTGGTTATGTGGTTATGTGGTTGTGTGGTTAAGTGGTTAAGTGGTTATCTGGTTATCTGGTTATTTGGTTACATGGTTATGTCGTGATGTGGTTATGTGATTATATGGTTATGTGGTTATGTGGTTATATGGTTACATCGTTATGTGGTTATATGGCTATGTGGTTATGTGGTTATATGGTTTAATGGTTATATGGTTATGTGGTTATCTGATTTAATGGTTATGTGGTTTAATGGTTATATGGTTATATGGTTATATGGTTATATGGTTATTCGTTATATGGTTATGTGGTTATGTGGGTTTGTGGTTATGTGGTTATATGATTTTATGGTTGTATGGTTATGTGGTTATATGGTTATGTCGTTATGTGGTTATATGGTTATGTGGTTATGTGGTGATATGGTTTTTTGGTTATATGGTTATGTGCTTATATTGTTATATGGTTTAATGGTTATGTGGCTATGTGGTTATGTGGTTTAATGGTTATATGGTTATGTGGTTTTATGGTTATGTGGTTAAGTGGTTATGTGGTTTTGTGGTTATATGGGAATATGGTTTAATTGTTATGTGGTTTAATGGTTATGTGGTTATATGTTTATGTGATTATGTGGTTAAATGGTTATGTAGTTATATGGTGATACGCTTATGAGGTTATGTGGTTATGTGGTTATATGGTTTAATGGTTATCTGATTATGTGGTTACATGGTTATATGGTTATGTGGTTATGTCGTTATATGGTTTAAAGTTTATATGCTTATATGGTTATGTGGTTATGTGGTTATATGGTAATATATGAATATATGTTTATATGGTTATATGGTTTAATGGTGTAATCGTTATATGCATGGTTATATGATTTAATGGTTATGTTTTTATGTGGTTATGTGGTTATGTGGTTTAATGGTTATATGGTTATGTGTTTATATGGTTATGTGGTAATATGGTTATATGGTTATGTGGTTTAATGGTTATATGGTCATGTGCTTATAAGGTTATGTAGTTATATGGTTATGTGGTTATATGATTTAATGTTATGTGGTTTAATGGTTATGTGGTTATGTGGTTATGTGGTTATGTGGTTATGTGGTTATGTGGTTATGTGGTTATGTGGTTATGTGGTTATGTGGTTATGTGGTTATATAGTTATATGGTCATATGGGTATGTGGTTATGTGGTTGTGTGGATATGTGGTTATATGGTTTAATGGTTATATGGTTATATGGTTATATGGTTAATGGTTATGTGGTTATATGGTTTAATGGTTATATGGTTATGTGGTTATGTGGTTATGTGATTATGTGGCTATGTGGTTATGTGGTTATGTGGTTATGTGGTTATGTGGTTATATATGATTATATGTTTATATGGTTACATGGTTTAATGGTGTAATCGTTATGTAGTTATATGGTTTAATGGGTAGATGGTTATTTGGTTATGTTATTATGTGGTTATGTGGTTATATCTTTATGTTATTATGTGGTTTAATGGTTATGTGGTTTTGTTGGTATATGGTTATGTGGTTGTGTGTTTATATGGTTATGTCTTTATATGTTTATGTGGTTATATGGTTTAATGGTTATGTGGTTTAATGGTTATGTGTTTACGTGGTTATTTGGTTATACGGTTATGTGGATATTTGGTTATATGGTTATGTTATTATATGGTTATATTGTTATATGGTTATGTGGTTATGTGGTTATATGGTTTAATGATTATATGGTTATGTGGTTATGTGTTTATGTGGTTATATGTTTATATATGATTATATGTTTATATGGTTATATGGTTTAATGGTGTAATTCGTAAGTGGTTATATGGTTTAATGGTTAGATGGTTATGTGGTTATGTGGTCATGTGGTTATGTCGTTATGTCGCTATGTGGTTATGTAATTATGTGGTTACGTGGTTATGTCGTTATATGGTTATGTTGTTATATGGTTATGTCGTTATGTGGTTATATGGCAATGTGGTTATGTAGTCATATACGATTTAATGGTTATACGGTTATGTGGTTATATGGTTATATGGTTTAATGGTTATGTGGTTAGGTGGTTTAATGGTTATGTGTTTTAATGGTTATGTGTTTATGTGGTTATGTGGTTATATGGTTATGTGGTTATATGGTTATGTGGTTATGTGATTACATGGTTACACTGAAAATCTGGCAGTGTTGTGACAACACCAAATAAGTGTACACGTACACTGATTAGGTGTAAATTGAAATTCTACACCGTTTAAGTGTAATATTGCCTTTTCGCAGTGTAGTTAGACACCACCGCAGTGTACAATAACACTGCTTCGGTGTAAACTAGGCAAATATCTTGCTGACACTTATTTTGGTGTAAACTTACATTAAAGGGTGTATGCGAGTTAACACATGTACACTGTGAGAGTGTATATACACACCTGTTTAGTGTAAAATATGGCAACACTCGTTAAGTGTAAAGTTACACTTCGGCTAGTGTATCATTACACCAACGATAAGTTAAAATACACCACTGTGGTGTAAAGTCCAAAATGCCATGAAAACACTAGTTATGGCGTACATTTACCTTGGAACAGTGTAATTTTACATAGTCTTTAAATTTTTACTAATTTACGCCTTAATATACTTGTTTGATGTAAAATATGTGAACACTCATTCAGTGCAAAGTTACACATAACCTAGTGTATCCTTACACCTATATGGTGTTATCGTTTATCTTGTTGTAGTGTAATTTTACCCAGGTATATGGCGTATTAGTTTAAACTTTGAATGTAAAAATTAAACCCTTCATTGTAAAACAGCCTGCATCGCAGACACACTACAAGCATCTACCAAGAATGTTGGTAAATTAATACTTGTTTGGCTGAAATTGTATCCATTGAGAGGCCTTCTCAAGAGTCTTAATAATAAGGTGAAATTGTCACTACGAATGTGGGAAAACCTGGTAACTAGGCGGTAACCTGGTAACTAGCAAAGTGAACCTTGCTCCCAAATAACACACTAATATCAAACCTCTACAGAGCTTCCGCAGTGACGAGCAAAATTGTCTGGCGTTAGACAAGTAAAAAAATAAGAAGAGTGCACCAGGGCACATTGCAGCTCAATGGGTTAACTAGAGACATTGTCAGATTGTTTCGCTATGTAAATCATGCAGGTTGGCCATTAAATATAATTAATTTATATAAAATATCATTTGGTACTGCTCATAGGTGGCAGTGACCGCTTAATAGAGGAATATATTAATAGAGGAATATAGTAAAATTCTTATAGGAATTTTCTATAGGAATTCCTATAGGAAATGGATTTGTAGTAATTTGACAGCTCTAATTGCTTTGATCGAATTAATGGTGCGCACATGGGAAATTAACTTATACACATGGGAAATTAATTACGCACCATTAATTCGAAGCAATTAGAGCTGTCAAATTACTACAATAGGTTATGGCTAATTTGAATTTGAAAGGGTTCAGTTTTTTTTATACACACTGTATATTAATGATTGAAATAACATAGAAAATCCTATAGGAATTCAAATTCCTATATTTCAATCTGCTTGGTTTCAATTTGAGCTATTTCAATACATGTGTTCAATGTCGCAAGCTGTGTACAAGATTTTTAGACATAAAAAATATCAGTTATGTTGTGCTGATTTTTCAACATTTGGTGAATTGTATAGTTAATATTATGAACACAATTTCAAGTGATTTGGGGGAACAAACATGGAGATTTAACTTAAATTCTGATCTAAAAAATGCTGTACATACCCAGCTTGTGATGTCACAATTTGTATATTGAACACATTGAAATATCTCCAAAATCAAAAATGCTATTAAAATTTGTAAAATATGTTCCTCTACAGATTTTGATCGTGTAAAAATCCCACCTAAAGTAGTATTGTTTTTGAATGAACTGTACAAGTGAATAATGATGTTTGTAGTAATAATGATGAATGAATTTTTCAGTTATTTGTTAGTTATTGTAATACATTGTTTTAAATTTCAATTACATACATGCAGTATGTTTCTGATTTGGTGCGCATAACACAACTTACACTAAGGAGGTTAACTTGCACTTTTTATGGTCCTTTTATTCTATTTGTGAATCAGCATTGTAAAAGGTTCTTCAGAAGTGTAAGTTTGTTCCTTTGGTGTACGTTAACACTGATTTGGTGTCCATTCATCAGAATCTGATTTACACCAAAGCAGTGTACACATACCTTGGAAAGTGTAGTTTAACACCCAATTGGTGTATACAGCGTTGCATGCCTATTTACACTAAACCAGTGTAAAATAACCTTCAAAGCGTAAGTTTACACCCGTAGCGTAGTTTAACACCCAATTGGTGTCTACAGCGTTGTATGCCTATTAACACTAAACAAGTGTAAAATGACCTTCAAAGCGTAAGTTTACTCCCGTAGCGTAATTTAACACCCAACTGGTGTCCACAGCGTTGCAAGCCTATTTACACTGAACCAGTGTAAAATTACCTTCAAAGATATATGTTTACGCCCGCAGTGTAAATGGACACCAAATACGTTGCACATATTTAACACTGCGAAGGTATGAATGAACACCAAAATCAGTGCTAGATAACGCCTAATCGGTGTCCGTAGCGTTGCAAGAATTTACACCGATTTTGGTGTTGGGGTAACACTTCCAGATTTACAGTGCACCATTAAACCATATAAACATATCAACATATAATCATATATAACCACATAACCATATAACCACATAACCATTAAACCATATAACCATATAACCATATAACCATATAACCACATAACCATATAACCACATGACCACATAACCACATAACCACATAACCACATAACCATTAAACCACATAACCATTAAACCATATAACGACATAATCATATAACTACATAACCTTATAAGCACATACCCACATGACCATATAACCAATAAACCACATAACCATATAACCATATAACCACATAACCATATAACCACAAAACCATATAACGAGATAACCGTATAACCATATAACCACATAACCACATAACCACATAACCATATAAACATTAAAACATCTAACCACATAACCACATAATCATATAACCACATAACCACATAACCACATAAACACATAACCATTAAACCACATAACCATGAGACCATACAACCACATAACCATATACCCACAAAACCACATAACCACATAACCATTAAACCACATAATAATTATACCATGTAACCACATAAAAATATAACGACATAACCATATAACCATATAACCACATAACTACATAATAACATAACCTTCTAATCATTAAATCATATAACCATATAACGATTACACCATTAAACCATATAAACCTATAAACATATAATCATATAATCATATATAACCATATAGCCGTATAACCATATAACCATATAACCAAATAACCATATAACCATATAACCATATAACCATATAACCATATAACCACATAACCAAATAAACATATAAACATATAACCACATAACTATATAACCATTAAACCTTATAACCACATAAACACATAAGCATATCACCATGTAACTACATAACCATATAACCACATAATCACATAAACACATAACCACATAACCACATAACCAGTGAACCACATAACAATTAAACCATAGAACCATATAACCACATAAACATATAACCATATAACCATTAAACCACATAACAAAATAACCATTAAACCATATAACCAGATAACCACATAACCATATAACCATATAACCATTAAACCATATAACCACATAACCGCATAACCATTAAACCACATAACCATTAAACCATATAACACATAAACATATAACGACATAACTATTAAACCATATAACCACATAACCATTAAACCACATAACCATATAACCATATAAACACATAACCATTAAACCATATAACACATAAACATATAACGACATAACTATCAAACCATATAACCACATAACCGTGTGATGACATAACCATATAACCACATACCACATATCCACATAACCACATAACCATTAAACCACTTAACCATTAAACCATAATACCACACAACCATATAACCACATAACCATATAACCATATAACCATTAAACCGTATAACCACAAAACCACATAACCATATAACCATGTAATCACATAACCACATAACCACATAACCATTAAACCACATAATAATTATACCATATAATAACATAAAGATATAACAACATAACCACATAACCATCCAACCATTAAATCATATAACCATATAACGATAACACCATTAAACCATATAACCATATAAACAAATAATCATATATAACCATGTAACCATATAACCGTACAACCATATAACAATATAACTATATAACCATATAACCACATAACCATTAAACCACATAACTATTAAAATATATAACCACATAATCGTGTAATGACATAACCATATAACCACATACCACATATCCATATAACCACATAACCACATATCCACATAACCATTAAACCACATAACCATATAACCACATAACCATATAACCATTAAACCATATAACCACATAACCACATAACCATATAACAATATAACCATATAATAACATAACCATATAACCACATCACCATATAATCATATAACCACATAACCACATAACCACATAAACACATAACCATTAAACCACATAACCATTAAACCATATAACCACATAACCATATAACGACATAACCGTATAACCATATAACCACATAACCATATAACCACATAACCATATAAACATTAAACCATCTAACCACATAACCACATAATCATATAACCACATAACCACATAACCACATAAACACATAACCATTAAACCACATAACCATTAAACCATACAACCACATAACCATATACCCACAAAACCACATAACCACATAACCATTAAACCACATAATAATTATACCATGTAACCACATAAAAATATAACGACATAACCATATAACCACATAACTACATAATAACATAACCATCTAATCATTAAATCATATAACCATATAACGATTACACCATTAAACCATATAAACCTATAAACATATAATCATATAATCATATATAACCATATAGCCGTATAACCACATAACCATATAACAAATAACCATATAACCATATAACCATATAACCACATGACCATATAACCACATAACCACATAACCCCATAACCACATAACCACATAACCACATAACCATTAAACCATATAACGACATAACCACATAACCATATAACTACATAACCACATAAACGTATAACCACAAAACCACATAACGACATAACCACATAACGACATAACCACATGACCACATAACCACATAACCATCTAACCATTAAAACATATAACCACATAACGATTACACCATTAGCTTTGCTATTTTGCGTGTAGTACTGTATATTTGTTTTCTTTTTCTTTAAATTTAATAAAATTGTGAATTGTGAATTGTAAACCATATAACCATATCAACATATAATCATATATAACCACATAGCCACATAACCACATAACCACATAACCACACAACCATATAACCACATAACCATTAAACCATATAACCATATAACCATATAACCATATAACCATATAACCACATAACCACATAACCACATAACCACATAACCACATAACCATTAAACCACATAACCATTAAACCATATAACGACATAATCATATAACTACATAAACTTATAAGAACATAACCACATGACCATATAACCAATAAACCACATAACCATATAACCATATAACCACATAACCATATAACCACATAACCATATAAACATATAACCATATAACCACATAACTATATAACAATTAAACCATATAACCACATAAACACATAAGCATATCACCATATAACAACATAACCATATAACCACATAATCACATAACCACATAACCACATAACCACATAACCAGTGAACCACATAACAATTAAACCATATAACCATATAACCACATAACCATATAACCATATAAACATTAAACCACATAACAAAATAACCATTAAACCATATAACCATATAACCACATAACCATATAACCATTAAACCATATAACCACATAACCGCATAACCATTAAACCACATAACCATATAACCACATAATCATATAACGACATAACTATATAACCATATAACCACATAACCATGTAATGACATAACCATATAACATCATAACCACATAACCACATAATATATGTTTAATGGTTAAGTGGTTAAACCACTAAACCACTTAACCATTAAACCATATAACCACATAACCATATAAGGACATAACCACGTAACTACTAAACCACATAACGACATAATCACATAACTACATAACCATCTAACCATTAAACCATATAACCATATAAACATATAATCATATATAACAACATAACCACATAACCATATAAGCACATAACCATTAAACCACATAACGATATAACCATATAACCATATAAACAGATAACTATTAAACCATATAACCACATAACCACATAATCATATAACCATATAACAACATAACCATATAACCACATAATCATTAAACCATATAATCACATTACCATTAAACCATTAAACCATATAACTAAATAACTATATAACCATATAACCGTATAACCATATAATCATATAACCATATAACAATATACCCTCATAACCACATAACCACACAACAACATAACCACATAACTTCTCAACCATATAACCATATAACCACATAAACATTACACCATATAACCATATAACCATATAACCACATATCCATATAACCATTAAACCATATAATCACATAACCACAAAACCACATAACCGTATAACCATATAACCATATAACCATATAACCACATAACCATATAACCATTAAACCACATAACCATATAACCACATAACCATATAACCATTAAACCGTATAACCACATAACCACATAACCATATAACCATGTAATCACATAACCACATAACCACATAACCATTAAACCACATAATAATTATACCATATAATAACGTAAAGATATAACCACATAACCACATAATAACATAACCAAATAACCATCTAACCATTAAATCATATAACCATATAACGATAACACCATTAAACCATATAACCATATAATCATATAATCATATATAACCATGTAACCATATAACCGTACAACCATATAACCATATAACTATATAACCATATAACCACATAACCATTAAACCACATAACTATTAAACCATATAACCACATAATCGTGTAATGACATAACCATGTAACCACATACCACATATCCATATAACCACATAACCACATATCCACATATCCATTACACCACATAACCATATAACGACATAACTATATAACCATTAAACCATATAACCACATAACCATATAACCATATAACAATATAACCATATAATAACATAACCATATAACCACATAACCACATAATCATATAACCACATAACCACATAACCACATAAACACATAACCATTAAACCACATAGACATTAAACCATATAACCACATAACCATATAACCACATAACCATATAACCATTAAACCATATAACCACATAACCACATAACTTTATAACAATATAACCATATAATAACATAACCATATAACCACATAACCACATAATCATATAACCACATAACCACATAACCACATAAACACATAACCATTAAACCACATAACCATTAAACCATATAACCACATAACCATATAACGACATAACCGTATAACCATATAGCCACATAACCATATAACCATTAAACCAAATAACCACATAACCACATAATCATATAACCACATAACCACATAACCACATAAACACATAATCATATAACCACATAACCACATAACCACATAAACACATAACCATTAAACCACATAACCATTAAACCATATAACCACATAACCATATACCCACAAAACCACATAACCACATAACCATTAAACCACATAATAATTATACCATGTAACCACATAAAAATATAACGACATAACCATATAACCACATAACTACATAATAACATAACCATCTAATCATTAAATCATATAACCATATAACGATTACACCATTAAACCATATAAACTTATAAACATATAATCATATATAACCATATAACCATATAGCCATATAACCATATAACCATATAACCAAATAACCATATAACCATATAACCATATAACCATATAACCATATAATCATATAACCATATAACCATATAACCACATGACCATATAACCACATAACCACATAACCCCATAACCACATAACCACATAACCACATAACCATTAAACCATATAACGACATAACGACATAACCATATAAACATATAACTACATAACCATATAACCACAGAACGACATAACCATATAATCACACAACCATATAACCATTAAACCATATAACCACATAACCATATAACTACATAACCACATAACCGTATAACCACAAAACCACATAACGACATAACCACATAAACATATAATCATATAACCACATAATCATATAACCATATAACCATTAAACCACATAACCACATAACCATTAAAGCATATAACCGTATAACCACATAACCGTATAACCGTTAAACCATATTACCATATAACCACATAAACATATAACCACATACGACATAACCATATAACCACATAAGCATATAACGACATAACTATTAAACCATATAACCACATAACCGTGTAATGACATAACCATATAACCGCATACCACATATCCACATAACCACATAACCACTAAACCACTTAACCATTAAACCATATAACCACATAACCATATAAGGACATAACCACGTAACCACATAACCACATAACGACATAACCATATAACTACATAACCATCTAACCATTAAACCATATAACCATATAAACATATAATCATATATAACAACATAACCACATAACCATATAAGCGCATAACCATTAAACCACATAACGATATAACCATATAACCATATAAACAGATAACTATTAAACCATATAACCACATAACCACATAACCACATAATCATATAACCATATAACAACATAACCATATAACCACATAATCACTAAACCATATAATCACATAACCATTAAACCATTAAACCATATAACTAAATAACTATATAACCATATAACCGTATAACCATATAATCATATAACCATATAACCATATAACCACATATAAGCATATAACCATTAAACCACTTAACCACATAACCACATAACCATATAACCACCTAACGACATAACCATATAACCATTAAACCATATAATCTCATAACCACAAAACCACATAACACCATATAACCATATAACCATATAACCATAACCATATAACCACATAACCATATAAATAACCACATAACCACATAACCATATAACCATGTAATCACATAACCACATAACCACATAATCATTATATAAATAACTATATAACCATATAACCGTATAGCCATATAATCATATAACCATATAACAATATACCCTCATAACCATATAACCACACAACAACATAACCACATTACTTCTTAACCATATAACCATATAACCACATAAACATTACACCATATAACCATATAACCATATAACCACATCTCCATATAACCATTAAACCATATAATCACATAACCACAAAACCACATAACCGTATCACCATATAACCATATAACCATATAACCAGATAACCAGATAACCATTAAACCACATAACCATATAACCACATAACCATATAACCATTAAACCGTATAACCACATAACCACATAACCATATAACCATGTAATCACATAACCACATAACCACATAATCATTAAACCACATAATAATTATACCATATAATAACGTAAAGATATAACCACATAACCACATAATAACATAACCAAATAACCATCTAACCATTAAATCATATAACCATATAACGATAACACCATTAAACCATATAACCATATAATCATATAATCATATATAACCATGTAACCATATAACCCTACAACCATATAACCATATAACTATATAACCATATAACCACATAACCATTAAACCACATAACTATTAAACCATATAACCACATAATCGTGTAATGACATAACCGTATAACCATATAACCACATAACCATATAACCATTAAACCATATAACCACATAACCACATAATCATATAACCACATAACCACATAACCACATAAACACATAACCATTAAACCACATAACCATTAAACCATATAACCACATAACCATATACCCACAAAACCACATAACCACATAACCATTAAACCACATAATAATTATACCATGTAACCACATAAAAATATAACGACATAACCATATAACCACATAACTACATAATAACATAACCATCTAATCATTAAATCATATAAACATATAACGATTACACCATTAAACCATATAAACCTATAAACATATAATCATATATAACCATATAACCATATAGCCATATAACCATATAACCATATAACCATATAACCATATCACCATATAATCAAATAACCATATAACCATATAACCACATGACCATATAACCACATAACCACATAACCCCATAACCACATAACCACATAACCACATAACCATTAAACCATATAACGACATAACCACATAACCATATAAACATATAACTACATAACCATATAAACACATAACGACATAACCATATAATCACACAACCATATAACCATTAAACCATATAACCACATAACCACATAACCATATAACTACATAACCACATAACCGTATAACCACAAAACCACATAACGACATAACCACATAACCATATAATCATATAACCACATAACCATATAACCATATAACCATTAAACCACATAACCACATAACCATTAAAGCATATAACCATATAACAACATAACCGTATAACCGTTAAACCATATTACCATATAACCACATAAACATATAACCACATACGACATAACCATATAACCACATAACCGTGTAATGACATAACCACATAACCACATATCACATATCTACATAACCACATAACCATTAAACCACCTAACCATTAAACCATATATTCACATAACCATATAACGACATAACCACGTAATCACATAATCACAAAACCACATAACGACATAACGACATAACCACATGACCACATAACCACATAACCATCTAACCATTAAACCATATAACCACATAACGATTACACCATTAAACCATATAAACATATCAACATATAATCATATATAACCACATAACCACATAACCACATGACCACATAACCATATAACCACATAACCATAAAACCATATAACCATATAACCATATAACCATATAACCACATAACCATATAACCACATGACCACATAACCACATAACCATTAAACCACATAACCATTAAACCACATAACCATTAAACCATATAAAGACATAATCATATAACTACATAACCTTATAAGCACATAACCACATGACCATATAACCAATAAACCACATAACCATATAACCATATAACCACATAACCATATAACCACATAACCATATAAACATATAACCACATAACCACATAACTATATAACCATTAAACCATATAACCACATAACCACATAAGCATATCACCATATAACTACATAACCATATAACCACATAATCACATAACCACATAAACACATAACAACATAACCACATAACCACATAACCACATAACCACATAACCAGTGAACCACATAACAATTAAACCATATAACCATATAACCACATAACCATATAACCATATAACCATTAAACCACATAACAAAATAACCATTAAACCATATAACCAGATAACCACATAACCATATAACCATATAACCATTAAACCATATAACCACATAACCGCATAACCATTTAACCACATAACCATTAAACCATATAACACATAAACATATAACGACATAACTATTAAACCATATAACCACATAACCATTAAACCACATAACCATATAACCATATAACCATATAAACACATAACCATTAAACCATATAACACATAAACATATAACGACATAACTATCAAACCATATAACCACATAACCGTGTAATGACATAACCATATAACCACATACCACATATCCACATAACCACATAACCATTAAACCACTTAACCATTAAACCATAATACCACATAACCATATAACCACATAACCATATAACCATTAAAACGTATAACCACATAACCACATAACCACAAAACCATATAACCATGTAATCACATAACCACATAACCACATAACCATTAAACCACATAATAATTATACCATATAATAACATAAAGATATAACCACATAACCACATAATAACATAACCAAATAACCATCTAACCATTAAATCATATAACCATATAACGATAACACGATTAAACCATATAACCATATAAACATATAATCATATATAACCATGTAACCATATAACCATACAACAATATAACAATATAACTATATAACCATATAACCACATAACCATTAAACCACATAACTATTAAACCATATAACCACATAATCGTGTAATGACATAACCATATAACCACATATCACATATCCATATAACCACATAACCACATATCCACATAACCATTAAACCACATAACCATATAACCACATAACCATATATAACCATTAAACCATATAACCACATAAACACATAACCATATAACAATATAACCATATAATAACATAACCATATAACCACATAACCACATAATCATATAACCACATAACCACATAACCACATCAACACATAACCATTAAACCACATAACCATTAAACCATATAACCACATAACCATATACCCACAAAACCACATAACCACATAACCATTAAACCACATAATAATTATACCATGTAACCACATAAAAATATAACGACATAACCATATAACCACATAACTACATAATAACATAACCATCTAATCATTAAATCATATAACCGTATAACGATTACACCATTAAACCATATAAACCTATAAACATATAATCATATATAACCATATAACCATATAGCCATATAACCATATAACCATATAACCAAATAATCATATAATCATATAACCATATAACCATATAACCATATAACCATATAACCACATGACCATATAACCACATAACCACATAACCCCATAACCACTTAACCACATAACCACATAACCATTAAACCATGTAACGACATAACCACATAACAATATAAACATATAACTACATAACCATATAACCACATAACGACATAACCATATAATCACACAACCATATAACCATTAAACCATATAACCACATAACCACATAACCATATAACTACATAACCACATAACCGTACAACCACAAAACCACATAACGACATAACCACATAACCATATAATCATATAACCACTTAACCATATAACCATATAACCATTAAACCACATAACAAAATAACCATTAAACCATATAACCAGATAACCACATAACCATATAACCATATAACCATTAAACCATATAACCACATAACCGCATAACCATTTAACCACATAACCATTAAACCATATAACACATAAACATATAACGACATAACTATTAAACCATATAACCACATAACCATTAAAACCACATAACCATATAACCACATACCACATATCCACACAACCACATAACCATTAAACCACTTAACCATTAAACAATAATACCACATAACCATATAACCACATAACCATATAACCATTAAAACGTATAACCACATAACCACATAACCATATAACCAAGTAATCACATAAACACATAACCACATAACCATTAAACCAAATAATAATTATACCATATAATAACATAAACATATAACGACATAACCACATAATAACATAACCAAATAACCATCTAACCATTAAATCATATTACCATATAACGAAAACACCATTAAACCATATAACCATATAAACATATAATCATATATAACCATGTAACCATATAACCGTACAACCATATAACCATATAACTATATAACCATATAACCACATAACCATTAAACCACATAACTATTAAACCATATAACCACATAACCATTGAACCACATAACCATTAAAGCATATAACCATATAACCACATAACCGTATGACCATTAAACCATATTACCATATAACCACATATACATATAACCACATACGACATAACCATATAACCACATAACCATATAACCATATAACCATTAAACCATATAACCACATAACCACATAACCATTAAACCATATAACCATATAACCACATAACCATATAACCATTAAACCATATAACCACAAAACCACATAACCATATAACCACATAACTACATAATAACATAACCATCTAACCATTAAATCATATAACCATATAACGATTACACCATTAAACCATATAAACCTATAAACATATAATCATATATAACCATATAACCATATAGCCATATAACCATATAACCATATAACCATATAACCATATAACCATATAACCATATAACCATATAACCATATAACCATATAACCATATAACCATATAACCATATAACCACATAACCCCATAACCACATAACCACATAACCATATAACCATTAAACCATATAACGACATAACCACATAACCATATAAACATATAACTACATAACCATATAACCACATAACCATATAACCATTTAACCATATAACCATATAACCATTAAACCATATAACCATATAACCACATAACCATATAACCATTAAACCATATAACCATATAACCACAAAACCACATAACGAGATAACCACATAACCATATAACCATATAACCACATAAACATATAAACATATAACCATTAAACCACATAACCACATAACCATATAACCACATAACCATATAACCATATAACCATATAACCATTAAACCATATAACCACATAACCGTATAACCACATGACCACATAACCATTAAACCATATAACACATAAACATATAACGACATAACCATTAAACCATATAACCACATAACCATTAAATGACATAACCATATAACCGCATACCACATATCCACATAACCACATAACCATTAAACCACTTAACCACTAAACCATATAACCATATAACCACATAGCCATATAACCATTAAACCGTATAACCACATAACCACATAACCATATAACCATGTAATCACATAACCATATAACCACATAACCATTAAACCACATAATAATTATACCATATAATAACATAAACATATAACGACATAACCACATAATAACATAACCAAATAACCATCTAACCATTAAATCATATTACCATATAACGAAAACACCATTAAACCATATAACCATATAAACATATAATCATATATAACCATGTAACCATATAACCGTACAACCATATAACCATATAACCATATAACTATATAACCATATAACCACATAACCATTAAACCACATAACTATTAAACCATATAACCACATAACCATTAAACCACATAACCATTAAACCATATAACCACATAACCACATAACCATATAACCATTAAACCATATAACCATATAACCACATATACATATAACCACATAAGAACATAACCATATATAACCACATAACCATATAACCATATAACCATTAAACCACATAAACACAAAATAATTAAACCATATAACCAAATAACCACATAACCATATAACCATTACACCATATAACCACAAAACCACATAACCATATAACCACATAACTACATAATAACATAACCATCTAATCATTAAATCATATAACCGTATAACGATTACACCATTAAACCATATAAACCTATAAACATATAATCATATATAACCATATAACCATATAGCCATATAACCATATAACCATATAACCAAATAATCATATAATCATATAACCATATAACCATATAACCATATAACCATATAACCACATGACCATATAACCACATAACCACATAACCCCATAACCACTTAACCACATAACCACATAACCATTAAACCATGTAACGACATAACCACATAACAATATAAACATATAACTACATAACCATATAACCACATAACGACATAACCATATAATCACACAACCATATAACCATTAAACCATATAACCACATAACCACATAACCATATAACTACATAACCACACAACCGTACAACCACAAAACCACATAACGACATAACCACATAACCATATAATCATATAACCACTTAACCATATAACCATATAACCATTAAACCACATAACAAAATAACCATTAAACCATATAACCAGATAACCACATAACCATATAACCATATAACCATTAAACCATATAACCACATAACCGCATAACCATTTAACCACATAACCATTAAACCATATAACACATAAACATATAACGACATAACTATTAAACCATATAACCACATAACCATTAAACCACATAACCATATAACCACATACCACATATCCACACAACCACATAACCATTAAACCACTTAACCATTAAACAATAATACCACATAACCATATAACCATATAACCACATAACCATATAACCATTAAAACGTATAACCACATAACCACATAACCATATAACCAAGTAATCACATAAACACATAACCACATAACCATTAAACCAAATAATAATTATACCATATAATAACATAAAGATATAACCACATAACCACATAATAACATAACCAAATAACCATCTAACCATTAAATCATATAACCATATAACGATAACACCATCAAACCATATAACCATATAAACATATAATCATATATAACCATGTAACCATATAACCATACAACCATATAACAATATAACTATATAACCATATAACCACATAACCATTAAACCACATAACTATTAAACCATATAACCACATAACCATTGAACCACATAACCATTAAAGCATATAACCATATAACCACATAACCGTATGACCATTAAACCATATTACCATATAACCACATATACATATAACCACATACGACATTACCATATAACCACATAACCATATAACCATATAACCATTAAACCACATAAACACAAAATAATTAAACCATATAACCAAATAACCACATAACCATATAACCATTACACCATATAACCACAAAACCACATAACCATATAACCACATAACGACGTAACCATATATTCACATAACCATTAAACCACAAAACCATTAAACCATATAACACATAAACATATAGCGACATAACTCTTAAACCATATAACCACATAACCGTGTAATGACAAAACCATATAACCACATATCACATATCTACACAACCACATAACCATTAAACCACCTAACCATTAAACCATATAATCACATAACCATATAACGACATAACCACGTAACCACATAACCACACAACCACATAACGACATAACGACATAACCACATGACCACATAACCACATAACCTTCTAACCATTAAACCATATAACCACATAACGATTACACCATTAAACCATATAACCATATCAACATATAATCATATATAACCACAAAACAACATTATCACAGAACCACATAACCACATAACCATATAACCACATAACCATTAAACCATATAACCATATAACCATATAACCATATAACCACTTAACCATATAACTACATAGCCATATAACCACATGACCACATAACCAAATAACCACATAACCATTAAACCACATAACCATTAAACCATATAACGACATAATCATATAACTACATAACCTTATAAGCACATAACCACATGACCATATAACCAATAAACCACATAACTATATAACCATATAACCACATAACCATATAACCACATAACCATATAACCATTAAACCATATAACCACATAACCACATAACCATATAACCATATAACCATGTAACCACATAACTATATAACCATTAAACCATATAACCACATAACCACATAAGCATATCACCATATAACTACATAACCATATAACCACATAATCACATAACCACATAACCACATAACCATATAACCATATAACCACATAACAATTACACCATATAACCATATAACCACATAACCATATAACCATTAAACCATATAACCACATAACCGCATAACCATTAAACCGCATAACCATTAAACCATATAACACATAAACATATAACGACATAACTATTAAACCATATAACCACATAACCGTGTAATGACATAACCATGTAACCGCATACCACATATCCACATAACCACATAACCATTAAACCACTTAACCATTAAACCACATAATCATTATACCATATAACCACATAAACATTTAACGACATAACCATATAACCACATAACCACATAATAACATAACGACATAACCATCTAACCATTAAATTATATAACCATATAACGATAACACCATTAAACCATATAACCATATAAACATATAATCATATATAACCATATAACCATATAAACATATAAACATATAACCAAATAACCATATAACCATATAACCATATAACCATATAACCACATAAACATTAAACCACATAACTATTAAACAGTATAACCACATAACCATATAACAACATAAACACGTAACCACATAACCACATAACCACATAACCACATAGCGACATAAAGACATGACCACATAACCACATAACCATCTAACCATTAAACCATATAACTACATAACGATTACACCATTAAACCATATAACCATATAAACATATAATCATATATAACCACATAATCACATAACCACATAACCACATAACCACATAGCCACATAACCACATAATCACATAACCACATAACCATATAACCATTAAACCATATAACCACATAACCATTAAACCATATAACCATATAACCATATACCATTAAACCATATAACCACATATCCACACAACCACATAAATACATAACCATATAACCATATAACCATATAACCACATAGCCATATAACCACATAAACACATAACCACATAACCACATAACCATTAAACCACATAACCATTAAATCATATAACCACTTAACCATATAACTACATAACTTTATAAGCACATGACCATATAACCATTAAACCACATAACCATATAACCATATAACCACATAACCATATAAACACGTACCCATATAACCATTAAACCATATAACCACATAACCACATAACCATTAAATCATATAACCATGCATATAACGATTACACCATTAAACCATATAACCATATAAACATATATTCATATATAACCATATAACCACATAACCACATAAACATATAACCATATAACCATATAACCATATAACCATATAATCATATAACCACATGACCACATAAACATATAACCATTAAACCACATAACCACATCACGATTAAACCATTAAACCATATAACCACATAAACATATAATCATATTTAACCATACAACCACATAACCATATAACCATATAATCATTAAACCATATAACCACATAACCACATAACCACATAACCATATAACCATATGAACACATAACCACATAATCAGATAAACATTATCCCATATAACCACATAACCACATAACCACATAACCATATAAATACATAACCATATTACCACATAACCACATGACCATATAACCATTAAACCACATAACCATATAACCACATAACCATATAGCCAAATAACCATATAACCACATAACCACATAACCATATAACCATATACACACATAACCATATAACCACATAACCACATAACCACATAACCATATAACCACATAACCACATAACCACATAAACACATAAACACATAGCCATTAAACCATATAACCATTAAACCATATAACCACATAACCATATAAAGACATAACCATATAACCACACAACCAGATAAACATAAACCCACAAAACCATATAACCACATAACAATTAAACCACATAATCATTATACCATATAACCACATAAACATATAAAGACATAACCATATAAACACATAACCACATAATAACATAACCACATAACCATCTAACCATTAAATCATATAACCATATAACGATAACACCATTAAACCATATAACCACTTAAAATATAATCATATTTAGCCATATAACCATATTAACATATAAACATATAACCAAATAAACATATAACCATATAACCATATAACCATATAACCACATAACCATTAAACCACATAACTATTAAACCGTATAACCACATAACCATATAACAACATAACCACGTAATCACATAACCACATAACCACATAACGACATAACGACATGACCACATAACCACATAACCATCTAACCATTAAACCATATAACTACATAACGATTACACCATTAAACAATATAACCATATAAACATATAATCATATATAACCACATAACCACATAACCACATAACCACATAACCACATAACCACATAACCACATAACCACATAACCACATAACCACATAACCATATAACCATTAAACCATATAACCACATAACCATTAAACCATATGACCACATAACCATATAACCATATAACCACATAACCATATAACCACATAACCACATAACCACATAAACATTAAACCATATAACCATTAAACCATATCACCACACAACCATTAAACCACATAACCATATAACCATATAACCATATAACCACTAAACCATATAACCACATATCCACACAACCACATAACTACATAACCATATAACCATATAACCATATAACCACATAACCATATAACCACATAAACACATAACCACATAACCACATAACCATTAAACCACATAACCATTAAATCATATAACCACTTAACCATATAACTACATAACCTTATAAGCACATGACCATATAACCATTAAACCACATAACCATATAACCATATAACCACATAACCACATAACCATATAAACACGTAACCATATAACCATTAAACCATATAACCACATAACCACATAACCATTAAATCATATAACCATGCATATAACGATTACACCATTAAACCATATAACTATATAAACATATATTCATATATAACCATATAACCACATAACCACATAACCATATAACCATATAACCATATAACCATATAACCATATAATCATATAACCACATGACCACATAAACATCTAACCATTAAACCACATAACCACATCACGATTAAACCATTAAACCATATAACCATTTAAACATATAATCATATTTAACCATACAACCACATAACCATATAACCATATAACCATATAACCATTAAACCATATAACCACATAACCACATAACCACATAACCATATAACCATATAAACACATAACCACGTAATCAGATAAACATTATCCCATATAACCACATAACCACATAACCACATAACCACATAACCATATAAATACATAACCATATTACCACATAACCACATGACCATATAACCATTAAACCACATAACCATATAACCACATAACCATATAGCCAAATAACCATATAACCACATAACCACATAACCATATAACCATATACACACATAACCATATAACCACATAACCACATAACCACATAACCACATAACCATATAACCATATAACCAGATAACCACATAACCACATAACCACATAAACACATAACCATTAAACCATATAACCATTAAACCATATAACCACATAACCATATAAAGACATAACCATATAACCACACAACCAGATAAACATATACCCACAATACCATATAACCACATAACAATTAAACCACATAATCATTATACCATATAACCACATAAACATATAAAGACATAACCATATAAACACATAACCTCATAATAACATAAACACATAACCATCTAACCATTAAATCATATAACCATATAACGATAACACCATTAAACCATATAACCACTTAAAATATAATCATATTTAGCCATATAACCATATAAACATATAACCACATAACCATTAAACCACATAACTATTAAACCGTATAACCACATAACCATATAACAACATAACCACGTAATCACATAACCACATAACCACATAACGACATAACGACATGACCACATAACCACATAACCATCTAACCATTAAACCATATAACTACATAACGATTAAACCATTAAACAATATAACCATATAAACATATAATCATATATAACCACATAACCACATAACCACATAACCACATAGCCACATAATCACATAACCACATAACCACATAACCACATAACCACATAACCACATAACCACATAACCATTAAACCACATAACCATTAAACCATATAACGACATAATCATATAACTACATAAACTTATAAGCACATAACCACATGACCATATAACCAATAAACCACATAACCATATAACCATATAACCACATAACCATATAACCACATAACCATATAAACATATAACCGTATAACCACATAACTATATAACCATTAAACCATATAACCACATAACCACATAAGCATATCACCATATAACTACATAACCATATAACCACATAATCACATAACCACATAACCACATAACCACATAACCAGTGAACCACATAACAATTAAACCATATAACCATATAACCACATAACCATATAACCATATAAACATTAAACCACATAACAAAATAACCATTAAACCATATAACCAGATAACCACATAAACATATAACCATATAACCATTAAACCATATAACCACATAACAGCATAACCATTATACCACATAACCATTAAACCATATAACACATAAACATATAACGACATAACTATTAAACCATATAACCACATAACCATTAAACCACATAACCATATAACCATATAACCATATAAACACATAACCATTAAACCATATAACACATAAACATATAACGACATAACTATCAAACCATATAACCACATAACCGTGTAATGACATAACCATATAACCACATACCACATATCCACATAACCACATAACCATTAAACCACTTAACCATTAAACCATAATACCACATAACCATATAACCACATAACCATATAACCATTAAAACGTATAACCACATAACCACAAAACCATATAACCATGTAATCACATAACCACATAACCACATAACCATTAAACCACATAATAATTATACCATATAATAACATAAAGATATAACCACATAACCACATAATAACATAACCAAATAACCATCTAACCATTAAATCATATAACCATATAACGATAACACGATTAAACCATATAACCATATAAACATATAATCATATATAACCATGTAACCATATAACCATACAACAATATAACAATATAACTATATAACCATATAACCACATAACCATTAAACCGCATAACTATTAAACCATATAACCACATAATCGTGTAATGACATAACCATATAACCACATACCACATATCCATATAACCACATAACCACATATCCACATAACCATTAAACCACATAACCATATAACCACATAACCATATATAACCATTAAACCATATAACCACATAAACACATAACCATATAACAATATAACCATATAATAACATAACCATATAACCACATAACCACATAATCATATAACCACATAACCACATAACCACATCAACACATAACCATTAAACCACATAACCATTAAACCATATAACCACATAACCATATACCCACAAAACCACATAACCACATAACCATTAAACCACATAATAATTATACCATGTAACCACATAAAAATATAACGACATAACCATATAACCACATAACTACATAATAACATAACCATCTAATCATTAAATCATATAACCGTATAACGATTACACCATTAAACCATATAAACCTATAAACAAAAAATCATATATAACCATATAACCATATAGCCATATAACCATATAACCATATAACCAAATAATCATATAACCATATAACCATATAACCATATAACCATATAACCATATAACCATATAACCACATGACCATATAACCACATAAACACATAACCCCATAACCACTTAACCACATAACCACATAACCATTAAACCATATAACGACATAACCACATAACAATATAAACATATAACTACATAACCATATAACCACATAACAACATAACCATATAATCACACAACCATATAACCATTAAACCATATAACCACATAACCACATAACCATATAACTACATAACCACATAACCGTACAACCACAAAACCACATAACGACATAACCACATAACCATATAATCATATAACCACTTAACCATATAACCATATAACCATTAAACCACATAACAAAATAACCATTAAACCATATAACCAGATAACCACATAACCATATAACCATATAACCATTAAACCATATAACCACATAACCGCATAACCATTAAACCACATAACCATTAAACCATATAACACATAAACATATAACGACATAACTATTAAACCATATAACCACATAACCATTAAACCACATAACCATATAACCACATACCACATATCCACACAACCACATAACCATTAAACCACTTAACCATTAAACAATAATACCACATAACCATATAACCACATAACCATATAACCATTAAAACGTATAACCACATAACCACATAACCATATAACCATGTAATCACATAAACACATAACCACATAACCATTAAACCAAATAATAATTATACCATATAATAACATAAAGATATAACCACATAACCACATAATAACATAACCAAATAACCATCTAACCATTAAATCATATAACCATATAACGATAACACCATCAAACCATATAACCATATAAACATATAATCATATATAACCATGTAACCATATAACCATACAACCATATAACAATATAACTATATAACCATATAACCACATAACCATTAAACCACATAACTATTAAACCATATAACCACATAACCATTGAACCACATAACCATTAAAGCATATAACCATATAACCACATAACCGTATGACCATTAAACCATATTACCATATAACCACATATACATATAACCACATACGACATTACCATATAACCACATAACCATATAACCATATAACCATTAAACCACATAAACACAAAACAATTAAACCATATAACCAAATAACCACATAACCATATAACCATTACACCATATAACCACAAAACCACATAACCATATAACCACATAACGACGTAACCATATATTCACATAACCATTAAACCACATAACCATTAAACCATATAACACATAAACATATAGCGACATAACTCTTAAACCATATAACCATATAACCACATAACCGTGTAATGACAAAACCATATAACCACATATCACATATCTACACAACCACATAACCATTAAACCACCTAACCATTAAACCATATAATCACATAACCATATAACGACATAACCACGTAACCACATAACCACACAACCACATAACGACATAACGACATAACCACATGACCACATAACCACATAACCTTCTAACCATTAAACCATATAACCACATAACGATTACACCATTAAACAATTTAACCATATCAACATATAATCATATATAACCACAAAACAACATTATCACAGAACCACATAACCACATAACCATATAACCACATAACCATTAAACCATATAACCATATAACCATATAACCATATAACCACTTAACCATATAACTACATAGCCATATAACCACATGACCACATAACCAAATAACCACATAACCATTAAACCACATAACCATTAAACCATATAACGACATAATCATATAACTACATAACCTTATAAGCACATAACCACATGACCATATAACCAATAAACCACATAACTATATAACCATATAACCACATAACCATATAACCACATAACCATATAACCATTAAACCATATAACCAGATAACCACATAACCATATAACCATATAACCATGTAACCACATAACTATATAACCATTAAACCATATAACCACATAACCACATAAGCATATCACCATATAACTACATAACCATATAACCACATAATCACATAACCACATAAACACATAACCATATAACCAGTAAACCACATAACAATTACACCATATAACCATATAACCACATAACCATATAACCATTAAACCATATAACCACATAACCGCATAACCATTAAACCGCATAACCATTAAACCATATAACACATAAACATATAACGACATAACTATTAAACCATATAACCACATAACCGTGTAATGACATAACCATGTAACCGCATACCACATATCCACATAACCACATAACCATTAAACCACTTAACCATTAAAGCACATAATCATTATACCATATAACCACATAAACATTTAACGACATAACCATATAACCACATAACCACATAATAACATAACGACATAACCATCTAACCATTAAATAATATAACCATATAACGATAACACCATTAAACCATATAACCATATAAACATATAATCATATATAACCATATAACCATATAAACATATAAACATATAACCAAATAACCATATAACCATATAACCATATAACCATATAACCATATAACCACATAAACATTAAACCACATAACTATTAAACCGTATAACCACATAACCATATAACAACATAAACACGTAACCACATAACCACATAACCACATAACCACATAACCACATAGCGACCTAAAGACATGACCACATAACCACATAACCATCTAACCATTAAACCATATAACTACATAACGATTACACCATTAAACCATATAACCATATAAACATATAATCATATATAACCACATAATCACATAACCACATAACCACATAACCACATAGCCACATAACCACATAATCACATAACCACATAACCATATAACCATTAAACCATATAACCACATAACCATTAAACCATATAACCATATAACCATATACCATTAAACCATATAACCACATATCCACACAACCACATAAATACATAACCATATAACCATATAACCATATAACCATATAGCCATATAACCACATAAACACATAACCACATAACCACATAACCATTAAACCACATAACCATTAAATCATATAACCACTTAACCATATAACTACATAACCTTATAAGCACATGACCATATAACCATTAAACCACATAACCATATAACCATATAACCACATAACCATACAAACACGTACCCATATAACCATTAAACCATATAACCACATAACCACATAACCATTAAATCATATAACCATGCATATAACGATTACACCATTAAACCATATAACCATATAAACATATATTCATATATAACCATATAACCACATAACCACATAAACATATAACCATATAACCATATAACCATATAACCATATAATCATATAACCACATGACCACATAAACATATAACCATTAAACCACATAACCACATCACGATTAAACCATTAAACCATATAACCACATAAACATATAATCATATTTAACCATACAACCACATAACCATATAACCATATAACCATTAAACCATATAACCACATAACCACATAACCACATAACCATATAACCATATAAACACATAACCACATAATCAGATAAACATTATCCCATATAACCACATAACCACATAACCATATAAATACATAACCATATTACCACATAACCACATGACCATATAACCATTAAACCACATAACCATATAACCACATAACCATATAGCCAAATAACCATATAACCACATAACCACATAACCATATAACCATATACACACATAACCATATAACCACATAACCACATAACCACATAACCATATAACCACATAACCACATAACCACATAAACACATAAACACATAAACACATAACCATTAAACCATATAACCATTAAACCATATAACCACATAACCATATAAAGACATAACCATATAACCACACAACCAGATAAACATAAACCCACAAAACCATATAACCACATAACAATTAAACCACATAATCATTATACCATATAACCACATAAACATATAAAGACATAAACATATAAACACATAACCACATAATAACATAACCACATAACCATCTAACCATTAAATCATATAACCATATAACGATAACACCATTAAACCATATAACCACTTAAAATATAATCATATTTAGCCATATAACCATATTAACATATAAACATATAACCAAATAAACATATAACCATATAACCATATAACCATATAACCATATAACCATATAACCACATAACCATTAAACCACATAACTATTAAACCGTATAACCACATAACCATATAACAACATAACCACGTAATCACATGACGACATAACCACATAACCATCTAACCATTAAACCATATAACTACATAACGATTACACCATTAAACAATATAACCATATAAACATATAATCATATATAACCACATAACCACATAACCACATAACCACATAACCACATAACCACATAACCACATAACCACATAACCACATAACCACATAACCATATAACCATTAAACCATATAACCACATAACCATTAAACCATATAACCACATAACCATATAACCACATAACCATATAACCACATAACCACATAACCACATAACCACATAACCATTAAACCATATAACCATTAAACCATATCACCACACAACCATTAAACCACATAACCATATAACCATATAACCATATAACCACTAAACCATATAACCACATATCCACACAACCACATAACTACATAACCATATAACCATATAACCATATAACCACATAACCATATAACCACATAAACACATAACCACATAACCACATAACCATTAAACCACATAACCATTAAATCATATAACCACTTAACCATATAACTACATAACCTTATAAGCACATGACCATATAACCATTAAACCACATAAACATATAACCATATAACCATATAACCATATAACCATATAATCATATAACCACATGACCACATAAACATATAACCATTAAACCACATAACCACATCACGATTAAACCATTAAACCATATAACCACATAAACATATAATCATATTTAACCATACAACCACATAACCATATAACCATATAATCATTAAACCATATAACCACATAACCACATAACCACATAACCATATAACCATATGAACACATAACCACATAATCAGATAAACATTATCCCATATAACCACATAACCACATAACCACATAACCATATAAATACATAACCATATTACCACATAACCACATGACCATATAACCATTAAACCACATAACCATATAACCACATAACCATATAGCCAAATAACCATATAACCACATAACCACATAACCATATAACCATATACACACATAACCATATAACCACATAACCACATAACCACATAACCACATAACCATATAACCACATAACCACATAACCACATAACCACATAAACACATAACCATTAAACCATATAACCATTAAACCATATAACCACATAACCATATAAAGACATAACCATATAACCACACAACCAGATAAACATAAACCCACAAAACCATATAACCACATAACAATTAAACCACATAATCATTATACCATATAACCACATAAACATATAAAGACATAACCATATAAACACATAACCACATAATAACATAACCACATAACCATCTAACCATTAAATCATATAACCATATAACGATAACACCATTAAACCATATAACCACTTAAAATAAAATCATATTTAGCCATATAACCATATTAACATATAAACATATAACCAAATAAACATATAACCATATAACCATATAACCATATAACCACATAACCATTAAACCACATAACTATTAAACCGTATAACCACATAACCATATAACAACATAACCACGTAATCACATAACCACATAACCACATAACGACATAACGACATGACCACATAACCACATAACCATCTAACCATTAAACCATATAACTACATAACGATTACACCATTAAACAATATAACCATATAAACATATAATCATATATAACCACATAACCACATAACCACATAACCACATAACCACATAACCACATAACCACATAACCACATAACCACATAACCACATAACCACATAACCATATAACCACATAACCATTAAACCATATAACCATATAACCATATAACCACATAACCAAATAACCATATAACCACATAACCATATAACCACATAACCATTAAACCACATAACCATTAAACCATATCACCACACAACCATTAAACCACATAACCATATAACCATATAACCACTAAACCATATAACCACATATCCACACAACCACATAACTACATAACCATATAACCATATAACCATATAACCACATAACCATATAACCACATAAACACATAACCACATAACCACATAACCATTAAACCACATAACCATTAAATCATATAACCACTTAACCATATAACTACATAACCTTATAAGCACATGACCATATAACCATTAAACCACATAACCATATAACCATATAACCACATAACCACATAACCATATAAACACGTAACCATATAACCATTAAACCATATAACCACATAACCACATAACCATTAAATCATATAACCATGCATATAACGATTACACCATTAAACCATATAACTATATAAACATATATTCATATATAACCATATAACCACATAACCACATAACCATATAACCATATAACCATATAACCATATAACCATATAATCATATAACCACATGACCACATAAACATCTAACCATTAAACCACATAACCACATCACGATTAAACCATTAAACCATATAACCATTTAAACATATAATCATATTTAACCATACAACCACATAACCATATAACCATATAACCATATAACCATTAAACCATATAACCACATAACCACATAACCACATAACCATATAACCATATAAACACATAACCACGTAATCAGATAAACATTATCCCATATAACCACATAACCACATAACCACATAACCACATAACCATATAAATACATAACCATATTACCACATAACCACATGACCATATAACCATTAAACCACATAACCATATAACCACATAACCATATAGCCAAATAACCATATAACCACATAACCACATAGCCATATAACCATATACACACATAACCATATAACCACATAACCACATAACCACATAACCACATAACCATATAACCAGATAACCACATAACCACATAACCACATAAACACATAACCATTAAACCATATAACCATTAAACCATATAACCACATAACCATATAAAGACATAACCATATAACCACACAACCAGATAAACATATACCCACAATACCATATAACCACATAACAATTAAACCACATAATCATTATACCATATAACCACATAAACATATAAAGACATAACCATATAAACACATAACCTCATAATAACATAACCACATAACCATCTAACCATTAAATCATATAACCATATAACGATAACACCATTAAACCATATAACCACTTAAAATATAATCATATTTAGCCATATAACCATATAAACATATAAACATATAACCAAATAAACATATAACCATATAACCATATAACCATATAACCACATAACCATTAAACCACATAACTATTAAACCGTATAACCACATAACCATATAACAACATAACCACGTAATCACATAACCACATAACCACATAACGACATAACGACATGACCACATAACCACATAACCATCTAACCATTAAACCATATAACTACATAACGATTAAACCATTAAACAATATAACCATATAAACATATAATCATATATAACCACATAACCACATAACCACATAACCACATAGCCACATAACCACATAACCACATAACCACATAACCACATAACCACATAACCACATAACCACATAACCATATAACCACATAACCAGTAAACCATATAACCATATAACCATATAACCATATAACCACATAACCACATAACCACATGACCACATAACCACATAACCATTAAACCACATAACCATTAAACCACATAACCATTAAACCATATAACGACATAATCATATAACTACATAAACTTATAAGCACATAACCACATGACCATATAACCAATAAACCACATAACCATATAACCATATAACCACATAACCATATAACCACATAACCATATAAACATATAACCATATAACCATATAACTATATAACCATTAAACCATATAACCACATAACCACATAAGCATATCACCATATAACTACATAACCATATAACCACATAATCACATAACCACATAACCACATAACCACATAACCAGTGAACCACATAACAATTAAAACATATAACCATATAACCACATAACCATATAACCATATAAACATTAAACCACATAACAAAATAACCATTAAACCATATAACCAGATAACCACATAAACATATAACCATATAACCATTAAACCATATAACCACATAACAGCATAACCATTATACCACATAACCATTAAACCATATAACACATAAACATATAACGACATAACTATTAAACCATATAACCACATAACCATTAAACCACATAACCATATAACCATATAACCATATAAACACATAACCATTAAACCATATAACACATAAACATATAACGACATAACTATCAAACCATATAACCACATAACCGTGTAATGACATAACCATATAACCACATACCACATATCCACATAACCACATAACCATTAAACCACTTAACCATTAAACCATAATACCACATAACCATATAACCACATAACCATATAACCATTAAAACGTATAACCACATAACCACAAAACCATATAACCATGTAATCACATAACCACATAACCACATAACCATTAAACCACATAATAATTATACCATATAATAACATAAAGATATAACCACATAACCACATAATAACATAGCCAAATAACCATCTAACCATTAAATCATATAACCATATAACGATAACACGATTAAACCATATAACCATATAAACATATAATCATATATAACCATGTAACCATATAACCATACAACAATATAACAATATAACTATATAACCATATAACCACATAACCATTAAACCACATAACTATTAAACCATATAACCACATAATCGTGTACTGACATAACCATATAACCACATACCACATATCCATATAACCACATAACCACATATCCACATAACCATTAAACCACATAACCATATAACCACATAACCATATATAACCATTAAACCATATAACCACATAAACACATAACCATATAACAATATAACCATATAATAACATAACCATATAACCACATAACCACATAATCATATAACCACATAACCACATAACCACATCAACACATAACCATTAAACCACATAACCATTAAACCATATAACCACATAACCATATACCCACAAAACCACATAACCACATAACCATTAAACCACATAATAATTATACCATGTAACCATATAAAAATATAACGACATAACCATATAACCACATAACTACATAATAACATAACCATCTAATCATTAAATCATATAACCGTATAACGATTACACCATTAAACCATATAAACCTATAAACATATAATCATATATAACCATATAACCATATAGCCATATAACCATATAACCATATAACCAAATAATCATATAACCATATAACCATATAACCATATAACCACATGACCATATAACCACATAACCACATAACCCCATAACCACTTAACCACATAACCACATAACCATTAAACCATATAACGACATAACCACATAACAATATAAACATATAACTACATAACCATATAACCACATAACAACATAACCATATAATCACACAACCATATAACCATTAAACCATATAACCACATAACCACATAACCATATAACTACATAACCACATAACCGTACAACCACAAAACCACATAACGACATAACCACATAACCATATAATCATATAACCACTTAACCATATAACCATATAACCATTAAACCACATAACAAAATAACCATTAAACCATATAACCAGATAACCACATAACCATATAACCATATAACCATTAAACCATATAACCACATAACCGCATAACCATTAAACCACATAACCATTAAACCATATAACACATAAACATATAACGACATAACTATTAAACCATATAACCACATAACCATTAAACCACATAACCATATAACCACATACCACATATCCACACAACCACATAACCATTAAACCACTTAACCATTAAACAATAATACCACATAACCATATAACCACATAACCATATAAGCATTAAAATGTATAACCACATAACCACATAACCATATAACCATGTAATCACATAAACACATAACCACATAACCATTAAACCAAATAATAATTATACCATATAATAACATAAAGATATAACCACATAACCACATAATAACATAACCAAATAACCATCTAACCATTAAATCATATAACCATATAACGATAACACCATCAAACCATATAACCATATAAACATATAATCATATATAACCATGTAACCATATAACCATACAACCATATAACAATATAACTATATAACCATATAACCACATAACCATTAAACCACATAACTATTAAACCATATAACCACATAACCATTGAACCACATAACCATTAAAGCATATAACCATATAACCACATAACCGTATGACCATTAAACCATATTACCATATAACCACATATACATATAACCACATACGACATTACCATATAACCACATAACCATATAACCATATAACCATTAAACCACATAAACACAAAACAATTAAACCATATAACCAAATAACCACATAACCATATAACCATTACACCATATAACCACAAAACCACATAACCATATAACCACATAACGACGTAACCATATATTCACATAACCATTAAACCACATAACCATTAAACCATATAACACATAAACATATAGCGACATAACTCTTAAACCATATAACCACATAACCGTGTAATGACAAAACCATATAACCACATATCACATATCTACACAACCACATAACCATTAAACCACCTAACCATTAAACCATATAATCACATAACCATATAACGACATAACCACGTAACCACATAACCACACAACCACATAACGACATAACGACATAACCACATGACCACATAACCACATAACCTTCTAACCATTAAACAATATAACCACAAAACGATTACACCATTAAACCATATAACCATATCAACATATAATCATATATAACCACAAAACAACATTATCACAGAACCACATAACCACATAACCATATAACCACATAACCATTAAACCATATAACCATATAACCATATAACCATATAACCACTTAACCATATAACTACATAGCCATATAACCACATGACCACATAACCAAATAACCACATAACCATTAAACCACATAACCATTAAACCATATAACGACATAATCATATAACTACATAACCTTATAAGCACATAACCACATGACCATATAACCAATAAACCACATAACTATATAACCATATAACCACATAACCATATAACCACATAACCATATAACCATTAAACCATATAACCACATAACCACATAACCATATAACCATATAACCATGTAACCACATAACTATATAACCATTAAACCATATAACCACATAACCACATAAGCATATCACCATATAACTACATAACCATATAACCACATAATCACATAACCACATAACCACATAACCATATAACCAGTAAACCACATAACAATTACACCATATAACCATATAACCACATAACCATATAACCATTAAACCATATAACCACATAACCGCATAACCATTAAACCGCATAACCATTAAACCATATAACACATAAACATATAACGACATAACTATTAAACCATATAACCACATAACCGTGTAATGACATAACCATGTAACCGCATACCACATATCCACATAACCACATAACCATTAAACCACTTAACCATTAAACCACATAATCATTATACCATATAACCACATAAACATTTAACGACATGACCATATAACCACATAACCACATAATAACATAACGACATAACCATCTAACCATTAAATTATATAACCATATAACGATAACACCATTAAACCATATAACCATATAAACATATAATCATATATAACCATATAACCATATAAACATATAAACATATAACCAAATAACCATATAACCATATAACCATATAACCATATAACCACATAAACATTAAACCACATAACTATTAAACCGTATAACCACATAACCATATAACAACATAAACACGTAACCACATAACCACATAACCACATAACCACATAGCGACCTAAAGACATGACCACATAACCACATAACCATCTAACCATTAAACCATATAACTACATAACGATTACACCATTAAACCATATAACCATATAACCATATAATCATATATAACCACATAATCACATAACCACATAACCACATAACCACATAGCCACATAACCACATAATCACATAACCACATAACCATATAACCATTAAACCATATAACCACATAACCATTAAACCATATAACCATATAACCATATACCATTAAACCATATAACCACATATCCACACAACCACATAAATACATAACCATATAACCATATAACCATATAACCACATAGCCATATAACCACATAAACACATAACCACATAACCACATAACCATCAAACCACATAACCATTAAATCATATAACCACTTAACCATATAACTACATAACCTTATAAGCACATGACCATATAACCATTAAACCACATAACCATATAACCATATAACCACATAACCATACAAACACGTACCCATATAACCATTAAACCATATAACCACATAACCACATAACCATTAAATCATATAACCATGCATATAACGATTACACCATTAAACCATATAACCATATAAACATATATTCATATATAACCATATAACCACATAACCACATAAACATATAACCATATAACCATATAACCATATAACCATATAATCATATAACCACATGACCACATAAACATATAACCATTAAACCATATAACCACATCACGATTAAACCATTAAACCATATAACCACATAAACATATAATCATATTTAACCATACAACCACATAACCATATAACCATATAACCATTAAACCATATAACCACATAACCACATAACCACATAACCATATAACCATATAAACACATAACCACATAATCAGATAAACATTATCCCATATAACCACATAACCACATAACCACATAACCATATAAATACATAACCATATTACCACATAACCACATGACCATATAACCATTAAACCACATAACCATATAACCACATAACCATATAGCCAAATAACCATATAACCACATAACCACATAACCATATAACCATATACACACATAACCATATAACCACATAACCACATAACCACATAACCATATAACCACATAACCACATAAACACATAAACACATAACCATTAAACCATATAACCATTAAACCATATAACCACATAACCATATAAAGACATAACCATATAACCACACAACCAGATAAACATAAACCCACAAAACCATATAACCACATAACAATTAAACCACATAATCATTATACCATATAACCACATAAACATATAAAGACATAACCATATAAACACATAACCACATAATAACATAACCACATAACCATCTAACCATTAAATCATATAACCATATAACGACAACACCATTAAACCATATAACCACTTAAAATATAATCATATTTAGCCATATAACCATATTAACATATAAACATATAACCAAATAAACATATAACCATATAACCATATAACCATATAACCATATAACCACATAACCATTAAACCACATAACTATTAAACCGTATAACCACATAACCATATAACAACATAACCACGTAATCACATAACCACATAACCACATAACGACATAACGACATGACCACATAACCACATAACCATCTAACCATTAAACCATATAACTACATAACGATTACACCATTAAACAATATAACCATATAAACATATAATCATATATAACCACATAACCACATAACCACATAACCACATAGCCACATAACCACATAACCACATAACCACATAACCACATAACCACATAACCACATAACCATATAACCATTAAACCATATAACCACATAACCATTAAACCATATGACCACATAACCATATAACCACATAACCATATAACCACATAACCACATAACCACATAACCATTAAACCATATAACCATTAAACCATATCACCACACAACCATTAAACCACATAACCATATAACCATATAACCATATAACCACTAAACCATATAACCACATATCCACACAACCACATAACTACATAACCATATAACCATATAACCATATAACCACATAACCATATAACCACATAAACACATAACCACATAACCACATAACCATTAAACCACATAACCATTAAATCGTATAACCACTTAACCATATAACTACATAACCTTATAAGCACATGACCATATAACCATTAAACCACATAACCATATAACCATATAACCACATAACCACATAACCATATAAACACGTAACCATGCATATAACGATTACACCATTAAACCATATAACTATATAAACATATATTCATATATAACCATATAACCACATAACCACATAACCATATAACCATATAACCATATAACCATATAATCATATAACCACATGACCACATAAACATCTAACCATTAAACCACATAACCACATCACGATTAAACCATTAAACCATATAACCATTTAAACATATAATCATATTTAACCATACAACCACATAACCATATAACCATATAACCATATAACCATTAAACCATATAACCACATAACCACATAACCACATAACCACATAACCATATAACCATATAAACACATAACCACGTAATCAGATAAACATTATCACATATAACCACATAACCACATAACCACATAACCACATAACCACATAACCATATAAATACATAACCATATTACCACATAACCACATGACCATATAACCATTAAACCACATAACCATATAACCACATAACCATATAACCACATAACCATATAAACAAACCATATAACTATATAAACATATATTCATATATAACCATATAACCACATAACCACATAACCATATAACCATATAACCATATAACCATATAACCATATAACCACATTAACCATTAAACCACATAACCATTAAACCATTAAACCATATAACCATTTAAACATATAATCATATTTAACCATACAACCACATAACCATATAACCATATAACCATATAACCATTAAACCATATAACCACATAACCACATAACCACATAACCACATAACCATATAACCATATAAACCATATAACCACATAACCACATAACCACATAACCACATAACCATATAAATACATAACCATATAACCACATAACCACATAACCACATAACCACATAACCATATAACCAGATAACCACATAACCACATAACCACATAAACACATAACCATTAAACCATATAACCATTAAACCATATAACCACATAACCATATAAAGACATAACCATATAACCACACAACCAGATAAACATATACCCACAATACCATATAACCACATAACAATTAAACCACATAATCATTATACCATATAACCACATAAACATATAAAGACATAACCATACAAACACATAACCTCATAATAACATAACCACATAACCATCTAACCATTAAATCATATAACCATATAACGATAACACCATTAAACCATATAACCACTTAAAATATAATCATATTTAGCCATATAACCATATAAACATATAAACATATAACCAAATAAACATATAACCATATAACCATATAACCATATAACCACATAACCATTAAACCACATAACTATTAAACCGTATAACCACATAACCATATAACAACATAACCACGTAATCACATAACCACATAACCACATAACGACATAACGACATGACCACATAACCACATAACCATCTAACCATTAAACCATATAACTACATAACGATTAAACCATTAAACAATATAACCATATAAACATATAATCATATATAACCACATAACCACATAACCACATAACCACATAGCCACATAACCACATAACCACATAACCACATAACCACATAACCACATAACCATATAACCATTAAACCATATAACCACATAACCATTAAACCATATGACCACATAACCATATAACCACATAACCATATAACCACATAACCACATAACCACATAACCACATAACCATTAAACCATATAACCATTAAACCATATAACCACACAACCATTAAACCACATAACCATATAACCAAATAACCACTAAACCATATAACCACATATCCACACAACCACATAACCACATAACCACATAACCATATAACCATATAACCACATAACCATATAAACACATAACCATATAACCATTAAACCATATAACAACATAAACATATAACCACATAACCATTAAATCATATTACCATGCATATAACGATTACACCATTAAACCATATAACCATATAAACATATATTCATATATAACCATATAACCACATAACCACATAACCACATAACTATATAACCATATAAACTTTAAACCATATAACGACATAACCACATAACCGTATAACCATGTAACCACATAATCAGATAACCATTAAACCATATAACCACATAACCACATAACCTCATAAGCGTATCACCATATAACTACATAACCATTTATCCACATAATCACATAAACACATAACCACATAACCATTAAACCACATAACAATTAAACCATATTCCCATATAGCCACAAAACCACATAACCTCATAACCACCTAACCATATAACCATATAACCACATAACCATATAACCATTAAACCACATAACCACATAACCACATAATCATTAAACCATATAACTATATAACCACATAACCATATAACAAAAAAACCATATCACCACATAACCACATAACCTCATAACCATATAACCACATAACCACATAACCACATAACCATTAAACCACATAACCATTAATCCATATAACCGCATAACCATATAGCCATTAAACAATATTCCCACATAACCATATAAAGACACAAGCATATGACCATATAACTACATAACCATATAACCACATAACCACATAACGACATAACCACATAACCATTAAACCACATAACCATTAATCCATATAACCGCATAACCATATAACCATTAAACAATATAACCACATAACCACATAAAGACATAAGCATATCACCATATAACTACAGTGAAAATCTGGCAGTGTTGTGACAACACCAAATAAGTGTACACGTACACTGATTAGGTGTAAATTGAAATTCTACGCCGTTTAAGTGTAATATTGCATTTTCGCAGTGTAGCTAGACACCATCGCAGTGTACAATAACACTGCTTTGGTGTAAAGTAGGAAAATATCTTGCTGACACTTATTTTGGTGTAAACTTACATTAAAGGGTGTACGCGAGTTAACACATGTACACTGTGAGAGTGTATATACACACCTGTTTAGTGTAAAATATGGCAACACTCTTTAAGTGTAAAGTTACACTTCGCCTAGTGTATCATTACACCAACGATAAGTTAAAATACACCACTGTGGTGTAAAGTCCAAACTGTCATGAAAACACTAGTTATGGTGTACATTTACCTTGGAACAGTGTAATTTTACCTAGTCTTTAAATTTTACTAATTTACGCCTTAATATACTTGTTTGATGTAAAATATGTTAACACTCATTCAGTGCAAAGTTACACATAACCTAGTGTATCCTTACACCTATATGGTGTTATCGTTTATCTTGTTGTAGTGTAATTTTACCCAGTTATATGGCGTATTAGTTTAAACTTTGAATGTAAAAATTAAACCCTTCATTGTAAAAATATAGCCTGCATCGCAGACACACTACAAGCATCTACCAAGAATGTTGGTAAATTAATACTTGTTTGGCTGAAATTGTATGCATTGATAGGCCTTCTCAAGAGTCTTAATAATAAGGTCAAATTGTCAATACGAATGTGGGAAAACCTGGTAACTAGGCGGTAACCTGGTAACTAGCAAAGTGAACCTTTCTCCCAAATAACACACTAATATCAAACCTCTATTAACCTGCAGAGCTTCCGCATTGACGAGCAAAATTGTCTGGCGTTAGACAAGTAAAAAAATAAGAAGGGTGCACCAGGGCACATTGCAGCTCAATGGGTTAACTAGAGACATTGTCAGATTGTGTCGCTATGTAAATCATGTAGTAATTTGACAGCTCTAATTGCTTTGAATTAATGGTGCGCAAAAACACAAGGTCTTATACACATGGGAATTAATTACGCGCCATTAATTCGAAGCAATTAGAGCTGTCAAATTACTACAATAGGTTATGGCTAATTTGAATTTGAAAGGGTTATACACACTGTATATTAATGATTGAAATAACATAGAAATTCCTATTGGAATTCAAATTCCTATAAGAATTCCTATAGGAGCAAAATTTCCTACAGAAGTTCATAAGGTATTTCTTAGGGGGAAATGTACTTCCTATATCAAAAGGGGGGGTTCATCATTGGTACCAAACTGATAATAGAATAATATACGTTAATTCCCCTTTTCGAAAAGATAAAACTATTTTAAAATTGCCAAATCAGCAATCTCAGTAAGAGATCGTGCATGCACTGGGCACTGGTGCCTAGTTTAAGTTCTCGAACGCACAGCATTCTGGGATAGCGTCGCTTTGAAAATTGAATTTGCTCTTTTTCATCTGAAATATTTTATGGTTGGCATTTTCCCGATTTATTATTGTAAGAAGAAGAAATCCTTCCCCTCTAAGTGCAGAATGATATTCAAGAACTCACAGGTAAGATTTATTTTATGTTTAATTTGTTATTTACGTTTTTTAATTGTAAAATATCGGCAGTGATGTTTTGTGTATATTGTCACTGTGAAATTCCGTTAAATATTTGAATTAGCCGCGTTATATTTGCATATAAAACCAACGATCTATCGCTTCTTAACACCAAAAGAAAGATTAATTAAAACATCAATTTGAATTGATCTCTAGGAATTCCATACCAAATTGCGTAGTAAAGTAATGTATTTTGACAATTGTTTTATTTTGTTTATAAACCTTATAAATAAATGGGCAAATTGCACTGACATCAAGTAAATTATTGGTCATGCTATAACAGCTATATAGTGACTCAGAGCATAGTTCATAACTATGCTCAGAGTAAGCAAGTAACATTACTTTAAATACAACCTTTAACATCAAAATCAGTTTTAAAGATAAGTTAAAACAGTAATAAAAATTGGAATAACAGAGTGCAGATAGTGTTTAATGTAATTTATGCTTAATCAGGAAATCTATCATCACTTCCATATTGTCGCCAAAGATTACTTCTCGCAGTTCGTCGTGGAGAGACATTTCGTCGGTGGAATACTGTTGCAGTATGCTCGCCAAACATTTTAAGGATCAATTGTAGTTAACGACCCCCCTGCCCCAAGGGAGTCGTATACTTCAATGGCCATTGAAGTATACGACCCCCCAAAATAATAGCTTTTATCATGATTCATGATTTTTATTCATGATTTTTATATCGAGAAATTCGTTTAGCTTATTTTTATGTATTTGGTGGTTCCTAAGTTTTCTGGCTTGTGACGAGACTGCGTTGATTCAGGAAATCTATCGTCACTTCCATATTGTCGCGAAAGATTACTTCTCGCAGTTCGTCGTGGAGAAACATTTCGTCGGTGGAATACTGTTGCAGTATGCTCGCCAAACATTTTAAGGCCTTTTATAATGCCTTTCCAGCAATGAGTCATCGAACATATATTTTAAACTACATTTACAAGATGCAGTTTGCGATCAAAACACAGAGACAAAATTGCAAAACAAAACACCTTAAGCGCATATTATTGATTGTGTTCAAAGTCTTTTGAATTTGTTTCCTGGTCAAAAAATCAATGAACTGAGACATAGACAATAAAGGGAAGTCATAAAAATTCCTTTGAAACAGACTCAAAAACCCGTAAATTTAACAATATAATACAAGGGGGGTCGTATACTTCAATCCGAATATTTGTTATTGAAGTATACGACCCCATTGGCATAGGGGGATCGTTAACTTCAATTGATCCGAAGAATTTTACCTGTGTTTACATGAAACTGTTCAGATCGGTGGCTAGTCAACTAACCCTAATCTTAAACCCCAACCTAACCCTAATAATCCCTAATGCCTATTTCAGTTGTTCATATATCGAGAAAACACCTCGGCTGACTGATGTAATATAAAAATTTTCAAATGAACCTGAAATCATAATTTTGTGATTATAAATCAGAAATGATTATACAGAGATCTTTCAAGATTGAAACAAAACATAAATTACTCAGTCCAAGTAGGCGATGAAATATATGCCTTATACAACCAAAAACGTCTGAAACAAATAATCCCGAAATGTTGTTGCCATATTTACAAATTAATAATTCATTATATTGTATATCCCAACAGGGAATTTTCTACAAAATCACTATGCCACAACAAAAGACAAATTGTCCCAAGGCAGGGGATTTGAGAAACAAACAACATGTAAACTGCAAACAGTATAAGAAAATTCCGTGCTCTTGCAGGAAATTGTTACTTCAAAACATTTTATATTGCAATATTATTTGGGTTGACCATTATAATGCAATGTGCCCCAGTGCACCTTACTAATTTACTCTGTCTAACACCAGGCAATTATACTTGTCAAATGGAAAGTATTTCATGTCAATGGTTGACCAGATTATGTGCTCTTGTTTTTGGTTAACCCATTAAGTTGCAATGGAACCCTGTGCCTTACTAATTCACACAATCTAGTGCCAGACAATTTATCCCATCAAATGGAAAGTGTTGTATATTATGCTTAATACAATGTAAATGTTAACCAGACATTATTATACCATTAACTGGCAAGTTTGGTCTAAATTTTTAGTAAAAAATTGTGTATATATACAGAGGCAGTTGTAAAAATGAAAATATATGCCCTGCAATTCCGGTGCAATGCTGTCTATTCCAGTTGCCAACCTTGGGCTAACCACGAATTCATTTGTATTTACCAGGATAATGCTATAGTGTGTGTTATTGTTGCCAATTTGTGTTATTGATCCCAATGTGTACTTGTGGTTATCTTTTGGCAACTGTACTGTGTAGCTTGGATACCCAAATTTGCAAAGCTTAGAATATTTACCATCTTTCGGTTAACCCGTTAAGGTGCAATGCACATCTTTGCATTATACTACACTATTTCAGTCATTCTAATGCTGGTTGCTAGACAGTTTAATTTACTTGTCAAGTGGAGATTGTTGCATGTGAACCTTTGACCAGGCAACCTTCCAATGTCCTGCTAACCCATTTTAAGTCAACTGCTGTCCTGTAAAAGACTGATTACTTGTTGAAATATTTAATATTATATATTATACTGTACATACTTATTCTTCTACAGATTCCATTAGATCATTCATTGAGTATATTGATTTCTTGCAGCATTTGTTGTGTTGGGGATGGAAGTTAAAAGTAAACCGAGAAGCAAATTGACTCAGAACTGAGGTGAACAGAAGGTATGTTTTGTTTTCTTTTGCTTGAATGTATTTGAAACTTTTCTCATTAAACCATTATGCTGCAATGTGCCTTTGGTCAACAATTTCCCTGTCTAATGCCAGACTATTGTCTTCTCAAGGGTAGTGCTGGCCGTTAATGTTTTAATAAAAGACAGTTCCAGGAGAACATTAGTGCTACAACACATCAGACTTCAACCTGTGGTATTGTAATGTTTACAAGTTAATGTAAAATAGTTGTGACAAAGACAAAAACTAGAATTTACATATTAATATTGGTCCCTTCACATGTAACTGATAATAATATATTATGGTAAGAAAAAACCACAGTATATACAACAAAGGAGATATTTCAATCTGCTTGGTTTCAATTTGAGCTATTTCAATACATGTGTTCAATGTCGCAAGCTGTGTACAAGATTTTTAGACATAAAAATATCAGTTATGTTGTGCTGATTGTTCAACATTTGGTGAATTGAATAGTTAATATTATGAACACAATTTCAAGTGATTTGGGGGAACAAGTGATTTGTGGATTTAACTTAAATTCTGATCTAAAAAATGCTGTACATACCCAGCTTGTGATGTCACAATTTGTATATTGAACACATTGAAATATCTCCAAAATCAAAAAAACTATTAAAATTTGTAAAATATGTTCCTCTACCGATTTTGATCGTGTAAAAATCCCACCTAAAGTACTATTCTTTTTGAATGAACTGTACAAGTGAATAATGATGTTTGTAATAATAATGATGAATGAATTTTTCAGTTATTTGTTAGTTATTGTAATACATTGTTTTAAATTTCAATTAGATACATGCAGTATGTTTCTGATTTGGGCGCATAACACAACTTACACTAAGGGGGTTAACTTGAACTTTTTATGGTCCTTTTATTCTCTTTGTGAATCAGCATTGTAAAAGGGTCTTCAGAAGTGTGAGTTTGTTCCTTTGGTGTACGTTAACACTGATTTGGTGTCCATTCGTCAGAATCTGATTTACACCAAAGCAATGTACACATACCTTGGAAAGTGTAGTTTAACACCCAATTGGTGTCCACAGTGTTGCATGCCTATTTACACTAAACCAGTGTAAAATAACCTTCAAAGCGTAAGTTTACAACCGTAGCGTAGTTTAACACCCAATTGGTGTCCACAGCGTTGCATGCCTATTAACACTAAACCAGTGTAAAATGACCTTCAAAGCGTAAGTTTACTCCCGTAGCGTAATTTAACACCCAACTGGTGTCCACAGCGTTGCAAGCCTATTTACACTGAACCAGTGTAAAATTACCTTCAAAGATGTATGTTTACGCCCGCAGTGTAAATGGACACCAAATACGTTGCACATATTTAACACTGCGAAGGTATGAATTAACACCAAAATCAGTGTTAGATAACGCCTAATCGGTGTCCGTAGCGTTGCAAGAATTTACACCGATTTTGGTGTTGGGGTAACACTTCCAGATTTACAGTGTACATAACCATATAACCACATAATGACATAACCATATAATCACATAACCATATAACCATTGAACCATATAACCACATAACCACATAACCATATAACTACATAATCAGATAACCGTATAACCACAAAACCACATAACGACATAACGACATAACCATATAATCATATAACCACATAACCATATAACCAAATAACCATTAAACCACATAACCACATAACTATTAAAGCATATAACCATATAACCACATAACCGTATAACCATTAAACCATATTACCATATCACCACATAAACACATAACCACATAACCATGTAAGAATATAACCATTAAACCACATAACCACAAAACAATTAAACCACATAACCAAATAACCATATAACCATATAACCATTAAACCATATAACCACAAAACCACATAACTGTATAACCACATAACGACGTAACCATATAACCACATAACCATTAAACCACATAAACATTAAACCACTTAACCATTAAACCATATAATCACATAACCATATAACGGCATAACCACGTAACCACATAACCACAAAACCACATAACGACATAACGACATAACGACATAACCACATGACCACATAACCACATAACCATCTAACCATCTAACCATCTAACCATTATACCATATAACCACATAACGATTACACCATTAAACCATATAACCATATCAACATATATTCATACATAACCACATAACCACATAACCATATAACCACATAACCACATAACCACATAACCACATAACCATTAAACCATTAAACCATATAACGATATAACCACATAACCATATAACCATATAACCACATAACCATATAACCACATGACCACATAACCACATAACCACATAACCATTAAACCACATAACCATTAAACAATATAACGACATAATCATACAACTACATAACCTTATAAGCACATAACCACATGACCATATAACCATTAAACAACATAACCAAATAACCATATAACCACATAACCATATAACCACATAACCATATAACCATTAAACCATATAACCACATAACCACATAACCATATAACCATATAACCACATAACCATATAACCATTGAACCATATAACCACATAACCATATAACCACATAACCATTAAACCACATAACCATATAACCATATAACCATATAACCATATAAACATATAACCATTAAACCATATAACCACATAACCGTGTAATTACACAACCATATAACCGCATACCACATATCCACATAACCACATAACCATTAAACCACTTAACCATTAAACCATATAACCACATAACCATATAACGACATAACGATTAAACCATATAACCACATAACCGTGTAATGACATAACCATATAATCATATAACCACATAACCATATAACCAAATAACCATTAAACCACATAACCACATAACCATTAAGGCATATAACCATATAACCACATAACCGTATAACCATTAAACCATATTACCATATAACCACATAAACATATAACCACATAACCATGTAAGAATATAACCATTAATACACATAACCACAAAACAATTAAACCATATAACCAAATAACCACATAACCATATAACCATTAAACCATATAACCACAAAACCACATAACTGTATAACCACATAACGACGTAACCATATAACCACATAACCATTAAACCACATAAACATTAAACCACTACATAACCTTATAAGCACATGAACATATAACCACTAAACCACATAACCATATAACCATATAACCACATAACCATATAAACACATAACCATGTAACCATTAAACCATATAACCACATAACCACATAACTATTAAATCATATAACCATGCATATAAGCATTACACCATTAAAACATATAACCATATAAACATATATTCATATATATTCATATATGTTCCATATATCCACATAACCACATAACCACATGACCACATAACCATATAAACTTGAAACCATATAACGACATAACCACATAATCATATAACCATGTAACCACATAATCAGATAAGCATTAAACTATATAACCACATAACCACATAACCTCATAAGCATATCACCATATAACTACATAACCATTTAACCACATAATCACATAAACACATAACCACATAACCATTAAACCATATAACCATATAACCATATATCCATATAACCACATAACCATATAACTACATAACCATATAACCACATGACCACATAACCAAATAACCACACAACCATTAAACCACATAACCATTAAACCATATAACGACATAATCATATAACTACATAACCTTATAAGCACATAACCACATGACCATATAACCAATAAACCACATAACTATATAACCATATAACCACATAACCATATAACCACATAACCATATAACCATTAAACCATATAACCACATAACCATATAACCATATAACCACATAACCATATAACCATTAAACCATATAACCACATAACCGCATAAGCATATCACCATATAACTACATAACCATATAACCACATAATCACATAACCACATAACCACATAACGATATAACCATTAAACCACATAACCACATAACCATTAAACCATATAACCATATAACCACATAACCATATAACCATTAAACCATATAACCACATAACCGCATAACCATTCAACCACATAACCATTAAACCATATAACACATAAAGATATAACGACATAGCTATTAAACCATATAACCACATAACCGTGTAATGACATAACCATATAACCGCATACCACATATCCACATAACCACATAACCATTAAACCACTTAACCATTAAACCACATAATCATTATACCATATAACCACATAAACATTTAACGACATAACCATATAACCACATAACCACATAATAACATAACGACATAATAATAATATAATAATATATAAAGATTTATACAGCGCTTAAATTATATAAAATATTCCAAAGCGCTTTACAACAATGAAGTTCTACTATATACAAGCAGCTAAAATATTAAGAATTAAGGTATAAATGTCTATAAATCTAAAAGTTAGAATCGAAAGCTTTCTTAAAAAGGAAAGTCTTTAATTGAGATTTAAAACAGTCAATTGTTTTACTATTTCTAATACCATAAGGTAACATGTTCCAAATTGACGGAGCTGCATGCACAAATGCTCGATCACCAAGAGTCTTGGCTCTAGTTTTTGGGATAAAAAGTAGTCCCTGATCATCAGATCTCAGTTGGTAACAGCAGTTCGGTTTTTCTAACAACAGTTCCATAATGTAGCCTGGCGCCATCCCATGGAGAGCTTTATATACCAGGAGTGCAATTTTAAAATCAACACGAAACTTAACAGGCAGCCAGTGAAGGTGCATCAGGACAGGGGTAATATGAGCGCATCTTGGTATAAGACACGTCACTCTAGCAGCGGCATTGAGAACTCGTTGAAGACGCTGAAGTTGGTATTGGGGAATGCCGACCAAGAGAGAATTGCAGTAGTCCAAGTGTGACGTCACAAAGGCATGTACGAGCGTTTTAGTTGATTCGATGGAGAGGAACTTCCTTATTTGTCGAATGTTGTACAAGCCCCTAAATGCTTTGCTGCAAACCTTGCCCACATGGACATTCATAGACATATGTTCGTCAAACCACGAACCTAAATTTCGGACTTCTTGTACAGGTTTTATATCAGCATCACCAACTTCAATCGAGTCGATTGTAACCTTAGACAGCTGCTGGCGAGTTCCAATTATCAAGAATTCCGTTTTAGTGTCATTAAGCATTAATTTATGTGAAACTAACCAAGCACGAACTTCAACGATGCAATTATTAATAGTTTGAATAGCTTGATCTTGGACAACGGGTGACTCAGGACGGAAAGATAAATAAAGTTGAGTGTCTAACCATCTAACCATTAAATTATATAACCATATAACGATAACACCATTAACCCATATAACCATATAAACATATAATCATATATAACCATATAACCATATAAACATATAAACATATAACCAAATAACCATATAACCATATAACCATATAACCATATAACCATATAACCATATAACCATATAACCACATAAACATTAAACCACATAACTATTAAACCGTATAACCACATAACCATATAACAACATAACCACGTAACCACATAACCACATAACCACATAACCACATAACGACATAACGACATGACCACATAACCACATAATCATCTAACTATTAAACCACATAACCACATAACCATTAAACCATATAACCATATAACCACATAACCATATAACCATTAAACCATATAACCACATAACCGCATAACCATTCAACCACATAACCATTAAACCATATAACACATAAAGATATAACGACATAGCTATTAAACCATATAACCACATAACCGTGTAATGACATAACCATATAACCGCATACCACATATCCACATAACCACATAACCATTAAACCACTTAACCATTAAACCACATAATCATTATACCATATAACCACATAAACATTTAACGACATAACCATATAACCACATAACCACATAATAACATAACGACATAACCATCTAACAATTAAATTATATAACCATATAACGATAACACCATTAAACCATATAACCATATAAACATATAATCATATATAACCATATAAACATATAAACATATAAACATATAACCAAATAACCATATAACCATATAACCATATAACCATATAACCACATAAACATTAAACCACATAACTATTAAACCGTATAACCACATAACCATATAACAACATAACCACGTAACCACATAACCACATAACCACATAACCACATAACGACATAACGACATGACCACATAACCACATAACCATCTAACCATTAAACCATATAACTACATAACGATTACACCATTAAACCATATAACCATATAAACATATAATCATATATAACCACATAACCACATAACCACATAACCACATAGCCACATAACCACATAATCACATAACCACATAACCATATAACCATTAAACCATATAACCACATAACCATTAAACCATATAACCATATCACCATGTACCATTAAACCGTATAACCACATATCCACACAACCACATAACCACATAACCATATAACCATATAACCATATAACCACATAACCATATAACCACATAAACGCATAACTACATATCCACAAAACCATTAAACCACATAACCATTAAATCATATAACCACATAACCATATAACTATATAACCTTGTAAGCACATGACCATATAACCATTAAACCGCATAACCATATAACCATATAACCACATAACCATATAAACACGTAACCATATAACCATTAAACCATATAACCACATAACCACATAACCATTAAATCATATAACCATATAAACATATATTCATATATAACCATATGACCACATAACCACATAACCATATAACCATATAACCATATAACCATATAACCATATAATCATATAACCACATGACCACATAAACATCTAACCATTAAACCACATAACCACATCACGATTAAACCATTAAACCATATAACCATATAAACATATAATCACATTTTAACCATACAACCACATAACCATATAACCATATAACCATATAACCATTAAACCATATAACCACATAACCACATAACCATATAACCATATAACCATATAACCACATAACCACATAATCAGATAAACATTATCCCATATAACCACATAACCAAATAACCACATAACCATATAAATAAATAACCATATTACCACATAACCACATGACCATATAACCATTAAACCACATAACCATATAACCACATAACCATATAGCCAAATAACCATATAACCACATAACCACATAACCATATAACCATATACACACATAACCATATAACCACATAACCACATAACCACATAACCATATAACCACATAAACACATAACCACATAAACACATAACCATTCAACCATATAACCATTAAACCATATAACCACATAACAATTAAACCACATAATCATTATACCATATAACCACATAAACATATAAAGACATAACCATATAACCACATAACCACATAATAACATAACCACATAACCATCTAACCATTAAATCATATAACCATATAACGATAACACCATTAAACCATATAACCACTTAAAATATAATCATATATAGCCATATAACCATATAAACCTATAAACATATAACCAAATAAACATATAACCATATAACCATATAACCATATAACCACATAACCATTAAACCACATAACTATTAAACCGTATAACCACATAACCATATAACAACATAACCACGTAATCACATAACCACATAACCACATAACGACATAACGACATGACCACATAACCACATAACCATCTAACCATTAAACCATATAACTACATAACGATTACACCATTAAACCATATAACCATATAAACATATAATCATATATAACCACATAACCACATAACCACATAACCACATAGCCACATAACCACATAACCACATAACCACATAACCACATAACCACATAACCACATAACCACATAACCATCTAACCATTAAACCATATAACTACATAACGATTACACCATTAAACCATATAACCATATAAACATATAATCATATATAACCACATAACCACATAACCACATAACCACATAGCCACATAACCATATAACCATATAACCACATAACCATATAAACACATAACCATATAACCATTAAACCATATAACCACATAAACATATAACCACATAACCATTAAATCATATAACCATGCATATAACGATTACACCATTAAACCATATAACCATATAACCATATAAACATATATTCATATATAACCATATAACCACATAACCACATAACCACATAACCACATAGCCACATAACCACATAACCACATAACCACATAACCACATAACCACATAACCACATAACCACATAACCACATAACCACATAACCACATAACCACATAACCACATAACCACATAACCACATAACCACATAACCACATAACCACATAACCATCTAACCATTAAACCATATAACTACATAACGATTACACCATTAAACCATATAACCATATAAACATATAATCATATATAACCACATAACCACATAACCACATAACCACATAGCCACATAACCATATAACCATATAACCACATAACCATTTAAACACATAACCATATAACCATTAAACCATATAACCACATAAACATATAACCACATAACCATTAAATCATATAACCATGCATATAACGATTACACCATTAAACCATATAACCATATAAACATATATTCATATATAACCATATAACCACATAACCACAAAACCACATAACTATATAACCATATAACCATATAACCACTAAACCATATAACCAAATATCCACACAACCACATAACCACATAACCACATAACCATATAACCATATAACCACATAACCATATAAACACATAACCATATAACCATTAAACCATATAAACATATATTCATATATAACCATATAACCACATAACCACATAACCAAATAACTATATATCCATATAAACTTTAAACCATATAACGACATAACCACATAACCATATAACCATGTAACCACATAATCAGATAACCATTAAACCATATAACGACATAACCACATAACCTCATAAGCGTATCACCATATAACTACATAACCATTTAACCACATAATCACATAAACACATAACAACATAACCATTAAACCACATAACAATTAAACCATATTCCCATATAGCCACAAAACCACATAACCATATAACCATATAACCACATAACCATATAACCATTAAACCACATAACCACATAACCACATAATCATTAAACCATATAACCATATAACTACATAACCATATAACAAAAAAACCATATCACCACATAACCACATAACCTCATAACCATATAACCACATAACCACATAACCACATAACCATTAAACCACATAACCATTAATCCATATAACCGCATAACCATATAGCCATTAAACAATATCCCCACATAACCATATAAAGACACGAGCATATCACCATATAACTACATAACCATATAACCACATAACCACATAACCACATAACCATTAAACCACATAACCATTAATCCATATAACCGCATAACCATATAACCATTAAACAATATAACCACATAACCACATAAAGACATAAGCATATCACCATATAACTACATAACCATATAACCACATAATGACATAACCATATAATCACGTAACCATATAACCATTGAACCATATAACCACATAACCACATAACCATATAACTACATAATCAGATAACCGTATAACCACAAAACCACATAACGACATAACGACATAACCATATAATCATATAACCACATAACCATATAACCAAATAACCATTAAACCACATAACCACATAACCATTAAAGCATATAACCATATAACCACATAACCGTATAACCATTAAACCATATTAGCATATAACCACATAAACATATAACCACATAACCATGTAAGAATATAACCATTAAACCACATAACCACAAAACAATTAAACCATATAACCAAATAACCACATAACCATATAACCATTAAACCATATAACCACAAAACCACATAACTGTATAACTACATAACGACGTAACCATATAACCACATAACCATTAAACCACATAAACATTAAACCACTTAACCATTAAACCATATAATCACATAACCATATAACGACATAACCACGTAACCACATAACCACAAAACCACATAACGACATAACCACATAACCTCATGACCACATAACCACATAACCATCTAACCATTAAACCATATAACCACATAACGATTACACCATTAAACCATATAACCATATCAACATATCAACATATATTCATACATAACCACATAACCACATAACCACATAACCATATAACCACATAATCATTAAACCATATAACCATATAACCATATAACCATATAACCATATAACCACATAACAATATAACCATATAACCACATAACCATATAACCACATGACCACATAACCACATAACCACATAACCATTAAACCACATAACCATTAAACCATATAACGACATAATCATATAACTACATAACCTTTTAAGCACATAACCACATGACCATATAACCATTAAACCACATAACCATATAACCATATAACCACATAACCATATAACCACATAACCATATAACCATTAAACCATATAACCACATAACAACATAACCATATAACCATATAACCACATAACCATATAACCATTAAACCATATAACCACATAAGCATATCACCATATGACTACATAACAATATAACCACATAATCACATAACCACATAACCAGTAAACCACATAACAATTAAAACATATAACCATATAACCACATAACCATATAACCATATAACCATTAAACCACATAACAACATAACCATTAAACCATATAAACATATAACCACATAACCATATAACCATTAAACTATATAACCACATAACCGCATAACGATTAAACCACATAGACATTAAACCATATAACACATAAACATATAACGACATAACGACGTAACCACATAACCACATAACCATTAAACCGTTAAACCATATAACCATATAACCACATAACCATATAACCATATAACCACATAACCATATAAGAACATGACCACATAAAACACGTTCTAGAGCTAAGTGAAATATTCTATTTACTGAATTTCCGGTCAAAAATCAAACAAAACTGCACTTTCAGCACGAAATTTGACTGAAATGTTGCTAATAATTAGGATTTAGTGGGATTTTAGCAAACAATTTATCTATAAACTAAAATAAAGTAAATATCTCTAAAATTTTGTTAATATCAGCAACAAATGATGATAACTGTAGAATGAAAACCTTGCCAGATAATAAGAAATTTCGAAAATATTGCATGAACTTTATCTCAACGACAATGCCAATGCAGGTTTTTGTCAATTCACGCATATTTAGCCACAATGGAGAAGAGAAATTCAACAAAAAACCTAGAATCTAGCAATACAAGAAAAAACGTTGCTAAAATCCGGATATATTACTCTTTTTTTCAAATTATTAATTATTTGAGTTTGGCGCTGCAATTGCAGAGCCAAGATTGGAGTTTGGCGCTGCAATTGCAGAGCCAAGATTGGAGTTTGGCGCTGCAATTGCAGAGCCAAGATTAGAGTTTGGCGCTGCAATTGCAGAGCCAAGATTGGAGTTTGGCGCTGCAATTGCAGAACCAAGATTATAGTTTGGCGCTGCAATTGCAGAGCCAAGATTATAGTTTGGCGCTGCAATTGCAGAGCCAAGATTATAGTTTGGCGCTGCAATTGCAGAGCCAAGATTAGAGTTTGGCGCTGCAATTGCAGAGCCAAGATTGGAGTTTGGCGCTGCAATTGCAGAGCCAAGATTGGAGTTTGGCGCTGCAATTGCAGAGCCAAGATTGGAGTTTGGCGCTGCAATTGCAGAGCCAAGATTAGAGTTTGGCGCTGCAATTGCAGAGCCAAGATTGGAGTTTGGCGCTGCAATTGCAGAGCCAAGATTATAGTTTGGCGCTGCAATTGCAGAGCCAAGATTATAGTTTGGCGCTGCAATTGCAGAGCCAAGATTGGAGTTTGGCGCTGCAATTGCAGAGCCAAGATTATAGTTTGGCGCTGCAATTGCAGAGCCAATATTGGAGTTTGGCGCTGCAATTGCAGAGCCAAGATTGGAGTTTGGCGCTGCAATTGCAGAGCCAAGATTAGAGTTTGGCGCTGCAATTGCAGAGCCAAGATTGGAGTTTGGCGCTGCAATTGCAGAGCCAAGATTAGAGTTTGGCGCTGCAATTGCAGAGCCAAGATTAGAGTTTGGCGCAAATGGAAAGGGGAAATGGAAATTATACTCTAACGATTGTCATAATATTAACCATAAAAACAACGGGGACGTCAACGTAAAACTTTCCCCTTGCGAGGTTTGATATTCAATATAGTGCACATAGAGTACGAATGATATAAATATATGCAGCTATTTCAATTTAAGTTTTTCGCAAGCTAAAGGCAAATGCAAAATCCAAGTGCGGGGAGAAAGAAACATTTGTAAGATGAGACACTTTTGCTTGGTTAGCTAAAATACTCTACCCTGGGTTTAATCCTGCCAATACTTTCAATGAGAACAAGCTTATAAGCAGAAGTATAGGAAGCATGGAATAACTCCAATTGAAATAGCTGTAAATGTAATGGGAAAATATGCAAGCTGTACAAGATCATATATACTATTAACAATGAATTAACAAATAATATATCTTTCCTTTGATGCTTAAACTAATTATTGTTTCACCCTTTGGTTTATCAGTCGAACCTTTAGGGGGGACTTTTCGAGTACAAGGCATTTCACACCCTTTTGTTGCCATGCCATTCCGCAAGAATGGCCACCCCTACACATATCAATTACATGAAGTAACTTGTCCACCTTAAAAGCATCTAAAAGTTGCTCATATAAATTAACTGGTTTTTGCCTTTTAGATACAATACCACTGTCTCTTTCTCTCACTGTCGTTTCCCCACACACAAAAAATAGGTTATCAGTTTCAACCACTTTGGTGGTTCTTGTCACCACAACTGGAAAGGTTGAACAGGTGGGTAAACATTGCTCTACAAAAAAGCAGAAAATATCGGTAAGAATAATAGTAATACTAATATTTTACTCAGATGTCTTAAACCTGAGACAATTTTACTTGTCAGCGGCAGAGTACTGCCAGAATGGGTTAAGTGAAAATTTAGGGCAATCAAATGATGATACATTACATTTATCATGCTGCACTTAGGTTGAAACGAAAATTTGGTTACACAATTATTCCTAGTTTACATTGTTTAACAGCAGACAATTTAATTCATCGACAAATGAGTTGTACAAAACCTAATAAACCAGATTGTTTACATTCAGTGGTTAGACTTGTACTTTTGGGAATGATATCTGAATTCCGGTAATAGGCAATGTCAAAGAGAAAACTTAGTATACTTAATAAAAATTATGTTTTTGTTCACACCAAGACAGGTTGCAAGGGATAATTAGTATTATTATTGAATATGTAGATATATACTGAATTAATATTATTATGCATTATGCCTTATGGGTCAAAGCTAAGTGACAGAGCCAGGCAACCAATAAAATATTAAGTCCAGTTTTCTGACATACAAGCACAAGATAATGCACCAATCTCCAAGGAAGACAGGCAGACCGCAGACCCCAGGACACTTGAATATTTTAATTTTTGTGTCAATTTTCCACACATCTATGTAAATACTGTACTACAAGATGAGGTTCCCCTGGATTGAGTTTCCTAAATTGCCCAGCAATCTGGCAGCAACTTGTTGTCAAACATCTGTTGCCTGTGCAAAAATTGTTGTAAAACCTCCCTTGGTTTTGCCCGCACTCCAGAGGGGGTAGAAACAAATTATCTAGATGCACAGCTGTGATTATAGTGAGAGTCTAGTAAATTCTTTTAGGTCAGTCCTACTGTCATATGGCATAGGAAATTCATTTACAAAGGCAATTCATTTATTAGGCAAGGTTATTTTGTGCTGGAAAATCTTCATTTCCAGTTAATGCGTAAGCATTTATATATTAATTAAGAAAATAGACCAATTATTTATATCACATATAATACACACTGTTTTTGCTAACATCTCATGGACCACATTAGTTCAGTGTTTAAATGTCAGAGAGAAAACTCAGTATGCTTTTTAGTTACCAAGACAGGTTCTTATAGATGGCGCATTGCAGGACAAAGCCAAGTGAACATAGGAATACAAAATAAATATGCAGCTGTCATTTGATTTCACCACCCCCAGGAAGGCAGGCAGACCCCGGGGCATTTGACTATTTTATAATTCTGTGTCAATTTCACCAGTACACATGAAATTTAAACCTTTGCTATACTAATGAGCATTGTTTATATTACTTTTTTAAGTAGCAGCTATAAAACAGTAACAATGAAACATTATTCTAGCTAAGATAGTTGAATTTCCTAAATTGCCCAGCACTCTGGCTGCAACTTGTTGTCAAACGCCTGTTGCCTGGGGAAACTCTTTCCCTTGGTTTTGCCCACACTCCAGAGGGGGTGGAAACAAATTATAGGTACATAACTGTTAAATAAATTACTAGACTCTCTCACCATAATCAGGTCGGTTTTCACTTGTTTCCATCTATCAAACTGACGTTACGCAATTTTTCCGATTTTCATATTTGTTTTTCTTGATTTTTGTTCATCAATTTGGTTAGGGTTAGGTTAGGGTTAGGGGTTAGGGTAGGTTTTAGGGTTAGGGTCAGTTACAAAGTTTTTATCTTTACTTCAAAGTTGAAAAAATTACGTAACGTCAGTTTGGTAGATGGAAACAAGTGACGACCAATCAGGTCAGTCCTACTGTCATATGTCATACATCGACAATGCATTATTAGTCAGGGTTATTAAACCCAGTTAATATTTATATCAAATATATAAAATTTATATATACACGATGTTTTGCAAACTTGTCATTGAGCACATTAGTTATTAAAAAGAGAAAACTTGGTATACCTTAGTATTTGTTTTAGTTCGCACTATAAAGACAGGTTCTGATGGAGACTTAATATTATCATAAAAGGGTCATTGAGCAATGAGCACATAAACAACTTTATTAACATCGAAGCACATGACATGTGGTTTCTTGACAAATGACAGGACTGTTTGCCGATATAATTGCATATAGTATAAAATAACATGCTTGCCAAAGCCTAAATAGGCCTACGAACAAACTGTTTCTACAATCTACATAGTAAAAGAGAGACGATGGAGAAGGTTTGATAATATTAATTTGTCCACGTTTGCGACAAAAGTCACAATTCACAAAACAAATGGGCACTCGTATTTATAAACCATGCTCAGTGGAACTAAACATATCTATACTTTTTATACGCCTACCGTTCATATAATGCACAAATATGATCAATGGATAAACAGTATACGCTATATGATATAATATACTTGTAACGCATTAGATCTTAAATTGTTTTAAAGATTAATCATAGTATCCTACCTTCGGGCTTCCCGGAGTAAATACTTTGTCTCTACAGCCGTCTTGAACTCGCCAATTTAGGAACCTTTTGAAAATTCAACATTGGATTTCACGGTTTGTTTGCTTCTTCAAATTCAATCTATAAGAAAGACAAATTTTGCGTGAATTCAACTACTATGCTATTACAATTACAATTACAAATAAGACTAAATCTAACTCATGACATAACGGCATATTAAAACAATAATGTTTCCTTATTTCGGATCTATTTTAGATATAATTTACCTGTCTTTAGAGTATCAAATTGGCTTGAACTTGCGCTCACTTTAATTTGGCCACAGCTAAGAGTTCCTTCTTTATATCTGATCTAACACGACAGTGCTCTTTTCGATATAAACGCTGTCGCTGTCCGTCTTTAGCAACGAACCACCACGTACAAATAACGATCATGGCGTTCAGAATTAGCAGTTTTGCCACTATTAACGCTTCTTTTCCTGGTCTTAGTGGACGCCATTGCTGTTGTATAATGTTGATGTGATCGTCCTGGCAAACTAATCAGAGTGTATGCAATGCTTCTGGAATCAGTTGATGCGCTATGCCTATGATTACTATGAATGTAATTTGAATATGTGATACATCTACAATCGACGACTCATCAACCAGGTGCACTGCCAATGAACCGACAACATGGTTAAGCAATACCATATATGGAAAAAATTGCGTGTGGGCCTAATTGCGCTGCACATTTCGAGTTTCATCAAAGTGCCTTTTACCAGTTATCCGCCACATATTTTCAAAAATTGTGAGCCGATTGCGATCAGTCACTTATCACTGTTTCCTTGTTTGCCGTATTAATACACGAAAGTTGCAGTAGACATCATCAGTTGGCAAATTTTTAGAACAACATCCAACTATCGCGTGCTATGAATAACGAACCTCGTTACGCTTTGGCTTTGCGAAAAATTATATTATTTGAGTATTGGCATGCAATTGGATACTTGCCAGTCAGTACACATGACAAGTCTATATTAGAAAATAAGTTAATTTTTGTGAACTTTACGCGATAAAAACCTCACATCAGTTCACAACCCCCATGCATAATTCAAATTGGTCTCGCAGACGATAAGAAATCGATCACTGAAATTGTTTAACTACAATGTCAATGTGAGATACAATTCCTGCCAATACTTTTATTATTAGTAGATCCAAAACACTGCGTAATACTCCAATAGCTCAAACTGAAGCCTCCATTTGACCATTGGCCATTTGGCCTTGCCCTTGGGCCTTTGCCTTTTGTGTATTATCCAGAATAGTAGCGCTTATGCAATATGTTATATGGTCCTGGCAATCTGGCTTGTGGACCTTGTGCAGTCTTACTATATATATATACTCAAAATATAGTATGCTTGCGGCACCTGGGCATATACATGTCGTGCCAAAAACTTTACGGGGAAATGTGAATTGTTTCTATATAAAGTATAAAGTCTAGGTTCAATGCAGTATTATCGTATATACATTTTCTGCCAATGACGAAAGATTTCTTCAAAACAGTCATAAGGTGAATGAGGATAGATCAGAGCTTATATAACGACCAGGAAATAGGAAGCAATTACAACACATAATCGCATAACAATTTGATTGGTAAGCGTGCCGTATGAGGCTGAAGGCGGGATTGTAATGCTGAAAGCTATCAAAACAATTATATGCGAGCTTAAATAAATCTAAACTTATCAGGTCTAAAACTGACCTGTTAATCTGGTATTTAAATAAGACAACGGTTTTACTTTTACAATAATTCTAACACGCGCTGTGATAGTGTGGATGATGACACCAATGCTCAAGGCCAATTTGCATGCATCTGTAACACCATGACATATGTCATGCACAGACAATAGCAATTTGAAACTATACATTCACGCAGACGACATCCTGTCTGGCGTAGCCGTTCAAAAAGCGTATAGACATTAGTGAATACTGAATAGACACGCGTATATGCCGGCTGATCATGATCAGCTACATTCAGTTCATCTACAGAATGGACTTTACGAGTGATTTACTCGAACCAGACATCGATTCGCAAATTACGAGTCCTTTATCTAGTCGAGCATAAATTGTTTCTTCAATACGAACTGGTGATTTGTGCGAAGTTGACTTCAATACCGACAGCTGTGGTGAACTAGATGCGTCGACTAATCGTCTATTTCACAGATGAAGACGACGAAGCAACTCAGTTAGATGTTTCAACGTCCGATGGCGATGACGATGTTGGTTGTTCTCCCATAGTATATACAAGTGATGAAAGTGATAGCGAAGGTAACTAAACCTAGTCTATACCATACACGAACAAAAATATACAGGGTTTTTATGGCAACGAGGCACTTCTATATAGTGCAGAATTGCCGCAACTTGCAACAAACACTGATTTCAATGTATGTGACTTGTTCATTGAAATGTTTACGAAAGTTGTCTCATGTTTTGAAACCTATATCATCACATATTTTATGCGCAAACCTTTTTAATTATAAACATCGAAACACGCGCAGACGCACTGAGGTCAGTTTGGTTTTGTTGCAAGTTGCAGCAATTCTGGAGCTCGTATTAGAGTTGGCAAGCGAAAATTTGCATCCCTTGTCAAACGAGAACAAGACTCAAGAGTTATTCTAAAATTTTAGTAAACAAAGTGTTTAAATTTTCATTTTAGCTTTTCTTGTATATGACGTGTTTTTGTTAAGCTAATTTTTGTATGCAGTAGGAAGTCTGAATATAGTTGCCTGAAAACTGGTCGAACCATAGTCAAGCGAACAAAACACTCATGACATCAACTCTCATAAAAATTTAAAACAGGTCAAAGTTAGTATCAATGAGAGTTGGTGGTCACCTCGGGTGGCCAAACCATAGGTAGGTCAAGGTTAGGGTTAGGATCAGGGTTAGGTATATTCGTGCGCGAAACATGGGAGGTTAACCGAGAGTTGCAACTCTCATCAGTTTGACCGGGGCTTTAAAGCACCTTTAATGCTTTATAGTTGATAATGCGGCTCATTTCATGGGATATTTTTTATAGCAACAGCGAGGTGGTCTGTTTATTTAATAAATCGAAGTACAGTTAGTAGCTTTACTAACCGTGATCGACGTGAATATTTGTCATGAAGCTGTACGGGGATCAGTGGCGTTGATATGCTCATAGTTAATATATGATATGATATGCCATAATTATATTCATGCTGCATTACTGCCTTACTGCAGTCAAATATTCCTTCCAGTTTCCTTGCAAATAATTGCCTGACTAGCAAAATATTTTTGTGAGACTATATACCTTGTGGCTTTAAGCCATATAAGTGTTATTATTGCTTAATAAATTACACTGTCATATGCCCATTCGTGGACACACGTCGCGGACCGAACTATACTGTAGGTGAAAACACAGTAACACACGAATAATAATACGAAACGTAATCCTGTAAAGCCTAAGATTAAGATTAACATCTTGAAACCCAAGATATCCTGAGTTAAGACAAGACAAGACAAGAATGCGTTGTGATATTTTGATTAGGATTCATATTATGTCAGCTTGTATTCAAGATGGTTTACCATTTTTATACACTTGGCTCTATGACCAAATAGTAAATTTATGGAAATATATATTTGTTTATAAAGTTATAAAGATTAGCACTTCACGTGCAGTGAAATATTTGTCACCTGGTCTGCCCAGGAAATAGGAATTAAAGAATCAGAATGAATGGATATTTCTATGTTTTTTTTTTAATTACGTTATACGAGCAATTGTGCTTTAGGAATACAAAGAATCAGTTGAACGAAACTGTAAAGAATATTTTGATTGAAGTATGAAAACAAATAAAGACCGCCTGTTCGGCTGTACCTTGATTTGCTTATCGTGATTAAAATAGATCTGTCCTAGCAGTTCAGAGATTAAATCTAAAAGAAGCAGTGAGATCCACAACTCTTCTGCAAGACTTAATTAATTAGCGTGCTGTGCATGGGACGTACATTATAGCGCAGAAACCTCCCTTCTCCTCCCTGTTTTAGCTGGTTTCATAATATAAATTAAAAGATCACTATTTTGTTATTTTGTTCAGGTGTATACAGGACCATATGTCAGGCCTTCAGGAGTAGCCCATGTTGATGACATTTGGGGGATTTGTGGCTGTGTAAAGTGCTTGAAAAGCGCAGGATAAGGTCCTTGTAGGATATTGGAGACAGTCGTGGAATAAGAAATGGTATAGCCATGGGTACAAAGGGCCGGCAAGTAGCTATGGACTGACGAATTTTGGAAAGACTGTATATATTTTACTGCGTTTGAACTAAAGGATTCGAAGCTTTGCCCAGAGACAAAACGCCAAATTAGGGGTTTCATGTCACAGTAAACTGAGTAAACAAATTAAAAGTGTAGTCATGCAAGGCACTTCTGCACTGTGGAACGTTCGCACAAACTCTATAAATTGACTGTAGAAAACAATTTCAGTGGTAGAAAACTGTAATAATTGTAGTGTTAATCCAAAAAATTGAATGAATGCTGTCAGGTTGACGAGGCAATACTGAATTATATATTTTGTATCAAAATGTTGAAATTGGCGCTGCAATTGCAGAGCCAAACTCCAATCTTGGCTCTGCAATTGCAGCGCCAAACTCTAATCTTGGCTCTGCAATTGCCAAACTCCAATCTTGGCTCTGCAATTGCAGCGCCAAACTCTAATCTTGGCTCTGCAATTGCAGCGCCAAACTCCAATCTTGGCTCTGCAATTGCAGCGCCAAACTCTAATCTTGGCTCCGCAATTGCAGCGCCAAACTCCAATTTTGGCTCTGCAATTGCAGCGCCAAACTCTAATCTTGGCTCTGCAATTGCAGCGCCAAACTCCAATCTTGGCTCTGCAATTGCAGCGCCAAACTCCAATCTTGGCTCTGCAATTGCAGCGCCAAACTCCAATCTTGGCTCTGCAATTGCATCGCCAAACTCCAATCTTGGCTCTGCAATTGCAGCGCCAAACTCCAATCTTGGCTCTGCAATTGCAGTGCCAAACTCCAATCTCGGCTCTGCAATGGCAGAGCCAAGATTGGAGTTTGGCGCTGCAATTGCAGAGCCAAGATAAGCACCTACGAAATAACCGTTTTTTTGTAGAATATAGCAACACCTAATTTTTCGTTGCAAGAAACTGATTAATATTGCCTAAATAGCATTATAAAAATCGATTTTCTGGATTTGTTGTCGATATTTGAGATAATAGTAAAATATTGCAGGATTTTGTCTAAATAGAATATTTCACTTAGCTTTAGAACGTGTTATAACCACATAACCACATAACCATTAAACCACATAACCATTAAACCATATAACGACATAATCATATAACTACATAACCTTATAAGCACATAACCACATGACCATATAACCATTAAACCACATAACCATATAACCATATAACCACATAACCATATAACCACATAACCATATAACCATTAAACCATATAACCACATAACAACATAACCATATAACCATATAACCACATAACCATATAACCATTAAACCATATAACCACATAAGCATATCACCATATGACTACTTAACAATATAACCACATAATCACATAACCACATAACCACATAACCAGTAAACCACATAACAATTAAACCATATAACCATATAACCACATAACCATATAACCATATAACCATTAAACCACATAACAACATAACCATTAAACCATATAAACATATAACCACATAACCATATAACCATTAAACTATATAACCACATAACCGCATAACGATTAAACCACATAGACATTAAACCATATAACACATAAACATATAACGACATAACGACGTAACCACATAACCACATAACCATTAAACCGTTAAACCATATAACCATATAACCACATAACCATATAACCATATAACCACATAACCATATAAGAACATGACCACATAACCACATAACCACATAACCATTAAACCACATAACCATTAAACCATATAACGACATAATCATATAACTACATAACCTTATAAGCACATAACCACATGACCATATAACCATTAAACCACATAACCATATAACCATATAACCACATAACCATATAACCACATAACCATATAACCATTAAACCATATAACCACATAACAACATAACCATATAACCATATAACCACATAACCATATAACCATTAAACCATATAACCACATAAGCATATCACCATATGACTACTTAACAATATAACCACATAATCACATAACCACATAACCACATAACCAGTAAACCACATAACAATTAAACCATATAACCATATAACCACATAACCATATAACCATATAACCATTAAACCACATAACAACATAACCATTAAACCATATAAACATATAACCACATAACCATATAACCATTAAACTATATAACCACATAACCGCATAACGATTAAACCACATAGCCATTAAACCATATAACACATAAACATATAACGACATAACGACGTAACCACATAACCACATAACCATTAAACCGTTAAACCATATAACCATATAACCACATAACCATATAACCATATAACCACATAACCATATAAGAACATGACCACATGACCACATAACCACATAACCACATAACCATTAAACCACATAACCATTAAACCATATAACGACATAATCATATAACTACATAACCTCATAAGCACAAAACCACATGACCATATAACCATTAAACCACATAACCATATAACCATATAACCACATAACCATATAACCAAATAACCATATAACCATTAAACCATATAACCACATAACCACATAACCATATAAACATATAGCCACATAACCATATAACCATTAAACCATATAACCACATAACCATTAAACTACATAACTATTAAACCGTATAACCACATAACCATATAACAACATAACCACGTAACCACATAACCACATAACCACATAACGACATAACGACATGACCACATAACCATCTAACCATTAAACCATATAACTACATAACGATTACACCATTAAACCACATAACCATATAAACATATAATCATATAACCATATAACCATATAAGCACATAACCATTAAACTACATAACTATTAAACCGTATAACCACATAACCATATAACAACATAACCACGTAACCACATAACCACATAACCACATAACGACATAACGACATGAACACATAACCATCTAACCATTAAACCATATAACTACATAACGATTACACCATTAAACCATATAACCATATAAACATATAATCATATATGACCACATAACCACATAACCACATAACCACATAACCACATAACCAAATAACCACATAGCCACATAACCACATAACCACATAACCACATAACCATATAAGCACATAACCATTAAACTACATAACTATTAAACCGTATAACCACATAACCATATAACAACATAACCACGTAACCACATAACCACATAACCACATAACGACATAACGACATGACCACATAACCATATAACCATTAAACCATATAACTACATAACGATTACACCATTAAACCATATAACCATATAAACATATAATCATATATGACCACATAACCACATAACCACATAACCACATAACCACATAACCACATAACCACATAACCACATAAACACATAACCACATAACCATATAACCACTCAACCATATAACCACATAACCATTAAACCATTAAACCATATAACCATATAAACATAACCATATAACCATATAACCATATAACCTTATAACCATATAACCATATAACCATATAACCATATAACCATATAACCGTATGACCATATAACCATATAACCGTATAACCATATAACCAGATAACAATATAACCATATAACCATATAACCATATAACCATATAACCAAATAACCATATAACCACATAACCATATAACCACATGATCATATCACCATATAACTACATAACCATATAACCACATAACCACATAACCACACAACCACATAACCACATGGACATTAAACCACATAACCATTAATCCATATAACCGCATAACCATATGACCATTAAACAATATAACCACATAACCATATAAAGACATAAGCATATCACCATATAACTACATAACCATATAACCACATAACGACATAACCATATAATCACATAACCATATAACCATTAAACCATATAACCACATAACTACATAACCATTTAACCACATAATTACATAAACACATAACCACATAACCATTAAACCACATAACAATTATACCATATTCCCATATAACCACAAAACCACATAACCACATAACCACATAGCCATAGAACCATATAACCACATAACCATATAACCAAAAAACCATATCACCACATAAACACATAACCACATAACCATATAACCACATAACGACACAACCATATAACCACATAATCACATAAACACATAACCACATAACCATTAAACCACATAACAATTATACCATATTCCCATATAACCACAAAACCACATAACCACATAACCACATAGCCATATAATCATAAAACCACATAACCATATAACCAGAAAACCATATCACCACATAAACACATAACCACATAACCATATAACCACATAACGACACAACCATATAACCACATAACCATACAACCATAAAACCATATAACCACGTAACCACAAACCCACATAACCACATAACCACATAACCAATAACGACATAACCATATAACCACATAACCACATAACCATATAATCACATAACCACATCACGACATAACCATGTAACCAAATAACCAGATAACCAGATAACCACTTAACCAAACAACCACATCACCACATCACCACATAACCACATAACCACATAACCACATAACCACATAACCACATAACCACATAACCATATAACCAATAAACCATATAACCACATAACCATTAAACCATTAAACCATATAACCATATAAACATAACCATATAACCATATAACCATATAACCTTATAACCATATAACCATATAACCATATAACCATATAACCATATAACCGTATGACCATATAACCATATAACCGTGTAACCATATAACCAGATAACCATATAACCATATAACCACATAACGATTACACCATCAAACCATAAAACCATATAGGCCTAGACATATAATCATATATAACCACATAACCACATAACCACATAACCACATAACCACATAACCATACAACCACATAACCATTAAACGACATAACTATATAACCATATAACCATATAACCATATAAACATATAACCATTAAACCATATAACCACATAACCACATAACCATATAACCACATAACGATGTAACCATATAACAACATAACCACATAACCATTAAACCACATAACCATTAAACCATATAACACATAAACATATAACGACATAACCGTATAACACATAAACATATAACGACATAACCATATAACCACATAACCACATAACCATATAATCACATAACCACATCACGACATAGCCATGTAACCAAATAACCAGATAACCACATAACCACTTAACCAAACAACCACATCACCACATAACCACATAACCACATAAACACATAACCACACAACCATATAACCACTAAACCATATAACCACATAACCATTAAACCATTAAACCAGATAACCATATAAACATAACCATATAACCATATAACCATATAACCGTATGACCATATAACCATATAACCGTATAACCATATAACCAGATAAACATATAACCATATAACCATATAACCATATAACCATATAACCAAATAACCATATAACCACATTACCATATAACCACATGATCATATCACCATATAACTACATAACCATATAACCACATAACCACATAACCACATAACCACATAACCACATGACCATTAAACCACATAACCATTAACCATATAACCGCATAACCATATAACCATTAAACAATATAACCACATAACCATATAAAGACATAAGCATATCACCATATAACTACATAACCATATAACCACATAACGACATAACCATATAATCACGTAACCACATGATCATATAACCATATAACCATTAAACCACATAACCACATAACCATTAAAGCATATAACCAAATAACCACATAACCATATAACCATTAAACCATGTAACCACAAAACCACATAACTGTATAACCACATAACGACGTAACCATATAACCACATAACCATTAAACCACATAAACATTAAACCACTTAAGCATTAAACCATATAATCACATAACCATATAACGACATAACCACGTAACCACAAAACCACATAACTATATAACGACATAACCACATGACCACATAACCACGTAACCATCTAACCATTAAACCATATAACCACACAACGATTACACCATTAAACCATATAACCATATCAACATATATTTATACATAACCACATAACCATATAACCACATAACCATTGAACCATATAACCATATAACCATATAACCACATAACCATATAACCATATAACCACATAATCATATAACCACATGACCACATAACCACATAACCACATAACCATTAAACCACATAACCATTAAACCATATAACGATATAATCATATAACTACATAACCTTATAAGCACATAACCACATGACCATATAACCATTAAACCACATAACCATATAACCATATAACCACATAACCATACCAGCATTAAACCATATAACCACATAACCACATAACCATATAACCATATAACCATATAACCACATAGCCATGTAACCATTAAACCATATAGACACATAAGCATATCACCATATAACTACTTAACAATATAACCACATAATCACATAACCATATAAACATATAATCATATATAACCACATAACCACATAACCACATAACCACATAACCATACAACCACATAACCACATAACCATTAAACCACATAATTATATAACCATATAACCATTAAACCATATAAACATATAACCATTAAACCATATAAACATATAACCACATAACCATATAACCATTAAACTATATAACCACATAACCGCATAACGATTAAACCACATAACATTTAAACCATATAACACATAAACATATAACGACATAACGATTAAACCATATAACCACATAACCGTGTAATGACATAACCATATAACCGCGTACCACATATCCACATAACCACATAACCACATAACCACATAATCACATAACCACATAACCACATAACCACATAATCATATAACCATGTAACCACATAATCAGATAACCATTAAACCATATAACCACATAACCACATAACCTCATAAGCATATCACCATATAACTACATAACCATTTAACCACATAATCACATAAACACATAACCACATAACCATTAAACCACATAACAATTAAACCATATTCCCATATAACCACAAAACCACATAACCACATAACCACATAACCACATAACCATATAACCACATAACGACACAACCATATAACCATACAACCATAAAACCATATAACCACATAACCACAAACCCACATAACCATATAACCAATAACGACATAACCATATAACCACATAACCACATAACCATATAATCACATAACCACATCACGACATAACCAAATAACCAGATAACCACATAACCATTTAACCAAACAACCACATCACCACATAACCACATAACCACATAACCATATAACCACTAAACCATATAACCACATAACCATTAAACCATTAAACCATATAACCATATAAACATAACCATATAACCATATAACCATATAACCATATAACCATATAACCATATAACCATATAACCGTATGACCAAATAACCATATAATCATATAACCATATAGCCATATAACCAGATAACCATATAACCATATAACCATATAACCATATAACAATATAACCATATAACCATATAACCATATAACCATATAACCACATAACCATATAACCACATAACCATATAACCATTAAACCATATAACCACATAACCACATGATCATATCACCATATAACTACGTAACCATATAACCACATAACCACATAACCATATAACCATTAAACCATATAACCACATAACTATTAAACCATATAACCATATAACCATTAAGCCATATAACCACAAAACCACATAATTGTATAACCACATAACGACGTAACCATATAACCACATAACCATTAAACCACATAAACATTAAACCACTTAACCATTAAACCATATAATCACATAACCATATAACGACATAACCACGTAACCACATAACCACAAAACCACATAACGATATAACGACATAACCACATGACCACATAACCACGTAACCATCTAACCATTAAACCATATAACCACACAACGATTACACCATTAAACCATATAACCATATCAACATATATTTATACATAACCACATAACCATATAACCACATAACCATTGAACCATATAACCATATAACCATATAACCACATAACCATATAACCATATAACCACATAATCATATAACCACATGACCACATAACCACATAACCACATAACCATTAAACCACATAACCATTAAACCATATAACGACATAATCATATAACTACATAACCTTATAAGCACATAACCACATGACCATATAACCATTAAACCACATAACCATATAACCATATAACCACATAACCATATAACCACATACCATACCAGCATTAAACCATATAACCACATAACCACATAACCATATAACCATATAACCATATAACCACATAACCATGTAACCATTAAACCATATAGACACATGAGCATATCACCATATAACTACAGAACAATATAACCACATAATCACATAACCATATAACCACATAACCATACAACCACATAACCACATAACCATTAAACCACATAACTATATAACCATATAACCATTAAACCATATAAACATATAACCATTAAACCATATAAACATATAACCACATAACCATATAACCATTAAACCACATAACCACGTAACCACATTATCATTAAACCATATAACCATATAACCACATGACCATATAAAAAAAACCATATCATCACATAACCACATAACCACATAACCATATAACCACATAACGACACAACCATATAACCACATAACCATACAACCATAAAACCATATAACCACATAACCACAAACCCACATAACCATATAACCAATAACGACATAACCATATAACCACATAACCACATAACCATATAATCACATAACCACATAACCATATAACCATATAACCACATAACCATATAACCATTAAACCACATAACCACGTAACCACATTACCATTAAACCATATAACCATATAACCACATAACCATATAAAAAAACCCCATATCATCACATAACCACATAACCACATAACCATATAACCACATAACGACACAACCATATAACCACATAACCATACAACCATAAAACCATATAATCACATAACCACAAACCCACATAACCATATAACCAATAACGACATAACCATATAACCTCATAACCACATAACCATATAGTCACATAACCACATCACGACATAACCAAATAACCAGATAACCACATAACCATTTAACCAAACAACCACATCACCACATAACCACATAACCACATTAGCATACAACCACATAACCACTTAACCATTAAACCACATAACTATATAACCATATAACCATTAAACCATATAAACATATAACCATTAAACCATATAAACATATAACCACATAACCATATAACCATTAAACTATATTACCACATAACCGCATAACGATTAAACCACATAACTATTAAACCATATAACACATAAACATATAACGACATAACGATTAAACCATATAACCACATAACCGTGTAATGACATAACCATATAACCGCATACCACATATCCACATAACCACATAACCACATAACCACATAATCACATAACCACATAACCACATAACCACATAATCATATAACCATGTAACCACATAATCAGATAACCATTAAACCATATAACCACATAACCACATAACGTCATAAGCATATCACCATATAACTACATAACCATTTAACCACATAATCACATAAACACATAACCACATAACCATTAAACCACATAACAATTAAACCATATTCCCATATAACCACAAAACCACATAACCACATAACCACATAACCACATAACCACATAACCACATAACCATATAACCATATAACCACATAACCATATAACCATTAAACCACATAACCACGTAACCACATTACCATTAAACCATATAACCATATAACCACATAACCATATAACAAAAAACCATATCATCACATAACCACATAACCACATAACCATATAACCACATAACGACACAACCATATAACCACATAACCATACAACCATAAAACCATATAACCACATAACCACAAACCCACATCACCATATAACCAATAACGACATAACCATATAACCACATAACCACATAACCATATAATCACATAACCACATCACGACATAACCAAATAACCAGATAGTAGTAATATACAGGCCGTTCGACCCGGATTTTTAGGGGGGCGCAGGGGGGCGCAGGGGGGCGCAGGGGGGCGCAGGGGGCGCAGGGGCAGGGGCGCAGGGGCGCAGGGGGCGCAGGGGCGCAGGGGCGCAGGGGCGCAGGGGCGCAGGGGGCGCAGGGGGCGCACCAATTAGTATGCAATGGGGCCGGGAACACTGCAGGGGGCGCAGGGGCCGCAGGGGCCGCAGGGGGCGCAGGGGCCGCAGGGGCCGCAGGGGCCGCAGGCCGCAGGGGGCCGCAGGGGCAGGGGCCGCAGGGGCGCAGGGGCGCAGGGGGCGCAGGGGCGCAGGGGCCGCAGGGGCCGCAGGGGCCGCAGGCCGCAGGCCGCAGGGGCCGCAGGGGCCGCAGGGGCCGCAGGGGCCGCAGGGGCCGCAGGGGGCCGCACGGGGCCGCATGGGGCCGCAGGGGGCCGCAGGGGCCGCAGGGGCCGCAGGGGGCCGCAGGGGGCCGCAGGGGGCCGCAGGGGGCCGCAGGGGGCCACACTAATTAGTATGCAAGGGGGCCGCAAACACTATCATATAGGGGGCCGCAGGGGGGCGCAAACAACACTAATTAGTATGTAAGGGGGCCGCAAACACTAGCATACAGGGGGGCGCAGGGGGCCGCAAACACAACTCATCATTAACATTCATTAATTATGTATTGACGTCATGATGATATGCAAGGCAAGTTTGGGCAAGACAGTCATTAAGCTGAGCTCAGCATTTTCGTCACAAAAAGAGTTAATCCTTACGCTTTTTATCACAATAGCTATAGCGTCCCTATAAAGTCCCCAAACGTTGTGTTCCAAACACAGTCCGTTTCGACAACGATTACAGCAGCAGCTTACTGGTTTTAGTACTTTGGATTTTACTCGTGAGAAGAATATACAATGACTATCGACATACTGTTCATGGCCAAGAATCAACTTGTGCTTCGTGTCAATATGTGTGCTTCTAGTTTTGAGAATAAAATCTTAAATGAATTGACAGATGATGAGTTTGATAATTGCATCGGAATATACATTTCTTAAATCTGTTAATGCCTTAACAAGTGAACTTGAACGCGGAATATACATTTCTTAAATCTGTTAATGCTTTAACAAGTGAACTTGATGAAATAGACGTCTTTTAGCTGTATTTATATATGTGACAATATATCTAATATCACCTTATACGAAACGGCTTAGACAACTAATATAGCGACGCTTAACCTAGTATTGCCTTATGCGGAATAATAACAAGTAGAAATATAGCTTTCTAAAACGAGAAATGTCTTATAGTCTAAGAGAGGTCTAAGGTCTTATAGAGCAATACAAATATATGTTACCAAGCGATTGTTAAAGGGATTTAAACCTTACCGAGTTTCAAGCGTTTTAGATGTAGCAGTGATTTTTAAGCGAGATACAAATATTGTATGCAAACACAATTCTATGCGGTTTGTAAGTCATTTGTAAATCGTTAAGAGTGATTTGCATAAATTTAGAATATATCATAGGACGGGAAAATATTGTACAATGTACACACACACATAATTAATTTTTAAAACATATTTATTGCTTAAAATTTCTTTTACAAAGTGTCTTAAATGTCATCTTGGGAATATTCACTGTCCGAGTCATTTTCGTCGCTACTTTCATCATTCCTTATCCACTTTGTTGGTCTTCTATCCTCATCGTCTATATTGAAACACAGTCTTTTCCTTTTGGTGGATGGTATATTACTGCGTGAATTTTTTCGTCTCTTATTTCCTCGGCCTGATTGTCGTAGTAACGTCTTTGCTCCCTGTTCGGCAAAGTCTTTGACAACTTCCCGTCCACGAGACTTTATTGATTTTGATACCTTTTTTCCATCGAGTACATCTTGACCAACTTCCGTTGCTGCTTGTAACGCTCTTTTACCAACTGTTTTGGCGCCTTGTTTGAATAAAGGTATTGCAAATCTAGCAAGGCTTCTGAAAATACCCCCGATTCCATATCCCCTCTGCATTCTTGCTCCATGGAATCCTTCAATACTACCACCACGCTGATTTCTTGTGTAATGTTCAGTTAGTAGCTTTACGTCGGGGATAAGTACACCCCTCATCTTTTTATGTGTCTTGGTCGGCTTCCAATGTTCAACTGATGGGAGAATACTTTACTTGTGTATTTTATTTGAATCATAAAAGTGACTTCTATTTGTACGGACGTCTAATATTTCATCACAATAACAATGTGAACAACACGCAATCGTATGTGTGAAATCATCTTTGTTAAGTGTACAATCACAAATCATACAGTGACATCCGGTAAAACTGGAATAAAAATCCGTCCATGTACAGATAGGGCATGTACCCAATTGACATATCTGTAAACAATTTTCACAATTGTTACATTTTATATCTTCAGACGAATCCTCAATATCTTCATCTTGCCGTGACTCCATCCGTGCTAGCATTGCGAGGACCCGCCCGTTGGTGATAAGACTTTTATCAATTTCCAACGCCGCAAGACCTTTGAGAAATATACTCAATCCATAAGGTTCTGGAATATATGGATGAAAGGGTCTCGTGCAATATTTTAGAATGTTTACAATATCAGTTCCACGTATATCCTGTCCTCTGTAGACGATCTCTCCTTTTGTATTCCACGTCAAAATGTCCGTAGATGTGAGAATAGAGTGAAGGATTTCTTCGGCGCCATAACTATTTTCATTGTCAAGATAATGAAGAATGTCTTGAAGTCGCCACTGTTCAGGAGATGATCTTTTGGTGCTATCCATGGTAGGAATGATGGATATGAATTTAATTTTTATCATTTTATACCAATTCTGCAAGTCCTTCTAAGATTGGAGCCAGTACCAATCCTAGAAAACCATTTCCATGCTGAACAAGTATCTGCCTTTTTGTTTTAACACTTTTATTTTTGTTAGTCAGATGAATAATATCGTGTTCAAAAGGTCTAAGTTTATCCATTGTGTGTTTAGGAAGTGCGAGGATCATAAAACTTTTCACACAATTACATAGAAACCGAATCTGTTCATGAGATGAAGATCTCAACAGAGCTTGTTGTTGAGTTGGATAAGAAGTACATAGGAGCTCTATGAACGATCTATGCTTGGGAAGGTTAGTCATATCTGCCCGACGGTCAACAACGTAATGAAGACCTTATTGGAAGACATACATATATAAGGATATCGTACAGTATCTTAAGATATCATCAGTATCTTAGGATATCATACAATATCTTAGGATATAATTTTAGGATATCATACAGTATCTCAAGATATCATTTTAGGATATCATACCGTATCTTAGGATATTAATTTAGGATATCATACAGTATCTTAAGATGTCAGTTTAGGATATCATACAGTATCTTAAGATATCATACAGTATCTTAAGATATCATACAGTATCTTAGGATATAATTTTAGGATATCATACAGTATCTTAAGATATCATTTTAGGATATCATACAGTATCTTAGGATATCATTTTAGGATATCATACAGTATCTTAGGATATCATACAGTATCTTAAGATATCATTTTAGGATATCATACAGAATCTTAAGATATCATTTTAGGATATCATACAGTATCTTAGGATATCATTTTAGGATATCATACAGTATCTTAAGATATCATTTTAGGATATCATACAATATCTTAAGATATCATTTTAGGATATCATACAGTATCTTAGGATATCATTTTAGGATATCATACAGTATCTTAGGATATCATACAGTATCTTAAGATATCATTTTAGGATATCATACAGAATGCGCCCCCCTGCGCCCCCCTGCGCCCCCCTGCGCCCCCCTGCGCCCCCCTGCGCCCCCCTGCGCCCCCCTGCGCCCCCCTGCGCCCCCCTGCGCCCCCCTGCGCCCCCTGCGCCCCCTGCGCCCCTGCGCCCCTGCGCCCCCCTGCGCCCCCCTGCGCCCCCCAGCGCCCCTGCGCCCCCTGCGCCCCTGCGCCCCCTGCGCCCCCTGCGCCCCTGCGCCCCTGCGCCCCCTGCGCCCCCTGCGCCCCCTGCGCCCCCTGCGCCCCCCTGCGCCCCCTGCGCCCCCTGCGCCCCTGCGCCCCCTGCGCCCCCTGCGCCCCAGGCCCCTGCGCCCCCTGCGCCCCTGCGCCCCCCTGCGCCCCTGCGCCCCCTGCGCCCCCCAGGCCCCCTGCGCCCCCTGCGCCCCTGCGCCCCTGCGCCCCCTGCGCCCCTGCGCCCCCTGCGCCCCCTGCGCCCCTGCGCCCCCTGCGCCCCTGCGCCCCTGCGCCCCTGCGCCCCCTGCGCCCCCTGCGCCCCTGCGCCCCCTGCGCCCCCTGCGCCCCCTGCGCCCCCTGCGCCCCCTGCGCCCCTGCGCCCCTGCGCCCCTGCGCCCCCTGCGCCCCCTGCGCCCCCTGCCCCCCCCTGCGCCCCCTGCGCCCCCTGCGCCCCTGCGCCCCCTGCGCCCCCTGCGCCCCCTGCGCCCCCTGCGCCCCCTGCGCCCCCTGCGCCCCTGCGCCCCCTGCGCCCCCTGCGCCCCCTGCGCCCCCTGCGCCCCTGCGCCCCCAGGCCCCCTGCGCCCCCTGCGCCCCCTGCGCCCCCTGCGCCCCCTGCGCCCCTGCGCCCCCTGCGCCCCCCTGCGCCCCCTGCGCCCCTGCGCCCCCTGCGCCCCTGCGCCCCTGCGCCCCCCTGCGCCCCCTGCGCCCCCTGCGCCCCCTGCGCCCCCTGCGCCCCCTGCGCCCCTGCGCCCCTGCGCCCCTGCGCCCCCTGCGCCCCCTGCGCCCCCTGCGCCCCCCTGCGCCCCCCTGCGCCCCCCTAAAAATCCGGGTCGAACGGCCTGTATATTACTACTCCAGATAACCACATAACCATTTAACCAAACAACCACATCATCACATAACCACATAACCACATAAAAACATAACCATATAACCACTAAACCATATAACCACATAACCATTAAACCATTAAACCATTAAATCATATAACCATATAAACATAACCATATCACCATTTAACCATATAACCATATAACCATATAACCATATAACCATATAACCGTATGACCATATAACCATATAACCATATAACCATATAACCATATAACCATATAACCATATAACCATATAACCATATAACCATATAACCATATAACCATATAACCATATAACCACATAACCATATAACCACATAACCATATAACCGCATAACCATATAACCATTAAACCATATAACCACATAACCACATGATCATATCACCATATAACTACATAACCATATAACCACATAACCTCATAACCATATAACCATTAAACCATATAACCACATAACTATTAAACCATATAACCATATAACCATTAAACCATATAACCACATATCCACACGACCACATAACCATATGACCATATAACTATATAACCACATAACCATATAACACATAACCACATAACCACATAACCATTAAACCATATAACCATTAATCCATATAACCGAATAACCATATAACCATTAAACAATACAACCACATAACCATATAAAGACATAAGCATATCACCACATAACCACATAACCATATAACCATATAACTACATAATCAGATAACCGTATAACCACAAAACCACATAACGACATAACCACATAAGCATATAATCATATAACCACATAACCATATAACCATATAACCATTAAACCACATAACCACATAACCATTAAAGCATATAACCATATAACCACATAAACATATAACCACATAACCATGTAAGCATATACCCATTAAACCACATAAACACAAAACAATTAAACCATATAACCAAATAACCAAATAACCATATAACCATATACCAATATAACCACATAAACATTAAACCACATAACTATTAAACCGTATAACCACATAACCATATAACAACATAACCACGTAACCACATAACCACATAACCACATAACGACATAACGACATGACCACATAACCACATAACCATCTAACCATTAAACCACATAACTACATAACGATTACACCATTAAACCATATAACCATAAAACCATATAATCATATATAACCACATAACCACACAACCACATAACCACATAACCACATAGACACATAACCACATAACCACATAACCATTTAACCATTAAACCATATAACCGCATATCCACACAACCACATAACCACATAACCATATGACCATATAACCATATAACCACATAACGATATAACCACATAACCACATAACCACATAACCACATAACCATTAAACCACATAACCATTAAATCATATAACCACATACTCATATAACTACATAACCTTATAAGCACATGACCATATAACCATTAAACCATATAACCATATAACCATATTACCACATAACCATATAAACACATAGCCATATAACCATTAAACCATATAACCACATAACCACATAACCTTTAAATCATATAACCATGCATATAACGATTACACCATTAAACCATATAATCATATAAACATATATTCATATATAACCATATAACCACATAACCACATAACCACATAACCATATAACCATATAAACTTTAAACCATATAACGACATAACCACATAACCATATAACCATGTAACCACGTAATCAGATAACCATTAAACCATATAACCACATAACCACATAACCTCATAACGTATCACCATATAACTACATAACCATTTAACCACATAATCACATAAACACATAACAACATAACCATTAAACCACATAACAATTAAACCATATTCCCATATAACCACAAAACCACATAACCACATAACCACATAACCATATAATCATATAACCATATAACCACATAACCATATAACCATTAAACCACATAACAACATAACCACATAACCATTAAACCATATAACAATATAACCACATAACCATATAAGCAAAAAAACATATCACCACATAACCATATAACCTCATAACCATATAACCACATAACGACATAACCATATAACCACATAACCATACAACCATAAAATCATATAACCACATAACCACAAACCCACATAACCACATAACCACATAACCATATAACCAATAACCACATAACCATATAACCATTAAACCACATTAATACATAACCATTAAACCATATAACAATATAACCATATAACCACATAACCATCTAACCATTAAACCATATAACCACACAACGATTACACCATTAAACCATATAACCATATCAACATATATTCATACATAACCACATAACCATATAACCACATAACCATTAAACCATATAACCATATAACCATATAACCACATAACCATATAACCATATAACCACATAATCATATAACCACATGACCACATAAACACATAACCACATAACCATTAAACCACATAACCATTAAACCATATAACGACATAATCATATAACTACATAACCTTATAAGCACATAACCACATGACCATATAACCATTAAACCACATAACCATATAACCATATAACCACATAACCATACAACCATTAAACCATATAACCACATAACCACATAACCATATAACCATATAACCACATAACCATGTAACCATTAAACCATATAGCCACATAAGCATATCACCATATAACTACATAACAATATAACCACATAATCACATAACCATATAAAAATATAATCATATATAACCACATAACCACATAACCACATAACCACATAGCCATACAACCACATAACCACATAACCATTAAACCACATAACTATATAACCATATAACCATTAAACCATATAAACATATAACCATTAAACCATATAAACATATAACCACATAACCATATAACCATTAAACTATATAACCACATAACCGCATAACGATTAAACCACATAACTATTAAACCATATAACACATAAACATATAACGACATAACGATTAAACCATATAACCACATAACCGTGTAATGACATAACCATATAACCGCATACCACATATCCACATAACCACATAACCACATAACCACATAACCACATAATCACATAACCACATAACCACATAACCACATAACCACATAACCACATAATCACATAACCACATAACCACATAATCATATAACCATGTAACCACATAATCAGATAACCATTAAACCATATAACCACATAACCACATAACCTCATAAGCATATCACCATATAACTACATAACCATTTAACCACATAATCACATAAACACATAACCACATAACCATTAAACCACATAACAATTAAACCATATTCCCATATAACCACAAAACCACATAACCACATAACCACATAACCACATAAACACATAACCATATAACCATATAACCACATAACCATATAACCATTAAACCACATAACCACGTAACCACATTACCATTAAACAATATAACCATATAACCACATAACCATATAAACAAAAAAACCATATCATCACATAACCACATAACCACATAACCACATAACCACATAATCACATAACCACATAACCACATAATCATATAACCATGTAACCACATAATCAGATAACCATTAAACCATATAACCACATAACCACATAACCTCATAAGCATATCACCATATAACTACATAACCATTTAACCACATAATCACATAAACACATAACCACATAACCATTAAACCACATAACAATTAAACCATATTCCCATATAACCACAAAACCACATAACCACATAACCACATAACCACATAAACACATAACCATATAACCATATAACCACATAACCATATAACCATTAAACCACATAACCACGTAACCACATTACCATTAAACAATATAACCATATAACCACATAACCATATAACCAAAAAACCATATCATCACATAACCACATAACCACATAACCATATAACCACATAACGACACAACCATATAACCACATAACCATACAACCATAAAACCATATAACCACATAACCACAAACCCACATAACCATATAACCAATAACGACATAACCATATAACCACATAACCACATAACCATATAATCACATAACCACATCACGACATAACCAAATAACCACATAACCACATAACCACATAACCACATAACCATATAACCACTACACCATATAACCACATAACCATTAAACCATTAAACCATTAAACCATATAACCATATAAACATAACCATATAACCATATAACCATATAACCATATAACCATATAACCATATAACCATATAACCATATAACCATATAACCGTATGACCATATAACCATATAACCATATAACCATATAACCATATAACCATATAACCATATAACCATATAACCAGATAACCATATAACCATATAACCAAATAACCATATAACCATTTAACCTTATAACCATATAACCATATAACCACATAACCATATAACCACATAACCATATAACCATTAAACCATATAACCACATAACCACATGATCATATCACCATATAACTACATAACCATATAACCACATAACCACATAACCATATAACCATTAAACCATATAACCACATAACTATTAAACCATATAACCATATAACCATTAAACCATATAACCACATATCCACACAACCACATAAACACATAACCATATGACCATATAACTATATAACCACATAACCATATAACCACATAACCACATAACCACATAACCATTAAACCACATAACCATTAATCCATATAACCGCATAACCATATAACCATTAAACAATACAACCACATAACCATATAAAGACATAAGCATATCACCACATAACCGCATAACCATATAACCATATAACTACATAATCCGATAACCGTATAACCACAAAACCACATAACGACATAACCACATAACCATATAATCATATAACCACATAACCATATAACCATTAAAGCATATAACCATATAACCACATAAACATAAAACCACATAACCATGTAAGCATATAACCATTAAACCACATAACCACAAAACAATTAAACCATATAACCAAATAACCAAATAACCATATAACCATATAACCATATAACCACATAACCATTAAACCACATAACTATTAAACCGTATAACCACATAACCATATAACAACATAACCACGTAACCACATAACCACATAACCACATAACGACATAACGACATAACGACATGACCACATAACCACATAACCATCTAACCATTAAACCATATAACTACATAACGATTACACCATTAAACCATATAACCATAAAACCATATAATCATATATAACCACATAACCACATAACCACATAACCACGTAACCACATAGCCACATAGCCACATAACCACATAACCACATAACCACATAACCATATAACCATTAAACCATATAACCACATAACCATTAAACCATACAACCATATAACCATATAACCATTAAACCATATAACCACATATCCACACAACCACATAACCGCATAACCATATGACCATATAACCATATAACCACATAACCATATAACCACATAACCAGATAACCACATAACCACATAACCACATAACCATTAAATCACATATCCATTAAATCATATAACCACATAATCATATAACTACATAACCTTATAAGCACATGACCATATAACCATTAAACCACATAACCATATAGCCATATAACCACATGACCATATAAACACATAGCCATATAACCATTAAACCATATAACCACATAACCACATAACCATTAATCATATAACCATGCACCACCTTGGGTGGTCAACATTGGAAGATCGAAGAAAATATCTGTGTCTAGTCACACTTTACAAAATACTTTTTGGGTATTGTGACATTGATCCAAAAAAGTATGTGGATTTAGTTGGACCAACAAGAACTAGAGCTAGTCATAGCTATAAATTGAGGCCGAAGGCATTTCATACCAATTACTTTAAATTTTCCTTTTTTAATCGATATGTTGAAGACTGGAATGCTGTCCCTTCTCATGTTGTGAACTCATCGAGTTTGGCCGGCTTCAAAAAAACTCTTAAGGCTTATTTAGACATTTAGCTGATATCCTTTTTTCAGCTATATATGTTAGTCCTTTGTAATATTTGTGTAATTTTTTATGTGTTGTATTTATATTTATTATTTGGGTGAGCAGTTATAATAATGGCAATTTGGTTTCCTCCTATTGCTATCCTTCCATACTTGCTTGTATTATTATTTTTTTTTTGTAAGTTATGGTAAATTGTTATTAAAGTATTAAAGTATATAACGATTACACCATTAAACCATATAATAATATAAACATATATTCATATATAACCATATAACCACATAACCACATAACCACATAACCACATAACCACATAACCACATAAGCATATAACCATATAAACTTTAAACCATATAACGACATAACCACATAACCATATAACCATGTAACCACGTAATCAGATAACCATTAAACCATATAACCACATAACCGCATAACCTCATAAGCGTATCACCATATAACTACATAACCATTTAACCACATAATCACATAAACACATAACAACATAACCATTAAACCACATAACAATTAAACCATATTCCCATATAACCAGAAAACCACATAACCACATAACCACATAACCATATAACCATATAACCATATAACCACATAACCATATAACCATTAAACCACATAACAACATAACCACATAACCATTAAACCATATAACAATATAACCACATAACCATATAACCAAAAAACCATATCACCACATAACCACATAACCTCATAACCATATAACCACATAACGACATAACCATATAACCACATAACCATACAACCATCACGGTGGCCGTAGTAAATCGAAAATTACGCACGCAAACCCATCGTTCTAAATATTGTTACAATTTTTCCTTGTAAGGGAGGGTGACTGAGGCATTGTTTTGTCACCGTTAAATTATGACATATACCGGCATTCTAAGCGGTCACACTTCAATGGAAATGGCGGCAATGTCTGCAGAAGAGTTAGTGCTTTCTTTTGATATCGAATACTCCCAACCAAGTTTAGGGAGAATTCCTTGTTAAACATAACTTGTGAGTGGAAATAATGTCGCTTTTAAGGCAGGCGGATATTTGAAGTAAACTATTCTTCAAAAGGATCCTGATCTGTTAGTCGGTGGACTATGCTTGTGAGTTTGTGTGAAAGAGTGTTTATTAGGTAAAAATCCTATGTTTTTTGTTTCTTGAAATTGCTCTTGTGTGCCGAGTTTATGAATGTTTTATGAGCTGTGACGAACTGTCATTTGTAGGATGCCACTCAGCAAAGCAAAACGGTATTCTCGGTTTAATGTTGGGCACATGATGAAGGCCATGACTAGAAATCGAGGTCAGCCAGCGGCTTGACTTGCGGGCTCGTAATTTCAGATTTCATCGGAAAAAGTCAAGACAATTTTGAAAATTTCAATTGCAAATAAGCCCCAACGGTGGAACATCCGACATTATAAAAGCAATATTAAACTATTATTATACAAAATACTATTTATAATCAAACAAAACACACGCAAATACCAGCAACAGTCTCTTAATTTATCATTAAAATTCCAGAACGATTATTTGTTGCCAACGCAAGCCAAAATATTAAATTTGCCGCGCCAAATAGCGCTATTTTTCGTGAACCTACGAGCAAAATTTGAAAATAAGACAGCGGTAGAGACCCTGGTAACCTAGTAACAACTCAAGAATGTAAAATGGCAACAAGAACCGAAATAACGAGCAATGTTTTGCTTGTTTACGCTAGTTTAAGAGCTATATTTCAGCGCTTGATGGATTAAATTACGACGAATTTGCGGCATGAAAATGCTATATTTCACGTCGTTCGGGAACAAGTTTAAGGATGCTGTAACGCCTTTAAATGTTGCTAAAAACAAAGTATTGTCTACCTCGAATTTTCCTAGACGTGGGCCCGTGCGAAAAGTCGAACATATGTGGCCAAATTTACGTCTAGGAAAACCTCACTTCGTCAAATCATGTCAATTTGTTAGGCGTTTATATACAAGGTAAGAATTATAAACACAGTCTCTCGGGAACATATCTGCGCTACTCGGATTGTCGGCAGATTTTCGGGAGTTGATAGTGGCCTAATTTGCTAAATGTTTAGACGTGGGCCCGTAGAAATTCTTAACAGGATCTAATACAAAATGCGTATTTTGAATTTTCTCTTATCAAATCTATAGAAAGCCGCCATCTTGAATTTATTTGGTAGAAACCTAACGCGCAAGCTTATCAGCCATGTTGTACTTCATTTCTAGCCATGCGAAAAAAGAGTGCCAACAAGAGGCAGCCATTGCACACATTTCTGTCGTGGAATGCAAAAATACTGTAAATGCCTTATATGCCAAACGTAGAAGGCTTGAAAATAAGGTAAATGCAGTTTACTTTAACTTCTGATAGTATGTATGGTAGTTTATTTGGGCAAGTAAACATGTTCAAATTGCAATTATATAATGAATGAACACTAGAAGTTTTAAGAATATTAAAGGATGTTGGAAGTGCCTGAATCCCTCCTGGACCAGCTATGATTGTCGCATGCTGTTATCTTGGTTTGTCTATTGCCGGCCAGACAATTATCACTCACCAAGGTGTATTTCATCAAAGACTATTGTGTGATTTTGTTTCTCGTTTTAGATTGCTTCTCTAAATGAGAACATAAACAGCTTAGAGAATGATAAACAGACACTTGTACAACATCCAACTGCGATACTTAATAGGAAGCTGAAACCTACTACAAATAAAGGTATATTTTCTTGAATAATTCATGGTGGATCCGGCCTGACCCGACAAGGTGGGAGGGGGGCAGTACTAAGTGGGGGCTGGTGATAAAACAGGATGTAGTTATATTGTTCAACCCAGAGTGTATCATCACTGAGGACCACTGAAAGGGCTGTTATTAGAATATTTTTGAAAAATAGAATTGTCTAGATGGTCAAAGAGGCCCCCAAATAAACCATTATTTTTATTATTAAGATGGCCAGTCGATGAACGCTGAAAGGACAAATATAAAAAGACGCAGTGAGACATTTAAAGCAGTGACTAGGATTCATGGTGGCTCACTTTCCAATGTAATGACTACACTTTCAGGTTTAGTTGATACAGTTACAACAAAATTTTCAGAGAAGGATTTAGTTAAGGTTATTTCTAAAAAACCCAAGTTGTGTGAGAAGGTTTTTCCTAAGATTTACAATCACAAGCTTAAGGAATTTGAAGTGTCAGACCAAAACATGTTACGCAGTATCTCAACCTATTTTTGCAGGGGTGTGATGGGTAAGCGGAAATACAGGTCTGTGTATAAATCAATATCTTCAATGACATATAGCAGTAAGTCAACAATGCATAGTGTTAAAAGCAGGAAGCGAATTAAGGTTATGTCTTGCAATGTTGTTTGTTTAGTGCCATATGATACAATGATGGCACATGTTAGGTCTTTGGAGATTGGTAAAGTGTGTTGTGTGAAGGAGGATTTTTGTTATGGGTTAGATGATTGTCAAAAAGTAGAAGGCTGTTACCGACATTTGACTGACTATTTACCTCTGTTAGCAAACTTTTATCTTAAACTGGCTGAGGTTTCAGGAGAAACTCTCTTGTGGTTTGATGACGATATTAACAATTTTCATGTAGTTTTGGTTGGGGATGGGGCCCCATTCGGAAAAGACAGCACTGCCTGTACCTGGCTCATTAGTTTTATGAGCAAAAGCATATTGAGTAATACAGAAAATTTCATGATTTTCGGAGCTAACTGGGAAGAAAACTCAGTTGTTATTGTGCGCTACGTAAAATTTCTTCTACATGAAATAACTGAAATTGAGAAAAAAGTGTTTAATATACATGGAACAAATGTTAGGTTCACTTTTTCTGAATTTCCAAATGATTTGAAGATGATGGCATTTTTAGCCGGTGAATTGTCAGTTAGTGCAAAATATTTTTCAACCTATGCCAATGTCAACATCGACAATTGTGATGAAACAAATGGGACATTTGGCTCAGAACCTGGTTGTACATGGCAACCATGGTCATATAACAAGAGAGTTCAAGTTTCGAAGAAGGTTAAAAAGCTTAAAGAAAAGGTTGAAAAACAAAAATGTTCTTCCAAAACAAAGAGGGGTAAAATAACTAGATTTATTGCCGACGAAAAAAGCCGACAGGAATTCGAGCCCTTACTCGGACATTTTCTAGACCGAGCCCACATAGACCCATTACATGTCAAGAATAATGCTTGCCAGCAGATTTTTAAGCTAATCCTATATCATAGCATTGGTAAGTCAAATATAGCTTCCAATGTAGCTCATTTTAATGATGTATCAAACTCAACAGCTTTCTGTCGACTTGTAAATTGTCTCTCGAAGACTGCAAAGTTAGTTCGTCTTGCCAAGAAGGTGAAGCGATGGTTTAATGACACCAAAGCGACTGGTCAAGATTTCCAACATAGATTTACGGGGCAAGATTCTAGACTGTTTTTACATAATTTCATGTTTATCATTGACTCCCTCAAAGAAGTGAGTGATACTGAGAGACAAGAATTTGCTCTTCATACTTTTGCATATATTTGTTTGCAGTTAAAGCGTCTCAGTTTTTTGTAGAGTGGTAAATGTTTCAGTATCAGACATGGAGTTGTTGAAGCAATACTGTACAAATTTCTTTCGAGCATGTTGTCTATTTACACGATCAGTTTCTCCTACAATTTGGAATGTTGGTCACCTTATCTCTGCTCATGCTTTGCAGGTCTTTGAGAAGTACCAGTTGGGTTTAAATGCTGTCTCAATGGAGGGTCGTGAATCAAAACATGTAGCTATTGCTAGGTACAGCCGAAACACTACCTTTTCAGGTAGGTGGTGGCAGATTTTCCGTTATGAGTTTGTTCAGTTAGTCTGGTTGAGAGAGAGGGGCTATTATTTGGCTGATAACATTGCATACAAGCAAACATACATTCCATCAAGACTTACATTAGGTGAATCCTGTCACTGTGGATTTCATAAGAGTTCCCAAGAGAAGTGTTACTATTGCTCACACAAGTACAGAAAAGGTATTGAAGACAGTGTTCTTGCTGGTAAACTGCTTGTGGACAAGAAACTCGTTGGTAAATCACAGAAGTGAAGGACATGTTACATATTAAATTTGTTCATTATATCAGGATTTGCAATGTTTAATAGTTGATGCTATTCATATACCTGCAAGTAAGGTTTTTATTCAAAACATTGCCTATACTGTACTTGAAATTCAAACTTGTATAAGAAATTATCTGCAATGTTAATAGATAATGCTATTGATATACCTGCAAAGCAGGCTTCTATTTAAAACATTGAACATTACATACCTGAAATTCAGGCTTTAAAATTACAAATATCCTTATTTTAATGGATTTTTTATAATTTAACAAAATATTTATATCTATGTTGTATAACGTTACCTGTTTTTTGAAGAGTTTGTGTTTGTTTTAATCATATATGCCTAAGCAATTGACCCTAGTGATGATTAATATTGCATATTCCTAGACAGAGTAAAATAAAATAGATTAACCCTTTCAAGTGGGAATGTGTGCCAATGCACCCTACTTGGCTATTTTACTCTGTCTAGTATCACACAATTTTATTCATAAAGGGGAGAGGTCTGACAATAAATAAGTTAATCGAATTAATGCATAATACTTTACCCTTCACCAGTAACATCTGGCAATAGGCAGAGTAAAATTTAAGGCAGATTAACTATCTGTTAAGCTTCTAAAGGTGCAACATGACCTCTCTCTCCCTAGCTAGCCACTCTCTGATTCTGCTCGACAGGGCTGCATAATATAGCGGACCACAGGACCATTGATCCCATAAAATTTAGAGGTAAAGCAATTTCCTCCAGGCCCCAGGCTTTGGGGGGGGGGGGCGGGTAAAATATTTATGTTTTTTGGGGAAAGCACTGTTTGTAGCCTGAAATAAAGTGGGAAAAGTCCCACAAAAACAATGAACATGTCCTTGTACGGGAATTTTTTTTGACGGGGGGGAGGCAATGGAGGGCCCCCAAATTGCAGAAATTCTTTTCGTTGGCCTCGCGGTCCCAGAAAATAAAATATATTATGCAGCCCTGCTGCTCGACCAGGGGAGAGTGACCGACTCTTGTGGCTTACTCTGTTTTAACAGTGGTGCTGGTAAGTGTCAGTAAATTGATGATCAGTTTATTTCCTGACTTCGAGGAGTTCCTTTAAATAATTCCTCAAAAAATATGAAAAGGTTCAAAACTTCCTGTTTCATTGACCAATAAAATTTGATATTCCATTTTTGTGCAATCTTACAGGTCAATGAAACAGAAAGTTATGATAGTGTCAAGGTACTTTTCAAATTCTTGCTTGTTTATAGGAATTCCTCAAAGTGATTCCCATGAACTGATCAACATTCTTCAAAAACTTCAGTCAAGGCGACTGCAATAAGCAACAAATGTTTGCACAAAATTTACCAATTGTCAACCAAGTACGTTATAGGTGCTTCTTGCTGATTATATAACAAATAACAGATAACACAAGTTTGGTCTATTCCTAATGGCAGCAAGTCTGTAATATACAAGTTTTGTTCCCATCAGAAGTTATGGAGAGGGAAACCTGCCTTGTTCCATACTCCATAATGAAAAGAGACACAAAATTGCCCAGTCTTTATGTTGTAGGTAAAAGAAAACTCTTTGCTGCAGCTTACAATTACACGGGCTTTACCATGCGTTCTTCCAGCCAGAATTTTTTTAAAGAAGCCTTTCACATTTGTTTCAGAGTAGCCACTCAACAATGATAAAAATACAATAACAGCTGTCCTTGATGAAAAGGACATAACATTCCGATTCTTGTTATCGTTGTAAAAAACATTATTAGTAATTTCCTCTTTTCGGCAGTGCTGCACTGAAGTTTTAAGTGCAAAGAACATCTCAGAAGGAAAATTTCTAACGATTTCACCTTGATATGGATGCCTGATGCTAATTTTCCCAGACAATCGGTTGCTTATCTTTTTTAGCCATTGTTTGCTTTCGGCATTAAATATAGTTGCACAATTAACGGTTCTGTTCAACAGTATCTTCATGGGGTCACTTGGAGGTTGAAATGCAAAGAATGATGTTTCAATAAATTTTTCGACACACTTTTTAAATCCTGCTGCGTTTGTTCCCAAGTCAAGGCCATCCAACGCTTCTAAACAGCGGTTGATGGTCGTAGCAAGATTTGCATTATTATTAGCAGAATCGTTGTCTTCGGAATCGCTCGTTTCACCTGAAGTTTCAGCCAGAAATTCAGAAAGAACTTCTTCCGCACTCATATGATAAAGAACTGACGCCATTTTGAATTTATAAATATAAGTTTGCAAAGGAATCCGCTGCGCATATAGCATCGCAGACCATTGCTGGATTTTGATGTCAGCACGGCCACCGTGTTTTTAAATTAATGGAGTTTTAGGATATGTAATATCCTTTTAAAGTTGACGATATTTTGGGACATCTTGCCCCTCGGCATATCTTTATTCTGTGCCTCGGCCCTCGTGGCTTGGTAGTTTATTATGCTCGCTAGCCCTAGCCGCGCGCTGCTTACAAGCCTGAAGCGCATAGGCAAACTCGCTTACAAAAAGCATAGTTTTATGTTAAAACAACTACAACTTATTGAACTTTTTACTGTAGAAAAATGGGTTTGTTGTGGTGTTATTGTTATGTTTGGATTGGGGAGTACATTTTGGGTTTTAAAAGCAATTTATTCATTAATGGTTTCATAGAAAACTAGACAGACAGGAAAATTAGTATGCTGTTTTGTTGTCAGATGCTAGAACACGATATAGTTGAGGACTGCCAAAAAGTAGATTTTTTTTCGGCATGCCAACTGGTTTCCTGACTGTCCTCAATCGGCAGAGCAACGTAACTGCAATAACAATAACAGAACTTACATAATGTCACAAACAGACTCTATTATAACATATTTGCCTGGTCCACAATTGTAGGGGTAAAAGCAATGGTGTTGGTGGCCAGTGGTTAGAGCATACATGTGCCTTTTTACCTACAGGTGACTGGGGTTCGATTCCTGCGATATGCAGTTGTCTGATTATAATTTAACCTCAGTCTCTTGAGAAGAGTGCTTGGGTACTCCAGTTTCATCCAGGTGTAACACTGGACCAATAAGAGATTGCACTTACTGGACCTCTAGGAAGAAAAGTTTAAAACTGACAGAGCTATCCAGTATAAATATAGTTAGTTTAGTTTAAGTTTCATCTTGTTACACTGGAACAATAAACTGGACATGTAGAACTTATACAGCTATCTTTAGAACGTTTATAGCTATCCAGTATAAATATCATAAATGTATTATTTATCTTATTGCATTATTTATCTTATTGCGATTTCATATTCTCAAGACAAGAGAGGAATAATTATGCACCTCAAACAGCCAGCTCAGTGTTATGGAAATAACAAACGATGTGGTACTAAAGTTCAAGCAAATGCCAGTTGTTTTACTAGGGAGTGGTATATCTGACTTGTATGTAGAATTGGGCGATATTTAAAAAATCATTGTGATAATCCAATGAAAACAATGACCAAACAGTTTCAATTTAAATGAAAATGAAAACCATATTAACATAACAAGCAGAAGCTACACTAGTCTAATAACTAATGATATATGCTATATCTTGTTATAAACCACTGATTAAAGTAACTATCTGACTTGAAAAATAAGTCACCTTAAAATAGAAATCCTGCTTCATTTCATCATTTCATAAACCTCAGCGAATTAATGGATAAATAGTAGCTTTTGAATCGTAATTTGTAGTCTCCGGCTCCATTAGCGCCAAGCTTTCAGAAAATAGTTTTAATTGTTCTAAAAACTATATTTTCAAAGAGCTGTTTTTGCATTTTATAAAAGCTATGTACAAATGCAAAGCAATATCACAATAGTCATTGTTATCACAAGTTGCTACCTTCAATGCGATAATCATAAGTGAAAAATAAGAGTAGTTTGTTGGTTTTTGAAGATATTGGCTGATTTGAAGATATTGGCTAAAAAGTATAAAACTATTTATTTTCTCAGGCCTTGGAATTGCCAGCCAGAAAGCCACAGAATGTGAGACAACCTCCACCATCCCAGGTAATGTGACAGGAGATGAATTTCGATTTCCAATGTTCATCTGAAAATTTGCTTGGTATTAAAATAATTCTTTGCTCTTCCATTACAGATGGGACAAGGGCAACCTCCCTCTGGGCCCGGTCAACAACAATATCCTGGCCCACCACCTCCTCATGGAACACAGCAACAATATCGCCAACCACCCCCCTCGGGTCAACCCTATCCCCAACAACAACGGCCTATGGGACCCGGACAGCAACCCATGGGGCCCAACCAACAATATGGCCAGCAAGGACAGCACCCACAATTTGGCGGCCGTGGTAAGAACGCTCCCCCCGTTCAGTTTCAGCAAGGACAACGTCCACCACAAGGACCACGTCCCCAACAAGGACAGTACCCACCACGTGGCCAGTTTCCACCCAGAGGCCAGTTTCAAGGACAACAACGCCCACAAATGCCGCAGCAAGGTCAGTTCCCCCAACGTGGACCCCCTCCCCAAAGGGGACAATTTCCACCTCAAGGGGGAATGCAACAACAACCACCTAGAGGCCAGTACCCCCCTCCAAGACAGCAAGGCCCTCGTCAACAAGGCCAGTTCCAACCTAGAGGCCCGCAACCCCAAGGACAGTTTCAACCTAGAGACCCACATCCCCAAGCTGGACGTGGTATGCCACCAGGTCCTCAACGTGGCCCGCAGCCCATGGGACGAGGGGCTATGCCTCCAATGCAGCAGTCATTTGGTCGAGGTGGTCCACCTCAAGGCAACTTTGGACAGAGGCAGCCACCCCCAGGCCAAGGATCTGCTCCTGGAATGCAGCAGTTGAGACAGCCACAGTCGTTTGCAAGAGGTGGGTGGAAGTGTTGGTTTTATAGATTTCTCCTGCAAGTCATTGTTGATGTGTTGGTTGAACATTGAACATTACATACCTGAAATTCAGGCTTTAAAATTACAAATATCCTTATTTTAATGGATTTTTTATAATTTAACAAAATATTTATATCTATGTTGTATAACGTTACCTGTTTTTTGAAGAGTTTGTGTTTGTTTTAATCATATATGCCTAAGAAATTGACCCTAGTGATGATTAATATTGCATATTCCTAGACAGAGTAAAATAAAATAGTGGGAATGTGTGCCAATGCACCCTACTTGGCTATTTTACTCTGTCTAGTATCACACAATTTTATTCATAAAGGGGAGAGGTCTGACAATAAATAAGTTAATCGAATTAATGCATAATACTTTACCCTTCACCAGTAACATCTGGCAATAGGCAGAGTAAAATTTAAGCCAGATTAACTATCTGTTAAGCTTCTAAAGGTGCAACATGACCTCTCTCCCTAGCTAGCCACTCTCTGATTCTGCTCGACAGGGCTGCATAATATAGCGGACCACAGGACCATTGATCCCATAAAATTTAGAGGTAAAGCAATTTCCTCCAGGCCCCAGGCTTTGGGGGGGGGGGCGGGTAAAATATTTATGTTTTTTGGGGAAAGCACTGTTTGTAGCCTGAAATAAAGTGGGAAAAGTCCCACAAAAACAATGAACATGTCCTTGTACGGGAATTTTTTTTGACGGGGGGGAGGCAATGGAGGGCCCCCAAATTGCAGAAATTCTTTTCGTTGGCCTTGCGGTCCCAGAAAATAAAATATATTATGCAGCCCTGCTGCTCGACCAGGGGAGAGTGACCGACTCTTGTGGCTTACTCTGTTTTAACAGTGGTGCTGGTAAGTGTCAGTAAATTGATGATCAGTTTATTTCCTGACTTCGAGGAGTTCCTTTAAATAATTCCTCAAAAAATATGAAAAGGTTCAAAACTTCCTGTTTCATTGACCAATAAAATTTGATATTCCATTTTTGTGCAATCTTACAGGTCAATGAAACAGAAAGTTATGATAGTGTCAAGGTACTTTTCAAATTCTTGCTTGTTTATAGGAATTCCTCAAAGTGATTCCCATGAACTGATCAACATTCTTCAAAAACTTCAGTCAAGGCGACTGCAATAAGCAACAAATGTTTGCACAAAATTTACCAATTGTCAACCAAGTACGTTATAGGTGCTTCTTGCTGATTATATAACAAATAACAGATAACACAAGTTTGGTCTATTCCAAATGGCAGCAAGTCTGTAATATACAAGTTTTGTTCCCATCAGAAGTTATGGAGAGGGAAACCTGCCTTGTTCCATACTCCATAATGAAAAGAGACACAAAATTGCCCAGTCTTTATGTTGTAGGTAAAAGAAAACTCTTTGCTGCAGCTTACAATTACACGGGCTTTACCATGCGTTCTTCCAGCCAGAATTTTTTTAAAGAAGCCTTTCACATTTGTTTCAGAGTAGCCACTCAACAATGATAAAAATACAATAACAGCTGTCCTTGATGAAAAGGACATAACATTCCGATTCTTGTTATCGTTGTAAAAAACATTATTAGTAATTTCCTCTTTTCGGGAGTGCTGCACTGAAGTTTTAAGTGCAAAGAACATCTCAGAAGGAAAATTTCTAACGATTTCACCTTGATATGGATGCCTGATGCTAATTTTCCCAGACAATCGGTTGCTTATCTTTTTTAGCCATTGTTTGCTTTCGGCATTAAATATAGTTGCACAATTAACGGTTCTGTTCAACAGTATCTTCATGGGGTCACTTGGAGGTTGAAATGCAAAGAATGATGTTTCAATAAATTTTTCGACACACTTTTTAAATCCTGCTGTGTTTGTTCCCAAGTCAAGGCCATCCAACGCTTCTAAACAGCGGTTGATGGTCGTAGCAAGATTTGCATTATTATTAGCAGAATCGTTGTCTTCGGAATCGCTCGTTTCACCTGAAGTTTCAGCCAGAAATTCAGAAAGAACTTCTTCCGCACTCATACGTTGATAAAGAACTGACGCCATTTTGAATTTATAAATATAAGTTTGCAAAGGAATCCGCTGCGCATATAGCATCGCAGACCATTGCTGGATTTTGATGTCAGCACGGCCACCGTGTTTTTAAATTAATGGAGTTTTAGGATATGTAATATCCTTTTAAAGTTGACGATATTTTGGGACATCTTGCCCCTCGGCATATCTTTATTCTGTGCCTCGGCCCTCGTGGCTTGGTAGTTTATTATGCTCGCTAGCCCTAGCCGCGCGCTGCTTACAAGCCTGAAGCGCATAGGCAAACTCGCTTACAAAAAGCATAGTTTTATGTTAAAACAACTACAACTTATTGAACTTTTTACTGTAGAAAAATGGGTTTGTTGTGGTGTTATTGTTATGTTTGGATTGGGGAGTACATTTTGGGTTTTAAAAGCAATTTATTCATTAATGGTTTCATAGAAAACTAGACAGACAGGAAAATTAGTATGCTGTTTTGTTGTCAGATGCTAGAACACGATATAGTTGAGGACTGCCAAAAAGTAGATTTTTTTTCGGCATGCCAACTGGTTTCCTGACTGTCCTCAATCGGCAGAGCAACGTAACTGCAATAACAATAACAGAACTTACATAATGTCACAAACAGACTCTATTATAACATATTTGCCTGGTCCACAATTGTAGGGGTAAAAGCAATGGTGTTGGTGGCCAGTGGTTAGAGCATACATGTGCCTTTTTACCTACAGGTGACTGGGGTTCGATTCCTGCGATATGCAGTTGTCTGATTATAATTTAACCTCAGACGCTTGCGAGAAGAGTGCTTGGGTACTCCAGTTTCATCCAGGTGTAACACTGGACCAATAAGAGATTGCACTTACTGGACCTCTAGGAAGAAAAGTTTAAAACTGACAGAGCTATCCAGTATAAATATAGTTAGTTTAGTTTAAGTTTCATCTTGTTACACTGGAACAATAAACTGGACATGTAGAACTTATACAGCTATCTTTAGAACGTTTATAGCTATCCAGTATAAATATCATAAATGTATTATTTATCTTATTGCATTATTTATCTTATTGCGATTTCATATTCTCAAGACAAGAGAGGAATAATTATGCACCTCAAACAGCCAGCTCAGTGTTATGGAAATAACAAACGATGTGGTACTAAAGTTCAAGCAAATGCCAGTTGTTTTACTAGGGAGTGGTATATCTGACTTGTATGTAGAATTGGGCGATATTTAAAAAATCATTGTGATAATCCAATGAAAACAATGACCAAACAGTTTCAATTTAAATGAAAATGAAAACCATATTAACATAACAAGCAGAAGCTACACTAGTCTAATAACTAATGATATATGCTATATCTTGTTATAAACCACTGATTAAAGTAACTATCTGACTTGAAAAATAAGTCACCTTAAAATAGAAATCCTGCTTCATTTCATCATTTCATAAACCTCAGCGAATTAATGGATAAATAGTAGCTTTTGAATCGTAATTTGTAGTCTCCGGCTCCATTAGCGCCAAGCTTTCAGAAAATAGTTTTAATTGTTCTAAAAACTATATTTTCAAAGAGCTGTTTTTGCATTTTATAAAAGCTATGTACAAATGCAAAGCAATATCACAATAGTCATTGTTATCACAAGTTGCTACCTTCAATGCGATAATCATAAGTGAAAAATAAGAGTAGTTTGTTGGTTTTTGAAGATATTGGCTGATTTGAAGATATTGGCTAAAAAGTATAAAACTATTTATTTTCTCAGGCCTTGGAATTGCCAGCCAGAAAGCCACAGAATGTGAGACAACCTCCACCATCCCAGGTAATGTGACAGGAGATGAATTTCGATTTCCAATGTTCATCTGAAAATTTGCTTGGTATTAAAATAATTCTTTGCTCTTCCATTACAGATGGGACAAGGGCAACCTCCCTCTGGGCCCGGTCAACAACAATATCCTGGCCCACCACCTCCTCATGGAAAACAGCAACAATATCGCCAACCACCCCCCTCGGGTCAACCCTATCCCCAACAACAACGGCCTATGGGACCCGGACAGCAACCCATGGGGCCCAACCAACAATATGGCCAGCAAGGACAGCACCCACAATTTGGCGGCCGTGGTAAGAACGCTCCCCCCGTTCAGTTTCAGCAAGGACAACGTCCACCACAAGGACCACGTCCCCAACAAGGACAGTACCCACCACGTGGCCAGTTTCCACCCAGAGGCCAGTTTCAAGGACAACAACGCCCACAAATGCCGCAGCAAGGTCAGTTCCCCCAACGTGGACCCCCTCCCCAAAGGGGACAATTTCCACCTCAAGGGGGAATGCAACAACAACCACCTAGAGGCCAGTACCCCCCTCCAAGACAGCAAGGCCCTCGTCAACAAGGCCAGTTCCAACCTAGAGGCCCGCAACCCCAAGGACAGTTTCAACCTAGAGACCCACATCCCCAAGCTGGACGTGGTATGCCACCAGGTCCTCAACGTGGCCCGCAGCCCATGGGACGAGGGGCTATGCCTCCAATGCAGCAGTCATTTGGTCGAGGTGGTCCACCTCAAGGCAACTTTGGACAGAGGCAGCCACCCCCAGGCCAAGGATCTGCTCCTGGAATGCAGCAGTTGAGACAGCCACAGTCGTTTGCAAGAGGTGGGTGGAAGTGTTGGTTTTATAGATTTCTCCTGCAAGTCATTGTTGATGTGTTGGTTGCACTGTGGTTAGTGCATGTATCATACACCTCTACCACTGAGGTTTCGTTCCTGTAGTGTTGCAGTGCTTCCAATTTGACTAATCAAACTCCAAGAAGCACCACAGGTGTTCTCCAGGTACTCTGATTTTCTCCTGTAGTAACACTGGACTAATTTAGGATGATCCTTACTGGACTTCTAGGAAGAACAGTTTAGAGCTGATAGAGCTATCCAGTATGAACTTAGTTTTAGGTTTCCTCCTGTAGTAACACTGGAGTAATTTAGTATGGACCTTAAGGGAGAACAGAACTGATAGAGCTATCCATAGACTTGGGTCAAGTCCGTCTCTCTAGAGTCCGAGTCGCGAAGCGGTGCGCGGCGCGCCGCTTCTCGGCGCGCTCGATCCCTCGGACTCTAGAGAGACGGACTTGATCCAAGTCTACGGTGGCCCATAAGGGCCAACCCTTCTCCGTAGAAACACGCAGCTTCTCCGTACAAACGCGTTGTTATTCCATGGAAATCCAACTTCTCCGTGGAATATTGCCGTTGTTCTGTCACGGGAAACCTTTTCTCCGTACAAATATGTAGCTTCTTCGTGGAAACACGCAGTTTCTCCGTGGAAACACGTCGCATTTCTGTGGAAGTACATAGCATTTCCGTGGAAGCACGTCGCATTTCTGTGGAAGCACATAGCATTTCCGTGGAAGCACGTCACATTTCTGTGAAAAACGATACGTTGGCCCGAACGGGGCACCTCTTCTCCGTAGAAACACACAGCTTCTCCGTAGAAACACGCGCCTTCTCCGCACAAACACGCGCCTTCTCCGCACAAACACGTGCCTTCTCCGTGGATTAAGGCTTTCCTTGTGAATTTAAAAAATACACACCCCCCGATTAGTCCTGAATATTTTTTGGTTTTATACGACGGGGGGGGGGGGGAAGGAAGTCACAACGTCAACGCAACCTCGAGTTAAAAACTTAAAATTATACCTTCTATTTGGGGCTATATGTAAAACAAGGAACGGGGAATCAAGGAACGGAACGAGGAACGGAACGAGGAAAGGAATCTGGGAATTGTAAAAGCCGGAATCTGTAAAACCCGGAATTGTAAAACCCGGAATCTGTAAAACCCGGAATTGTAAAAGCCAGAATCTGTAAAACCCGGAACTGTAAAAGCCGGAATCTGTAAAACCCGGAACTGTAAAAGTCGGAATCTGTAAAACCCGGAATTGTAAAACCCGGAATCTGTAAAACCCGGAATTGTAAAACCCGGAATCTGTAAAACCCGGAATTGTAATTTAACAAAAACGCTATATTTAAAAACACTGTGGTTGCTACGGGCTACTTTTGAAAATCTGACCTCCTTCGCGTCACGAGATTTGCACGCCGCCGATTTAACCCTAGGACCTGCAAAACATCATATTTCCCATCTCAGATAATCAAAGAACAAAAGTGTGTTCGCATTTTTTGACAGCTATTGTATTTGCTTTGATATAAAGCAGACAAGTCGACTCACACAAATTTTGTATAGAACGGATGCCTATAACTCGAAAAGTATGGCGTTAACGCGAGCACACTTTTGCTCCTTAACTATTGTTCTACATTGTGGCAAAGTTTGGAAGGAATCGGATAAAACGTGCACGGTGCATTTCTCTTTTTGTGTAAAAGGCCAAAAGAGATTTCGCGGGGGTTTTCCGCTCCCTGTTGTGTTTCTCCGTACTCATCAAAGTACTTTTGGCAAGGTGCTCTGGGCAAGGTGTTTCTGCGTCATTTATTGATTATCTAGTTATGCCTAAAAGCCATTTGCCAGTACCTGGTGTTACTAGTGTATCGCTCCTTTTTCTGTTATAATATGGCTGGGACCTTCGCCATTCCCAAACTCACTCTACGGAAAACGAGTTCCAATATTGACGTTCCTACTTTTAACTGGAGCGATGTTACAATAACGGAAAATTTAGGCACTGGATAATTTGGTACCGCGTGTTCTGGCCGCTACACGAGGCGTACACATGTGCATGAATTTTATGAATCAGACAATCACTAGTTTATAAAGATTATGTACATATATACGTTTAAACTAGGGTACCTGCAAGGTAGGGAATGCTGCGGGGACTGTTAGTATTCTTTAGCTTCTTGAAACAAACATGCAAACAAATATGCAACACAAATTATATTCAGTAGACGGTAATTATTGGCATTGACCCAGTGGCTTGCGCGCTGTCAGTAGATGCATACCCTAGCATAGTTTGCAGGATGAAACAAGCTAAATATATCACGAAACATGAAAGACATCAAATTTTGTAACATCTATTTCAAAATATCAATATTTTCCATGTATTGTTCTTCCACATGGAATTCCCACATGAAACCCATGTTTACTGCGATGAGTAATTTGACACTGCCACGCAAGGAAATTTGTATATTTTTGTAGTGCATAAAAGCGTTCAAAATATATACATGTGCGCAAAATAATTTTGCATTTGGAAAGCTATAAAACGAAAGCGTTGTTCCATCATTCTGTTCTTACTTTGCTGGATATGTGAGTCACCTACATGGCTACATGTAAAGCAGAACTCATTTCAACTCATTGCCATTCGAATATTTGTCTTAGTGCGCGCAGAACTGAGACCCTGTCTGTTCTGACAATAATATGTGAACGCGACTAGACAAAAATATTAAGCCCATTGTAAAATAGGAATAAAAACATATTTCTATGCCTACAGTGGCCTATTTAATAGGTCAAACCTTGCACAAATCAGAATTATTCAGTCAGGCAATTTAGACGATCAATTGCATATCTGTGACTTTGTGTCAAGTTCACGCGGAGTCACAATCGTCAAGCGGCATAAATGAAACATCACTTGATGCAAAATATGGAAATCAGCAAGAGAAAGCAAACGCGAATGGATAGAAAAACCTTTTAAAGATCGACATCTCTATGTAAGACTTCCATGCTTTACAGCACTAACAGCTCAAGCAAAGTCGATAGCACATTAGCAGAATATATAGTTTATATATAAACAGACACTGAATCTAGCAGCGATCGATTGTGTGCTTTCAGCGTTTCATATATATATAAATTGAGATTGCCAACTTTCCAAAAAGGAGTAAACAAATGTAAACGTAACTTATAAACAAAAGACAAAATATCCTACCTTGAAAACTCCGTCCGTCAAAATCGAAGACTCCGTCCGTCAAAATCGAAAAGCACATGGAACTGAGCGAGTTTAAAATTTGTGTTCTGCGCATAGCAAGCGCGCACGACCACAATTCCATGCGCTAAATAAAATTTACTTCAAAACCCCCTGTCTGCACATATTAGGTTGCTGCTACGCTCGCTCGCTTCAGGCTCGCTCGCTCCGCAGCAATAATTAATGTTATATTATTTTATGATAGTTTATACAGTAGTTTATAGACTATATATAGTTTATAAAGTTTAACAGTTGATCTATATAATAGACTATGGGTAATTTCTTCTATATTTCAAGCCACTTATACTGCCCAAGTAAAGTTGTTAAATATATGGTGTTGAATGGAGTAAAATATTACAGGTGTGTGCACGTGTACCACAGAATACCATGCTACCACAGAATACCAGTCAAATCCTGGTACAATTTGATAAACCGTTGCTTATGTATCTCTGCATTGGTATTCTGTGGTACATTAGGGTTTTATCCATAGAATTAAAAAAAAATCTAGCCTTAAGACCCCTCAGGAAAAAAAATACAGTGAAAAACTAAACTAAAAAATATCAACAGGCCATTTTATATGTATATGACAAAAGATATGGAACATGTAAATTTGTGCAGTATTTTATGGTACATACATCTGCAAAAGGTGTAGTCTGCTCACAAACTGGGTCCCTGCACTCCCCCTGGTGAACTTACTTCCACCTCCGGGGGGGGGGAGTTACAGTTTGTTTTGCAGACTATAAAAGGTTGTGCATGAATTTGCCTGGCCCTTCTAGAACAATTTCTTTGTCATAAATATGTAACAAAACCCATATATTTTGAAATTGGACCTGGATTTCGAATGTTAAGCTGAGTTTGCTAAATTAACATGATGGTATGGTTGCAGCAAACAATGTCATTCCATAATCCCTTTAGCAGAGTTGAGTTGTTTACAAAGTATAAATGATTCTACAAATCAGCTCATATTTATCTAATATTTTCATTGGAATAATCTAGCTTATCTGATCAATTTCTATTAGTGTAAAATGAAAATATATTTGCACTATTATTCAATTTCCATTTAATTGTTTGCAGAGAAGATCATTCAACATTACTTCCACCGTGGTTTTTCTTATGACGTCATACTAAATTTTTTAAGCAAATATCATGGGATATCGATTAGTTTACGCACTCTCAAAAGGCGACTTCAGGAATATGGACTAAAGAAAAGAAGCATTGGTGTAGACGAGGAGACAGTACGAAACCTGACCAATGCAGGCGAACAGTCTGGATACCGTACAATTTGGCATCCACTCCGACTGATTCATAACATCCACCCACCAAGAACATTGGTTGCAGAAATTCTCCGGGAACTGGATCCTGAAGCAAGCAATGCACGAAGATCTCGAAAATTGAAAAGGAGAAAATACTTATCCTCGGGTCCAAATTATTGCTGGCATGTAGATGGTGAGTTTGTTAATACATAATAAGTTGTTAAAAATGTTGCTTTGCATATAAGCATCATTTTTCGAGTTTAAATAAAGATTTATTGTATTGTATTGTTGTACATTAAAACAGCACTAGCAATTACCCTTAGCCCACTTAGCCTGAGTTAATGATTTAATGTAGGCAGTAGCCAAATATAATTTTAGAGTGAAGTCCAATAAACTAGACTTTATATCTGATTCTGTTAAAACAGGTTATGACAAATTAAAGCCGTTCGGCTTTCCAATTCACGGGGCTATTGATGGCTACAGCCGAAAAGTATTGTGGCTGGAAGTAGTGAGATCCAACAATTCACCTTGTGTTCCTGCACGACTTTTCCTCAACACTGTTAAGCAAGTGAAAGGATGGCCAGTTTTATTAAGAACCGACTGTGGGACGGAGAACGGGATGATGGCAGCAATTCAATGCTATTTCCGGGCAGACGCAGTTGACCAGCTAGCTGGGGAGAATGCACACCAATATGGAACATCCACAAGGAACCAAAGGTTGAGAATTGGTGGTCTCACTTTCGAAAAATGAGATCTCATTGGTGGATAATTTTTTTTAAGGATATGTCTAGCTCAGGTGTACTCGATCTTGGCAATGACCTTCACAAAGAATGTCTATGGTTTTGCTTTTATCGGATTTTAAATGAGGATCTCCAGAAAACTAAGTTATCATGGAATTCACACCACATAAGACCATCAAGACATGACTGTGTTTCTGGGTCTCCAGACGTACTTTTTTTCTTGCCTGAACGATCAGGGGGCATCGATAACCTGCAAATTATTTCCAATGCCAAAATAGCGGAAATGGAACTTCAACACGAGGTTAATGACGAAATAGAAGATAATGATTACCAAGAGTACTTCCATTATTTGATGGAAAACGAGGGAATGCAATACCCAACAAGCCCAGAGGAAGCATTTAATATCTACCAGCGATTAATAAACATATCAGTATCATAGACATACTGTAGTTTAATCAACAATTGAGAACTGATCATTAATTGACAATTTCAAAACTCTTCCATTTTTGAGAAATCACCATATCAAAAGTTTTGTTCTTGCACATGTTACTTTTTAATTTTGTCTATTAGGGACTGTTCATTATTTAGACTTGTGGTTGATATCCAGGGAAACTGAAAGTTATATACCATTGACATATATCAGCCATGTTTATCAAATGATATGTAATCCAACGTATCAAATCACAGTTATTACTTATTAGAATAACAGAATACATCTCAAAATACAGGTTTGGAAACTCAGTAAGTAATATATAACTCACTGCTTTATTACCAATACGTATAACTGTGATCACGTGGTTTCCAACACTGATATATATTGTTTACTGTAATTGTTTTGAAATGTAACAAACTTCGAAACATGTCAAATAAACACATCAAACGTTGGGCGCCCCCTTGGAAACCATTGAAAATGACCCTGGAAACGTCTAAATTTGAACGACCCAACGCGCGTTCGTAACTGTTGTTGTTTTGCAGTCAAGGGAAACACTCTCGCAGTAACTCCTATGGTTTGTTACTCCAACGCTCTATCTCTTAGCTCGATTGGTAGAGTGTTGGACAAGCAAACCAAAGGTAGCAGCGTTCGTTTCCCAGAGGTGTGGAACCACATGGAGTAGCATCATCTAAGATTAATTTACCTGAATTCTAGCTATTGTTCTAACACCACAATTGTTAGATTTAAAAGTTTAGACAGCATTGATAGAGCTTTGCAGCGTGAATAAAGTTGGTTTAATTTTAAGTTTAATTCTGTAACATTGGAAATAAAAGATAAAATATAGACCATTTTCTGCACTGAGTTCTCCTGTCTGTGTCAGTAGCTAATGATGTGATGAACTGATTCAATTTTTTCTGCTTGCTAAATAAAAGCACAATAAACATGCAACTGTCATTATTTTGATGTTTCATTTAATGACTAGTTTTTACGCTTGTGCTACACATATTTAACCTACAACATTCGTTTAACCCATTAACCAGAAATCCACTTTACTGTCTTTAATCTGACTAAATTCTTAGAATGTTAAGAATTTTATGTATTTTATCGTTTTACAAAAGGTGGTCCCTTCCCTGGAGCACAACAACCTCCAGGCCCTCGACAACCATTACCCACTCCACCCCAACCATCGCGTGTCTCTCAACAACCCCCACAGCCCTCTCCTGTACCTCAACAACCCCCACAGCCCTGTCCTGTACCTCAACAACCCCCACAGCCCTCTCCTGTACCTCAACAACCCCCACAGCACTCTCCTGTACCTCAACAACCCCCACAGCCCTCTCCTGTACCTCAACAACAACCCCCTCACATCCCACAACAACAACCACAAGTAGTCCCACAACAGGTCAGTGGTAGAAATAAACTTTATATGTAATATATACAGTATGGGCGGCCGTTTTCTATATAGTTTGTGATTCTTCTTGATAAAACGTTCCTATACTTCATGAGAAAATGAACTTAAAACATATATAAATCAGCAGGATTTTGTGTCGGATATAATACAAGTTCTTTCACGGTAATGATTTCCTTTCTGTTTTTGGCATGAATTATTAATGAGAATTACAAGCACATCGCACTTTTGGCAGTACTGTCGTTTTTTTTGTCAGCCCAGTTGGTTCTAACGGGACGGATTTCAGTCCGCTTTGGCACTCGCGTTCAATCCTTTGGGCGTGTGTGCGCGACTGATTATTCACCATACTGGAATAGGCCGCTCGTTCCGCACAGATGCAGCGAACGTTATGGAAAACGACCTGTAAGCTTTCTTCTACAGCGGGGTTCTACTGTATATCGTAAATATTTAGTTCAGTTCTTGTGTTCTGTCATAGGCTGGTGCTCCACCTTCTCAAGCATTACAGCAGATGTCTTTACGAGAGAAAGCACCAAACACGTAAGAAAAGTGGTTCAATGTCCTAATACTTTAACTGTTATATTTTCGGGAATGACCCATTAACAGACAAAATTCAGGATAGACCGGTCATTTTTAATAGCAAACCCGAGAGTAGACTCGTCCATCCTCATCAAAGTACACACTGCAAGGAAAGATCTTTGCTTGAAACGTCTTTGCTTGAAATGAGTTTTCTCAATATTTCTCTGTAGTTTAAGATTGGGAATCACTAATATGTTGTTGTATATCTTGTTCTTTAGACAAACTGGAGAAAAGGGAACAGCTGGCAAACCGTAAGTGGTTCAGTTACACGCGTAAAAACGTACAAATTGTAACAACTAACAAGTCTGCAAACAAGTTGTAACAAATCTGTTCACAAGTTGTCTTCGCACTGCTGTTCCCAGTTGTTGTAACAAGTTTGGAACAAGCTGAAGGTTGTTCTAACAGGTCTGTCACAGCCATGATACAACAAGAATGTTACAACGTTGACAACTCAAGGTTGTAACAATATTGTTATATCAAGCATGTAACGGACTTGTTGGAACAACCTTGTAACAAGTCTGATAATTCCATCAAGCTTGTTACAATTTGTTAACAAGTTGTTCCACACTTGTTGACAACTTGGGACAAGCAGTGCGGTGACAACTTGTTGACTGCTTGTTGGCAGACTTGTTACAAGATGTGAGATGTTTGCGAGTGTAGCTTTCTTGTATATGTGTGAATAGTCTTTGAATTGGTCGAGAAAGATGATGAATGACAATCCTGTAATGTTCGTATGGTGGGTTTTTTCTAGAATACCTTTGGCTGTAAACCATGTACCAATTCGATGTCAGACTGAAGGCGTGTATCAATATTGTGTCTCTTGCAGGTAGAGTTGTAGCATATTATATTGAAGATTTCATTAGAGTTTGGTGTAGGTTTAAAATTTCTATATTAGTGTATGTAGATGTTATTGTAGAGAAATTGCATGTTAAAAACATGGTAGTAATAATGATGGTGATCATGTTGATGGTTATTATGATGATGGTGGTGGTGGTGGTGATGGTTGTGGTGGTGGTTATGATGATGGTGAACATGTTGATGGTTATGATGATGGTGGTCATGGTTGTGGTGGTGGTGGTAATGATGATGATCATGTTGATGGTGGTGGATGATGATGATGGTGTGATGATGATTGTGATGATTATGGTAACAATGGTTGTGGTGATGATGATGCAATGTGGTGATTATGATGATGCCATGTGGTGATTATGATGATGGTGATTGTGATAATGATGGTGATTTTTGTTTATTTTGATGGTGATCATTGTTGGTAAATGGTACCTGTGGTTGTGGTGGTTATGGTGGTGGTTAGTTTGGTGGTATTGATTGTCTTACCTCTGTAAACATACTTTAATAGAATCTTTAAAACAATTCGGATGTTCTATTGTTTTGTTTTCAATTTCATGCTCAGTTGCTGTGAAATGTTAAAGCTTGCTTTCTTTCTTGTTTTTCTTTCATCAGTCCTGAAATTGACAGTAGAGGAATGAGATATAGGTTACTTTATGATCATTCAAATTTCCTTGGAGAGACGAGAGCATTTGATGGAGTTCAGTTGTTCTTGCCTTATAAATTAGAACAACAGGTAAGGCAAGCAAAAGTGGGAGAATTGGAATGTACGGCGGGTAGGTTATAGTGAAGAGACGTAGGATTAAATGGAAAGATGGGTGGAGGAAAGAAGAAAGGAGGGAGGAAGGAATGAAAGGTGGGAAGGGGAGTGGGGAAGGATGAGACGGAGGAGGGAGTGGGGAAGGAAAGAAAGGTAGGAAGTGGGTGGGGAAGGATGGGATGGAGAGGTAGGGTGGAAGGAAAGAAAGGGAGAAGTATGGGAGGAGGAAGGATGGGAAAGAGTGAGGAAGAAGGGAATGGGGAAAGAAAGAAAGGTAGGAAGGGGGTGGGGAAGGAAAGAAAGGTAGGGAGAGGGTGGGGAAGGGAGGAAGGGAGTGGGGAAGGATGGGAAAGAGTGAGGAAGAAGGGAGTGGGGAAAGAAAGAAAGGTAGGAAGGAGGTGGGGAAGAAAAGAAAGGTAGGGAGGGGTGGGGAAGGAAGGAAAGGTAGGAAGGGGGTGGGGAAGGAAGGAAAGGTAGGGAGGGGGTGGGGAAGGAAGGAAGAGGGTGGGGAAGGATGGGATGGAGAGGGAGGGTGGAAGGAAATAAAGTGAGTATAGGAGGGTGGAGGGAGGAAGGGAGTGGGGAAGGAGTGAGGAAGAAGGGAGTGGGGAAAGAAAGAAGGAAGTGAGTGGAGAAGAATGGTACGGAGGAAGGAGAGTGGAAAGAAAAGTACGAAGGGAGTGGGGAAGGATGGGACGGAGAAGGGAGTGAGGAAGGAAGGGAGGGGGGAGGGATGGGACGGAGGAGGGAGTGAGGAAGGAAGGGAGTGGGGAAGGAAAGAAAAGTAGGAACAAAGAAAGGGAGGGAGGAGAAAGTGGAGAAGGAAAGAGGGGAGGGAGGAGAAAGTGGGGAAGAAAGAAATAAAGGGAGAATAGAAGATGAAGGTTGAAAGGGAGGGAGGAAAGAATAAACGGGGAGAGAAATAATGGAAGAAACGGAGGACGGAAGGATGACGGATGGAAGGGTGAATAGGGAAAGAAAGGAAGAGATTAAGAAAGAAGAAGGAAGAAAGAATGTTTGAGAAAGAATCTTTGGAATGAATTGAATAAATAATAAAGAAAAACATGTGGGAGAACATAGTTTGTATTGATGGATGGAAAGATAGAATTTGATGTCAAGCATAAGTGAAAAGTAAATGCGTAGCTGATCATTTTCTCAACAAAAATGGATAGTCGTAAACAGAGAAAATGGCATAACCATACTCTTTATAACCATATTTTCTCTAGCCAACAATTTTGAAATCAACGCGACCCACTGACGGAGCAGAAATTACCTTGACAGTTCAAATGGTGAAATTTCTAGAACCCGATCAATGCGTTCAACTTTACAATATCATCTTTAGAAAGTAAGTTTAAACGTTGGGTGCGACTCATGAACGGCGATTTTCTTTTCCACAAAGTATTCAGCTTATTTACAATGTCCCTCGTTCACTGAAGTTTCTGCTTTTACGTTGTTGTATTTCAACTCAGGGATGGATCCAGTTTTATTTGAAGGGGGGGGGGGGGTGGTTCTAAGCAGGCTTTGGTCACGAAGCAGGGCGTGGTCGGCGGCCGAGGAAGGGTGAATCACCGCTGAGGGAGTTATCTTGTCAGGGTCAAAAAGGCCCATCAATGGCCCATCAATTGACCCTGGATGGTCAAAAAGGCCCATCAATGGCCCGATGTTGGCCAAGGGGTGTGCGCACCCCCCTACACCCCCAGTAAATCCATCCCTGTTTCAACTTGACAGGGTAATGAGATCTCTACAAATGCAGGAAGTGGGACGATATTATTATGACCCAGCACGACCAGCACAGATACCTCAACACAAGCTGGAGCTGTGGCCTGGATATATTACTTCTATTTCACATTATGAAGGTTTGTATGCTGACTGCTGTTTCACTGGACTGAAACTAAAGTAACTTAATAGACTGTTTTCCCTAGAGGTCCAGTAGGAGCCATCTCTTATTGGTCCAATGTTACTACAGGAGCTAACTTAAGCTAACTTTAATTATACTGGATAGCTCTATCAGTTCTAAATTGTTCTCTCTAGAGGTCCAGTAAGGGCCATCCCTTATTCAAATTGATCCAGTGTTACTGCAGGAGGAAACCAAAACTAAACTAACTTTATTTATACTGCAAGATTTTTTTGCACTTCACTTGGTTGAACTAGAATACTGGGTTTGGAATCGCAGGGCCGTGGGTTCAATTCCTGCCAGAGGACCTAGTGTTGCATTTTTCGCAACCGTTCCAGGTTAGGTCTTAAAATTGTGTATATATCTACTCACTTGGATTATCCACCAAACCCAGTATTCTAGTTCAACCAAGTAAAGTGCAAAAAAATCTTGAAGTTTACCTTATCACAACCCGCACACCCGATAACCTATATATACAGAACTTACGGTTACAGCTCAGCAACTGCCCTCTGTAGCGCAGTTGGTTAGAGCGCTGCACCGGAATCGCAGGGCCGTGGGTTCAATTCCTGCCAGAGGACCTAGTGTTGCATTTTTCGCAACCGTTCCAGGTTAGGTCGTAAAATTGTGTATATATCTACTCACTTGGATTATCCACCAAACCCAGTATTCTTTATTTATACTGGATAGCTCTATCAGTTCTAAACTGTTCTTCCTAGATGTCCAGTAAGGGTCATCACTTATTGATCCAGTGTTACTGCAGGAGGAAACCTAAACTAACTTTATTTACACTGGATAGCTCTATCAGTTCTAAACTGTTCTTCCTAGAGGTCCAGTAAGGATCATCTCTTATTGATCCACTGTTACTACAGGAGGAAACCTAAACTAACTTTATTTATACTGGATAGCTATCAGTTCTAAATTGTTCTCTCTAGAGGTCCAGTAAGGGTCACCCCTAGTATTAGAGTTATCGATATCATAATGTCTCATCCTGTGGTTTTCATGATATTCAATTTCCAGGTGGTTTAATGTTACTCGCTGATGTCTCTCATCGTTTTTTGAGGACTGAAACTGTCCTGGAATATTTGTAAGTCACTTGTTTTTGGAACCTGGTAAGCTGCTTTGATTTTGCTGCAGAAGATTGAATGAATAATTGTAAATGTCTTGTTTGTACCTTGTCACAGGCATGAAATTTACGCCAAAAATAAACACAATTTCCAAGATGTTGCCACCAAACTGCTGGTCGGGACAATTGTATTAACAAGGTTAGTGTTACATTTTGTAAACTTCCTTCCAATCCTCTTTGACTTAAGTGCTCAAAAAGTAGAGCGTCGGATCGGAATTCAGAATCGGTGTAACCCTTGCTGTATTGGGTTTCTGGTACACACTACGTCACTCTTAAAACAAATAATTAACTTGTTCTATTTCGCAAGCTGTTAGCATTGGTATATAAACCAATGTTAAATTGTTATTGCACCTTTGGCTGTTTCTCTGCGTTCCTTTTCGTTGCGGGAAATTGTTCGAAGCACTACATTATGTGAAATTCTTGTGCCCCTTTTGTAATCAATCCATGCATTTTAACGTTGTGCATTTTGTATGAACGTGCGATTTCGAAATTTTTCTACAGTTCTCTGAACAGTTTTCAAATACCCGAGGATTATTCTCTGATACTGTATTTGCTTTAATTTTATGTTTTAACCATTCTACCCAAGGTACAACAATAAGACATATAGAATTGACGACATTGAGTGGGACCAGAACCCTACCTCGACGTTTATGTTTCACAGTGGACAGCAGATCAGCTATGTTGATTATTACAAGTAAGTTGTAGATATAACATTGTACTTTTTGTCCTGCACTGGTATAATATGATAAAGATATTCTTAACATAATCAGCATCATTGTCGTCATGATGACATCATCATCACCATGACATCATCACCACCATGATTATCATCATCATCAGCATCATAATAACCATCACCACCTGTCGGTAATTACCGAACAGAAAGGATGTGGTCGGAAAATCTTCGGGATTTTCCGAGCGTATGACGAACAGAATATGTGACCGAGCGAGATTTTGTGAGAAATCGACTTTTTATTGTAAAGAGGTTGTTGTGTGATCAATTCACAACAAAAGTGGCGACCCCGGCAGGATTGCCTTAAAAGCTATCCTAAACTGAGTTATTGGTGAGAAACAAGCGAAAAACAGCGAAATATCAACACGGAAGTAAACATGGATTTAGCGATGTCCAGCGAACAAGAAATTACAAGGTAAACTAAAATTATTGAAGTTATTAAACGAAGAGACTAAAACTATTTTGGAACAACGTGATCTAGAGACTATCGAGAGGCATTTAAACACAATTCAAAAGAAACTAGGCGAAGTACAAGACCTTAAAGTTAGTATTCAAGAGTTGAAATTCGAGAAAGGCGGAAATGAGACCGAAATACGTAACTGGAGTGCTGAGATTGAGGATAATATAAAACAATTCAAGGGGATTGGTACCCAGTTGAAGGAAATCGTGAAAGACATAAAACAGAAAGAAGCTGAGAAAGAGGACAGAATTAAACAAGAACAAAGGATCAATTTGGAAAAAGAGATCGAGAAAGTCAAGTTTGAAGAGAAATTTAACTATGAGAAAAAGTTAGAAGATCTGCATTCCAAGACCCCTGTCGTTTCAACCCAAGGGCCATCAAAGGTAAAGTTGCCAAAACTTGTTATAACAAAGTTTAATGGAACCGATTTAATGGTTGCGATTTTGGAACCAATATGAAGCTGAAATTGACAATTCTGACGTAAGTCCTGTTTCTAAATTTTCTTACTTGAAAGAATTAGTGATACCCTCAGTACGTACAACAATTGATGCCTTGCCCCTAACAAGTGAAGGCTATGAAAGAGCGAAACAAATCCTAAAATCAAAATATGGCAAGCCAAGTGAGTTTGTGAATGCTTATGTACAGAACATAATGTCCCTTCCCCATGTTCGTGGTACAAATGTAAACAAAATTCATGATTTTTATACAAAGTTGGCTTCAAGTGTGCAAGCGTTGGAGGCTCTAGGAAAACTTAAAACAGTTACTGGCTATGCACGACTAACTTTAGACAAACTTGAGGGAATTCGAGCAGACCTAGTAAGAATGGATGATGATTGGCAAGATTGGGGGTTCACCCAGTTACTGGAACAATTGAGGAAGTGGACAGAGAGAAACCCAGTGGAAACCAAAGGTGATCAAGACACAGACCAAAATAACCGACATGGCAAGCGAGACAACTTCTTTGGTGCCCAAGGATACGAGGTGAAACCGAAAGCTTGTACCTATTGTGAAGCAACCAACCACAAATCATCTGAATGCACCAAAGTGACCCAAGCAGCTGATCGAAAGAGAATCTTAGTAACCAAAGCATTGTGTTTCAACTGCACTGGGTCAAAGCACAAAGCATCGGCATGTCGTAGCCAGAATTCGTGTCAGAAATGTGGACGACGTCATCACACTTCAATATGTGATTCCAGTAGTATGTTACCTGGAGCAGGAAAGAATGGAGGGGAAACGATTCTCGTAGCAACAGGGACGGGGAAAGTTGTATACCCAGTAGTAGTAGTTCGAGTTAATGGTATCAAGTGTCGGGCGTTACTTGACACAGGCGCTGGCAGCTCTTACGCCTCATCTGTACTGCTGCAAAAGATCAACAGTCGACCTGCTAGAAGAGAGAACAAGAGAATCGAAATGATGATGGACTCCTGCAACAAACGAATTGAAGTCCACAAAGTAACCATCTGTAGTTTGGAAAATGATTTCAAGATTAACACTGAAGTAACGAAAGTCGACCGAGACAAACTGTTAGCATTGCAAAACCCGCAATACCAAGAAAAGATCGGTCAATATGCTCATTTACAAGGAGTTTCGATGCATGATGATGACAAAAAGCCAGAGCTTCCTGTCCATATCATTTTAGGAGCAAGTGAATACGCAGGCACAGATCAAGACCGAAACGAAGCCAAGAGTTGGTCATCCAGGAGAACCAGTTGCGGAACGAACAAGGTTTGGTTGGACAATGATGTCCCCCGGGAATGAAATTGATCTTGGAAACGCCCTTTGCCGACTAGATGTTTTGGGTCTTAGAGATACACCACCAGGAAGTCAAGAAAATGTCTATGAGGAATTCCAAGAACAACTCCAGAGGGATGGTACCAGAGGGATGGTACCAGACCGGACTCCCTTGGAAAGCCAGCCATCCTCCCCTGCCAAGCAATGAAGTTGGAAGTTTGAAGCGACTGAACAGTCTTACCAAACGATTAGAGAAAGATCCCAAGTTGCTAGCGAGATACGATAACATTATTAAGGAACAGTTAGAGGGCGGCGTTGTAGAAAGAGTAACAGAAAGCACACAAGAGAACGAGTTTTATTTACCACACAAACCCCTTGTTCGTGAGTCAGCCGAAAGCACGAAAGTCCGAATCGTATTTGATGCAAGTGCCAGAGAAAACGAGAGATCACCATCACTTAACGAATGTCTTGAAACTGGTCCACCATTACAAAACCTCTTGTGGAATGTGTTAGTACGGAACCGATTCTATCCCGTGGCAATTACAGGCGACCTTATGAAAGCATTCCTTCAAGTCCGAATTGAAGAAAGCGAACGAGACGTCATGCGTTTTCATTGGTATAAAGATCTCCAGACGAGAGTGGTCGAGGTGCTCAGATTTACTCGCGCCCTTTTCGGACTAGCTCCGTCGCCGTTCTTCTTAGGAGGAGTAATTAAACAACACCTTGAAAGTTGGCGTGCGAGATACCCAGAGGAGACAGAAGAGATACTAAAGAGCTTATATGTTGACGACCTGATCGGTGGAGAAACAACAACGGCCGAAGCACAGAATTTGAAAGAAAAAGCGACAACCATATTTCAGGAAGCAAAGTTCCAGCTGCACAAGTGGCATTCCAACGAAGCTTCGCTTGAAACGGAAAACGAGCCAAGTAGAGAAGAGCAGAGCTATGCTAAAACACAACTTGGGGTAAAAGAAAGAGAAACGAAGTTGCTTGGTTTGCCCTGGAACAAAGTTGATGACAAGATTGCAATTCAATTTCAAAAGAGCGAAATCCCAACACCAACCAAGCGTGAAGTGCTAAGTGACATTGCGAAAATTTACGATCCGCTCGGTGTGGTATCTCCGACGTCCTTGACTGGTAAGCTGCTTTACAGAGAAATATGTGACCAGAAAATTCCATGGGACAAGGAACTTTCTCCAGATCTAGTTGCAAAATGGGTTGCGTGGCAGAATGAGTTACCTAACAAAGTAGAGTTGCCGAGAAGTTTGGTTAACCATCGAGAAGAAATTAGTGATATTCAGCTACACGCGTTCGGGGATGCCAGTGGCAAAGGTGTCTCTGCAGTAGTTTTCGCAGTTGTTAAACAATCTTCCGGTGTTAGCCAAAGCCAGGTGGCTGCGAAATCCCGTCTGGCAAAAGAACAATTAACAATTCCGAGACAAGAGTTGGTATCTGCCCATATGGCATGTAACTTAGTGCACAACGGAAAGCAAGCGTTAGAAGGATTCCCAGTGAGTGATGTGTATGGTTGGCTCGACAGCACGGTAGCCTTACATTGGTTGAAAGGAGGCGGTGAATACAAACAATTCGTTCGAAATCGAGTTCAAAAGATATTGGAGAAGGCGTACATCCAATGGCGATACGTGAATACCAAAGAAAACCCAGCGGACCTGGGTAGTCGAGGAGGCAATGTAAACGAATCGTCGCAGTTGTGGTTAAACGGTCCAGAGTGGCTGTCCATACACGAAAGCTGGCCTAATGACATCACCACTACGTCTGTGACTACGTCGACAGACCGATCACGCGCAGAGTTAAAGTCTACAAAAGAAATCCTAGCAGTTGCGGTAGAAGAGACGAGCTTTTCACTTAGACGAGCTTTTGGGAAAACACGAACTGTGGAAAACAATCAGAATAATGGCTTGGATACGGCGATTCATCTACAATACCAAGCGTTGTAATAGAGAAAAGAAGATATCTGGTCCAATTACTACTGACGAAACAGAAACAATATTGAATTTCTGGATCCGGAAAACTCAAAACGAAGGTCAGAACAGTCCAAAATTCGAAGAGGAACGTACAAGACTTAACTTACAACAGAACGAAGAAGGCGTCTTTGAATGTCGCGGCAGAATTCAAGGCGAGTTCCCTATATATTTTCCCGATACAAGTCTCTTCAGCGAGAAACTCGTAGCAGACGCTCACAAGAAAACGTTGCATGGGGGAGTCGGTTACACGATGGCAAAGATACGGAATATATATTGGATACCACGTTTGCGAAGGCTTGTGAAGAAAGTGATCCATAAATGTAACGGATGCAAACGATTTCAAGCCAAACCATTTCCCGATCCACCTGTCGGAAACCTGCCGAAAGACAGAACCAAAGGAGAAGTACCGTTCCAGACAATTGGTGTGGACTATGCTGGTCCGAACAAATATCGACAGAAGAAGTCCGAAAGGAGAGCTTACATCTTACTCTATTCCTGCAGTTTGACCAGAGCTGTATATTTGGATTTAGTGCCTAATCTTACCACAGAAGAGTTCATTCGAAGTTTTAAACGACTAGTAGCCAGAAGAGGAAGACCGAGGAAGATATACTCAGATAACGGTAAAACATTCGTGGCAGCTTCAAAGTGGGTTAAGAATGTGATGGAGGATGAGAAATTGCAAAACTGGCTCGCCCAAAACGAAATCAAGTGGCAGTTCAACTTAAGCCGCGCCCCGTGGTGGGGCGGGCAATTTGAACGGATGGTCGGTCTTGTTAAACAAGCCTTTTACAAGACGATTGGAAACGGAAATCTTAAGTGGAACGAGCTAGAAGAGATAATTATCGATGTTGAAACCACATTGAATTCCCGGCCGTTATGTTACGCTGAAGATGACGTTCAACTTCCCTTGTTAACGCCAAACTCGATGTTATTTGGCCAACCCAACTTAATTCCTCAACGAGATCCCAACGCGATTGAAGATCGAGACCTAAGGAAACGGGCTAAATACCTGCGCAAGTGTAAAGATGCCCTTTGGTCGAGGTGGTCTACTGAATACGTCAAATCGCTGAGAGAACGTCACAACTTGAAGTATAACCGAAAAGAGATGGCGCTGAAACCTGGAGATGTCGTGTTGATCAGAGGTGAAGAACGAAACAGAGGCAAATGGAGAATTGGTATCGTTGAGAAACTGATCCAAGGTCGCGATAAAGTAGTGCGAGGGGCGCGGTTACGAACGGGAAAGTCGTATCTGGAAAGACCGGTACAACTGCTATTTCCGTTGGAATTGTCGTGCGACATGCCGCCGCCAAACGAGAGTACTGCATTGGATGCAAATGCCCCTGCATTCCGTCCAAAGCGCAAAGCCGCAGAAGCTACACGAGAACTATTTGCTAACATTGCAGCGGAAGAACAAGATGAAGAATACTTTTAAACGAACATTCTAATTAACTGTTGAACAGATGAACTTATAGAATTCTAATTGTTGTTATTGTTGTAATATTTGCAAATTTACTTTGCAAATAGGGGGAGAGTGTCGGTAATTACCGAACAGAAAGGATGTGGTCGGAAAATCTTCGGGATTTTCCGAGCGTATGAGGAAGAGAATATGTGACCGAGCGAGATTTTGTGAGAACGACTTTTTATTATTAAACTTAGACAAAACTATTATTGTGAGTGTGTGAAGAGGTTGTTGTGTGATCAATTCACAACACCACCCATCATCATCACCACCATCATAATAACCATCACCATGACATCATCACCACCATGATCATCATCATCACCACCATGACCATCATCACCACCATGATCATCATCACCAGCATGATTATCATCATCACCACCATGATTATCATCATCACCACCATCATAATAACCATCACCACCCATCATCATCACCATGACATCATCACCACCATGATTATCATCATCACCACCATAATCATCATCATCACCACCATCATTATAATGATAATCATCGCCACCCATCATCACCACCACCAACAAACCAGTGAAGTTACATTATATACTGTACCTATTTTATCTTCCCAGGCAATCGTACAACAAGGAATTAACCAACCACAATCAGCCATTGCTCATTCACCGTCCTAGGCAAAATCGCGAACCAAATAAACAAGGAAGGGTATGCTGCACAATATTTATTTAACGTTACTTATACTGGATAGCTCTATCAGTTCTAAACTCTTCTTTCCAGAGGTTCAATAAGGATCATATCTTATTGTTTCAGTGTTACTACATGAGGAAACCAGTATATCCGGAGGAAACAAATTGCCGGTTATATAGCATGACGTAATATTCTCGCGTGACAGCACAAGCCGAATATTACAGGAATTGAACCGAGCATGCATACGCAAAGACTACTGTCCCTCCAACACCCAAAATATGAAGCTGGTTCAACTGACAGACCAATAGACCTTACACATTATGACGTTTTTGTGTTGCGTGACTACAACTACCAGAATGCTTCGCGAGGATTTTAATAGAAAAAGACAGTAGTCACACATCACAAGGAAACGTAATTGTGCATAAGGTCCATTATACGTGATCAACTGGTACAATATATACATTACATTACATTACATTACATGATATATTTACAATGTATTTTATATTTATTATTGTAGAAACCTCCTCTGGAAATATTCATGTTAGTACCAGAATTATGTTCTATGACCGCTCTTAATTCTATGAGAAGTGATTTTAGGTTCATGAAAGTAAGTATGTTTTGAAAATAGCTGTTTTGAAATCTATTCAAGTATCTGAAGAAATCTATTTTCACCTGACTTTAACATTTTAAAATATACGATTACATATACGTTTACACATCATCTCCACTATCACCTTTATTGTTGTCATTATTACGATCATTATCCTCACTACCATCTTCATCACCACCATCTGACCATCATTATCATCATCATTATTGTCATCTTCATCATCATCATAATCATTACCATGATCATCATCACTATCATCATCACCAACATCGTCATCACCATCATTATCATCATCACCAACATCATCACCACCACCACCACCACCACCACCACCTACAACATCATCATCATCATTACCATCATCACTACATCACCATCACTACATTATCACCATCATCAGTATCTCTCACATGTTTGATTCACTTCAGGATCTAGCTGTTCATACAAGAGTCACTCCAATGCAAAGAGAAGAATGTATGAGAAAATTCCTGGCAAATGTCAATTCGAATCCTGAGGTACTGCACTGTAAAGTGTAGACAAACTACCCATAAATCGGGTCAATGTTCTAATTGGATTCGTTTTCTCTCTTTTTTCGTAGGCTAAGAAACATCTCTCTATTTGGGGACTTGAGCTGGACCCTGGCCTTCTTCGTGTAAGATTATACATTTGATCTGTTAAAACAAAGTATACCTATTCTACTATACATAACTAAATACATGGTATCTTAGTCTCCTGATGACGGCTCTGAAATAAAATCGTACGTGTATAAATGGAATAGTTGACTAAGATATTCTCTACATCTTCAGACTGAAGGTCGATTGTTGCCTCCGGAGAAAAGCAAGTTTGCTTCAAATACAGTCATGGCAAATCAACAAGCAGATTTTGGCAGAGACGCTGTGAAGGAGGCCGTTATTACTCCGGTATGATTTTATGATTATGTGCTTTGGTTATAGGGGTCTTGGCAGGACAGTGGTTAGTGCATGTGTCTTTCACTTCTGTGACTGGGGTGTGATTCCTGCAATATGCAGTTGTCTGATTCATGGTTCTGCCCACGGTGGGCGGCGCCGGGCGGCAGCGCCCAGCCACAGAATAAACCAGAAGGTTCACTCTAATACTAAAGACTAGTCACGCTTTTTCACGCTTGCTACACTTGTTTAGGGATCTGAAACGAGCGCGGGCTGCGCATTTTAATAGGAAATAGTATAGGAGTGAACTGGGTACGAGGTTGCATTACACTTGTTTAGCTCGAGGACAGATTTTCGCCGAGTGAACCTTCTGGTTAATTCTTATTCTGTGGCCCAGCACTCAACAGTGCCGCCCGGCACTCACGCCAAAGCGGACTCTTCCGCCCGGCACTTGAGAGGTTTCAAATATGCAATAGATATTTTATACAAGTAATTTTGTTTTTTTTATCTTGGCGAATTTTATCTTAGATGAAATTCAGTACTACAATGCGCACAATATTAGTTACGGGTGATTCGGAGAAATTCAGAGAAATCTCCCAAACCCCAGAAATCTAATCACTTGGCACTTTGTTCATCGATGTCGCGCTTCAAGCTACTCTGAGACCAGTCGATCAAGTTTTAAAAGTTGTCCGCAGGGTGGGAGGGGATCAGGGCTGTAGGTATCCTGCACTCGCATGGTCCTGGACAGAACCCTGCTGATGATAATTCCATCTCTCCGTACTTCCAGTTTGACTCTGCCAAATAGCGCAGATTTTCTCCGAGTACTTTGGTTTCTTCCTGTTGTAGCACTAGACCCTGGGCCACTGGCCTTCTTGGATATCAAACAGTGTAAATGAAGTACTTTGTAGACGAAAACAGTCAAAATACCTTAAACACGATCCAACCATAGTTAATAGAAATTCTATTAACTATGATCCAACGATGATCGAGTAATTTTCTGCTTCCCTGGTGTGGAGATCGCAAAGGGTACCAGGGATGGATCCAGTTTGATCCGGGCTTTGGTCATGACGCAGGGCGTGGTTGGCGACCAAGGAAGGGTGAATCACCACTGAGGACCCCTACAGGGTCAAGGTGTTATCTTGTCAGAAAATGTTTTTAAAATAAGATGGCCTAGATGGTCAAAAACGCCCATCAATGGCCCGATATTATATTTTTGTTTGATAAATGTCTTGCCCTAAATCCTAAATTCGGATTTGATACGGGAATTGGCACCCCTCCTGCACCCCGCTTGGCCAAGACTAGGAGGAGTGCACACCCCCATGCACCCCCCGCCCCAGTAAATCCATCCCTGAAGGGTACGTCCTCATTACTCTATTATTACATGATTATTCTAGGTGGCTTTGAATACATGGTTATGTGTGTTCACGAAACGTGATCAAAGCAAAGCCTTGGACTTCATTCGGACGATGAAGGAAGTCACACCTGCCATAGGAATTAGGGTAAGAAACATTGTAACATAAATTACTTTGAAAATCTAGGTACCTGGTCTCAACGTCACTTCGTGTTCATTAAGTTCATTAAGTAAGATTGTGGCATCGACTGTGACGTGTTGGTTATGGTGGTGATGACGACGATGGGACACGATTGTGATGATGGTGGTGGTGTTGGTTATGGTGGTGGTGGTTGTGGTGGCGATGATAATGGTGATGGTCGTGGTGTTGATGATTTTGGTGATGATGAGTTTATTTTCTTAGATCTTATTCTTACATGTTATATAAACCATTCAGGTGACAGATCCTGTTGTGCTGGAGACCCGTGATGATCGAACAGAGACGTATCTCCGTACAATCCGTGAACATCTAAATCCCAACATACAGATGGTGGTCATTATCTTCCCCACCTCGCGTGATGATCGCTATGCTGCTGTGAAGAAATTATGTTGTGTTGAATGCCCAGTACCATCACAGGTAAATAATGATCCTACCTCGCCTTGCCTTAGCTTACTTTACCTTACCTTAGCATACCTTACCTAACCTTTACCTTGGCTAACCTTACCTTACCTTACCTTACCTTGCCTATATCTTGCCTAACCTAACCTATATCTTGCCTTGCCTTTCCCAATCTATCCACACCTCACCATACCACACCTAACCTTACCATACCATACATAACCCTACCACGCCAAACCATGTCATGTCATGTCATTACCTTACCATATAATTGTATTTCAGGTGATCAATGCTCGTACGATATCGCAGCAAAACAAACTAAGAAGTGTGACTCAAAAGATCGCTCTTCAAATCAACTGCAAGTTAGGAGGTGAACTTTGGGCTTTGGACATTCCACTGGTAGGCTTGATTGTCATTCCATCATTCATGCATAAATCTTCTCGCTCTGATTTCGTCCTGGTCTCGTGTAGACAGAACTTAAAAATGATTTAATTGCCTTACAGAAAAGCTTGATGGTTGTTGGTATCGATGTCTACCATGATAACAGTCGTGGTGGTCGTTCTGTCGGTGGGTTTGTAGCAAGTACAAACCGTTCCCTGACTCGCTGGTACTCTCGAGTTTGTTTCCAAACTCCAGGGCAGGAACTGGTTGATGGTCTCAAGATGTGTCTCACATCTGCCTTGAAGAAATTTCATGAGGTAATGCCTAATGATAGTATGGTACACATAGACTGAACATACTTCAAAACGACTACGACCTACTCGCGCAAGTTTATTTGCTTACTATGTAGACGAACTACGCAGATAGTTAGTCTTGATAAATGACCTCTTGCCACATTTAGGGCCTGTTCATATGGGGAAAAGTTATCTCGGTTAGCGAGAAAACATTTCGACTAGCCAAATAATTTTGTTCTGTTCACATGAAGAAACGTTATCCCGATTACCGGGTAAAGTTTCCGGCTGTGACGTAGCACTGGTGTGACGTGCAAGGCGGGAAAGTTAAAAAAACCTTTAAAACACATTTAAAAAACAAATATGGCTGCTTTGAACTTACGTAAATTGAAAAGTTGCTGACACGACAGAACGTTTTCCCGCTAAGCGGGAAAGTTCTGGATATGTTTTGTTCATATGGGAAAAACATTATCCCGGTCACCGAGATCTCGCCTGTCAACAAGCGAGATCTCGGTACACGGGAAAATTTTCGTCTCATATGAACGCAGTGTAACTTTTCATACTATTTTCATAACAAGGCGAGATCTCGCTTGTAAGCTTGTCGAAATGTTTTCTCGCTAACCGAGATAACTTCTCCCCATATGAACAGGCCCTTAGACAGAGACAAATTATCAGACGAACCACCTTTTCTTTTTGGTGAACGTGATGATTGACTATTTGTTATTCTTTTTGTATTACCAGGTTAACCATACGTTACCAGAGAAGATCATCGTGTTCCGGGATGGTGTTGGTGATGGTCAACTGAATAATGTTGCTATTTATGAAGTACCACAACTGTCAGAATGTTTTGCTCTGTTTGGTGAGAGCTACCAACCACAGATGACCATGATTGTTGTCCAGAAGAGAATTAATACCAGAGTCTTCTCTTTCGAGGTATAGTGGTGATGATGGTTGTGGTGATGATGGTGGGGTGGTAGTGGTGGTGGTGGTAGTGGTGGTGATGGTGAACGTGATGATGATTGTCCTGGTGGTGACTGTGATGGTGATGATGGTGGTGATAATGATGGTGGTGGTGTGATGGTGGTGTGATGATGATGGTGGTGATGGTGATAATGGGAATAGTGATTGCAGTGGTATATAATGAAGTATGTGCTTTCATATTTCCAGACTCGTGGTTCTCAACATATGTTAGACAATCCTTGTCCAGGCACAGTCCTTGATGACACTGTCACAACAAAAGAACTGGTAAGTCACCCTGAGGAACATGCTTCTTTAAAACATGGTGTTGTTTCACCTCTGTGATCTTGGTTCGACTCTGGCATTATGCAGTTGTCTGATTATAGTTTCACCTCAGTCACATGTAAGAAAGAGTACTTCCAGTTTGACTCTACCAAACACCGCAGGTTTACTCCGGGTACTCTGGTTTCCTCCTGTAGTAACACTGGATCAATAAGAGATGACCCTTACTGGACCTCTAGGTAGAACAGTTTAGAACTGATAGAGCTATCCAGTATAAATAGAGTTAGTTTAGTTTAGGTTTCCTCATGTAGTAACACTGGAGCAATAAATAAGGACTGGCCCTTACTGATCCTCTAGGGTGAGTTTCTATTTAACTCAGACAATAAATTGAATGTAATATTATGCTATTTCAGGTACGATTTTTTCCTGGTCAGTCAACATGTCCGTCAAGGAACTGTCACACCGACTCACTATATCGTTGTTCACAACTCTTCATCACTGAAGCCAGATCATGTTCAAAGGTATATACAGAATAGAGTATAAATGAAGTTAGTTTAGTTCAATTTTCCTTTTGTAGTGAAACTTGATCAATAAGGAATGGCTTTTACTAGACCTCTAGAGAGAACAGTTTAGAACTGATAGAGCTATCCAGTATAAATAAAGTTAGTTTAGTTCAGGTTTTCTCCTGTAGTGACAATGGATTGTTTCCTTCTCTAGATTGTCGTACAAGTTGACACATCTGTATTATAATTGGCCTGGAACTGTCCGTGTTCCCGCACCATGTCAGGTAAGATATATACGTTATAACTGTCAAATCCCGCTGTGAATCAGCGTAGTTAGGCTAATATGCTGAGAGATTCGTACCCAAACTGCGCTTATGATTTCCCGAGTACAACTCCCCCCTTGGCGCTTGAAAAAAAATCGTACTACAATCTTTAATACAGTTTTATTTCCGGATCAGTGACTTACCTTTCCATTTTCTTGTGTTCATATAGTACGCTCACAAGCTCGCATATCTAGTTGGCACCTCTATCCACAAGGATCCAGCGTTAGCCCTCAGTGATCGACTATTCTATTTGTGATTGGCTGCCGCTCTTCGGAAGTGTTCGAAAGAAAGTTGGGTGGTGATCGGAAGATGTTCGGGTTCATCCTTATCTGTTTAGATGGTGGAAAATAATTTGTGTTTGCAACTCCAGTGACTATTACTAGCAAAATTGAATAATGAATTAATATCAAAATTATATTGAAAAATGAAAAAAGGCTGGTTTACGTGTATTTTTAAAAATTTTCTGTGTTTTTGAGCAGCTTTTAGCAAAAGATGCAATTCCGTTGCACCCCTCGTGGAACTACGTAATTTTCACATGAATCAATAGATAAAAACTTACTTTTATCAGAATCCGTTGCTCCCCAAGCGAAACAGGTGCACAATTGGGAAAAAAATCCCTCCAAAGTTTGCTATTTTCGCGCTTCGAAATATTCGAACCGCCATTGTTTTGGTAGCAAATACGCATGCGCTTGTCAGCCAAACTCGCACTGCGCACGCGCAGACAGAAAAATGGATTTTCCCTGTGGGTTTTCCCCGATTTCCCCCGTAAAAACAACAAAATAAAATCACGGAATAGAGATAAAACCTTGTAATATTAACGAATAAATACACACACATTAAATATTGTTTAAAACACATTGTACATTTTGCTTGCTCATATGCTAAATCACTTCAATTCATTCATTGGCTGTTGTTTCAAAATACCGTTTTAACGTGTAATTCTACTTATCAACATCCTAATTCAATACAAATTTGTGTGAGGTAAAAAACCCACCTGTGTCAAACAGGACAGAGAATATATAAATATACATACAATAGTCCACACGATCAAGGAACAAATTAAATATTTCACTAAACTAAAGTCTTGGCCAAACGTAAGAAACATTGTCGCGGAAATATTCGTGATTTTCAATATTTGCTCAAATGTTTCCCTGTCTCCCACATCTGGAAACATTTGGCTTTTACTGCAGAAACAAAATTTGCTTCCCAGAAAACAAAAATATTTCCTACCAAATTCAGAAACATTTGATGAAACACCCTTTCTCTGTTTGCCGACGCTGGTAGGACAATATGACAAACCGAAACATTGGTAAGACAAATAATATGACAAATATCTTTGCGCAACAATGTTTCCCAGTTGGTCCCGGGCTTTAAGGGATATTTATATAAACTCCTAGGAAAACCTCTAATTGAAAGAAACATTGTTGATTTGCATACGGGACACTTACAAGACACAACGACAAGATAGATCCAGACTATTTCATATCGTCGAATGACTCGGTCACGACAGTTGATATACAAAACACACTAATTCTAAATAAATTACTGTACTAAATATGGACATAATTCGTAGGAAGGATAGCAGAAGGAGGAAACTAAATTCCTATTATAAAAAGTTACGACCAAATGGAAACCAGACTTTAGAATTACTCAAATATTGCCGCCATTGCATGCAGAGGTCTACCATTTACCATCTCCTTTTTGGATAGGTTCCCGCACTGCACACCAGGGTGTCAGATTCTTTTTAACTGAAATGTAATTTCTACCATGCACAAACTTTAACTGCAAAATAACTTGATCAAAACCTCTACTTTTTGTTTTAGTACGCTGCATATGTGTCAAGACGGGCGACATTTAATTTTACGCAGGTAACTACTACGATTGTTTCTATATTATACTTCGTACTATACGTCCGAAGAACCCCTTCTCACAGTAAATGAAATGCAAAAACTAGAGCGCGCTCTAAATAAAACTCCCTCCCCAACAATAGAACGCCTGCCACGCAGGCTATATATGAATCAGCCATGTTAAAATCAAGACGTTTACTCAATACAATAATACCTTTTCATGACCAGACTCGTGAAATGAGGAAACATCTGGGCTCTCTTTAACGGTTCTCTATTTCAACAAATATTTCTGCGATTAAATTCCGGCAATAAATCCCTGTTTGCTCATAGTCATATTGTCATAGCCGAATTCATATTAGGGACGGGAAACTCTGGTAACAGACGAGTTTCCCGTCTAACTTTCCCGTCCAAACAGACGGGAAAGTTAGACGGGAATCCCATCTAGACGGGAAACTCGTCTTAAATCCGTCCCTAAATTCATATTCAGACGGGTTTTCACAGACGAGTTTCCCGTCTAAGACGAGTTTCCCGTCCCTAATATGAATTCGGCTTTGCAGAATTACTATACAACACATAGCCTTGACTTCACTTCTTTGATTTCTTTTGATGTAATGACGTAATGTTTGAAGTTTCTGTTTCTTTTCAAAAGAATTAACAATGAAACATTTTGGAAAACTTCGTCCGTACCCGTCAACATGTTGTCGCAACAAATTAATACATTGTCTTATTGTCTCATCTAGCATGATATGCCTTACTTCCGTCGAAGAATGAGTGAGGTGCGGTATTGCGGAATATCAAAATATCAAGTACTTATATAACTTTTGATATATCATGATATTGTCAATACTAAGTATAGAAAACATATAACAATATCATGATATATCAAAAGTGATATAAGCACTTGATATTTTGATATTCTCCACGACTAAGGTATTGCGGAATATCAAGTATACTTATATGTGATTTTGATATATCAAGGACTAAAATATCATGATATTTTGATATTATCAAACGGTGTTTTGATAATATCAAAGTGAAATATCAAAATATTAATTGTGTTTAAAGTATGGCTTGATATTGTGATATATCATGATATTATCATAATATCATGATATTTTGATATTATCAAACGGTGTTTTGATAATATCAAAGTGAAATATCAAAATATTAATTGTGTTTAAAGTATGGCTTGATATTGTGATATATCATGATATTATCATGATATTTTGATATTATCAAACGGTGTTATGATAATATCAAAGTGAAATATCAAAATATTAATTGTGTTTAAAGTATGGCTTGATATTGTGATATATCATGATATTATCATAATATCATGATATTTTGATATTATCAAACGGTGTTTTGATAATATCAAAGTAAAATATCAAAATATTAATTGTGTTTAAAGTATGGCTTGATATTGTGATATATCATGATATTATCATAATATCATGATATTTTGATATTATCAAACGGTGTTTTGATATCAAAGTGAAATATCAAAATATTAATTGTGTTTAAAGTATGGCTTGATATTGTGATATATCATGATATTATCATAATATCATGATATTTTGATATTATCAAACGGTGTTTTGATAATATCAAAGTGAAATGTCAAAATATTAATTGTGTTTAAAATCTGACCCGAATCTTAAAACCTAACCCTAACCCTAACCCTAACCCTAAACCCTAACCCTAACCCTAACCCTAACCCTTTGCGTGCTTCATTGAGAACGAGAAACAGAGCATTATATTAGTAATATTTGGCGTGTTTTATTGAGAACGAGAAATAGAGCATTATAGTAGCTAATATTTTGCGTGTTTTATTGAGAACGAGAAATAGAGCATTATAGTAATATTTTGCGTGTTTTATTGAGAACGAGGAATAGAGTATTATAGTAATATTTCGCGTGTTTTATTGAGAACGAGAAATAGAGCATTATAGAATATAGTAATATTTCGCGTGTTTTATTGAGAACGAGAAATAGAGCATTATAGTAATATTTTGCGTGTTTTATTGAGAACGTGGAATAGAGCATTATAGTAATATTTTGCGTGTTTTATTGAGAACGAGGAATAGAGTATTATAGTAATATTTTGTGTGTTCTGTTGAGAACGAGGAATAGAGATTATAGTAATATTTGGCGTGTTTTATTGTGAAGGAGGAATAGATTATTGTGGTAATAGTAATATAATGAAAACTCGGCATACCGTCATAAACACAAGTCACAATTACTCATTTTGATATTTCACTTTGATATTATGAAAAGACCGTTTGATAATATCAAAATATCAAACCGGACTTTGAAAATATTTTGATATTTCACTTTGATATTATCAAAACACCATTTGATATCAAAATATCATGATATTATGATAATATCATGATATATCAAAATATCAAACCGTACATTGAAAATATTTTGATATTTCACTTTGCATACTTTAAACACAATTACTATTTTGATATTTGACTTTGACATTATCAAAACACCATTTGATATCAAAATATCATGATATTATGATAATATCATGATATATCAAAATATCAAACCGTACATTGAAAATATTTTGATATTTCACTTTGCATACTTTAAACACAATTACTATTTTGATATTTCACTTTGATATTATCAAAACACCATTTGATATCAAAATATCATGATAATATCATGATATATCAAAATATCAAACCGGACATTGAAAATATTTTGATATTTCACTTTGATATTATGAAAACACCATTTGATATCAAAATATCATGATATTATGATAATATCATGATATATCAAAATATCAAAGCGGACATTGAAAATATTTTGATATTTCACTTTGCATACTTTAAACACAATTACTATTTTGATATTTCACTTTGATATTATCAAAACACCATTTGATACGGTTTTATATTTTTGATATTGTGATGGTTTGATAATATCAAAATGTTTTGATATTGGACTTGATATTTTGATTTTCTGCAATCCCGCACCTTAGTGCGAAGAATGGTGTACGAAATATTAAAAAAGAATTTATTATAACATATACAGGCAGGAATCACGTGTAAAATAACTTAAAATACGCATCACTTTTTACTCGCGCTTTTCCTTCATCACAGCCACTGAGCGTAATTTTGTATATCGTCAGTTTATGGCTAATAAATCGGTCTAATCATAGTTAATAGAGAGGCTGGTTTGGAAGCTTCATTAAAGTACAATATAACTCATTATCTATGTTATTGTCCAGGTTTATGCAAAAATGTAGTCCTTCATTATCACGTGTGTATTGTATTTTCACACAAACAACCAATAGCAATGTTTTGGTTTATTTACCCATCCGTAACATAAGCAATTGCCCAGTTTTTACATGGTTATTGGTTGTTTAGGTGAAAATACAAAACACACGTGACGACGAAGAACTACATTTTTGCATAAACCTAAACCAACAGATGAGTTTCATTGTACTTTCGTGAAGCTTCCAAACCAGCCCTCTCTATTAACTATGGTCTAATCATCCAACGAGTGTATATGTCCGTTGCTACCCAAAAGTCTATTTTGCTAATGCAATTTTTGTCCTAATTCCAGTCCTCCCTGTGTGGGTGTGGGCAAAATGACATTATTCGGCGTGGCAGCCCCTTTATATATAGGGTAGTTGGGAACTATAGGGAAAATTTGCATCAGCATAATGGTTTATTTACTCACATACTACGGTTCCCGATTGAGTAGAAACACGCGTGATTTGAACGGGTATGTTTCACGCGAGAAACGTACACGTTGCTATGTGGAAACTGTGACGTTTCTAAGGCCAAACCGGTTCGCGCCACTGGTTCGCGCCAAAATAAAGCCCTTCAGTGTCCGCGGCTTTGTTCCAAAAATCCAAAATTGAATATTGAATCATATTACAATACGGTATTTACTATTTATTTATCGTTCGAAAATGTGGCGAGTAAGTAGGAATGGTGGAACATACAAAAAAGGCCAGCCTCTTGGTAAAGATTTTAGGATGACAATAATTGACAACATTATTCAGAGAGGGGGAGACAGCATAACCGGTCAAGTGTTGTATGGTACATACACTTCTGTTGCTTCGTCGTTAAATATCTCAAAGAAAACAGTTGCTGATGTTTGGAAACGATTTGTTGAAGATGAAAATGTTGAGAGGCGACCTTCCGCTGGGGGAAGGCAAGGCAATTTAACAGACGGTGATTTGGAACTTATCGAAACTGTTAAGAAAGTTAAACCAAGCACAACATGCAAGGAAATACTTGAGCACCTAAACGATTTTGGCGAAATACCTGGAGGTACGTCTGTCAGTTCCATTCAACGAGCAATTGTGAACCGCATGCCTTCAGGACAAACATATTCCTTCAAAAAGATTCAACATCTGGCTCAAGAGAGATTTACTCTAGAAAACATGGCATACACTCAATTATTTTTGAATTACCTACACGAAAAAGATGTAACGAAATTAAAATTTTTTGATGAATGCGGCCTTAAACTACCAACACACAGTAAACGTAACTACGGTCATGCCCCAGTGAATGAAAGATGCATTGAGTTTGAACGATATGCTCAAACAGCGAATGTAACGGTAAACCTTATGTGCGGATTAACAGGGGTCGCATATATGAATATTATAGACGGAGCAGCTGACACACTTGATTTTCTAGAATTTTTCGGGCAAGCGGCAGAAGCAGAAAACATGTTTGGAAGACCAGCGTTAGAAGTTGGAGATACACTTGTTATGGATAACTGCCCAACCCATCACAATTTAGGAGGCGAAGTGTTAAAAGAATTTCTAGCGGAAATGAACATTGAGTTAGTTTATATGCCCGCATATTCGCCAGACTTTAATCCGGCTGAACTTGTTTTTTGTAAATTAAGGACCTTGATGAGATACGATCTCCTTTATTTAACAAAACTCAACTTAAAATATTCAGCATACAGTGCAGCAGAAATGGTGACTCCCACTGACATGGAAGGGTTTTTTAGAGCTACTTCGTATCTCAATGCATGATACTTTATAAAGACTTTAAAATATAGTCAATTTATAGTCAATTTCAGATCTGCCAAGTTCGTTCAGCAAACGAACTGTAAACACAAAATATTGTCATGTTTATGGTAGCTAGACATTTCCGTAATTTTTAAATACGAATATATAGGTGTGGTTAATATAATGAAACAAAGTTTTATCGGCTGATCAGAAATTGACTGTATTAAAATAATGCTGTCAGTTGTAGTTTATGTTATGTTCCTTGTATATCTCAAGGATTGATAAGGATTCAAATACAAACACAACTGTAAAATTGCTATTAGTTTAATGGCTTCCTAAGAGAGAGACCATACATCAATGAATAAATTAGATACTCGAGCCTGCGTGATCAGGTATAACCGCTGATCATTACAACTTCCTTATAAAACAAGCACGATCGTGCTATAGTGGACCAGGTACTGCATGCGTGGCCGAGTTCTGATCTTACGTCAAATTTTGCCGTGCCGTGCGTGCCATTCCAAAATATTGGAGCTACCGTAGTGTATGTGCCGTATAAACGGGGCTAAAGTTAAGGTAAAAAATGATCTAAATTGTTGGTTGGTTCATTTTGCAGTTTCATGTCGGTTAGTCATGGTATGATCATGGCTTCATAAAAACACAAATTGACATGTCTTTGTTTTTACCGTTCGCGGTTTTCTATGACTATGAATATTATAATGTAGTCAGAAGGAGTATTACTCCTCTGCGCTTTCAGAAACTAAGCCAGCGTGTGACTTTAGTCAATTAACAAAACGCTTATAATTAATCGTTTTAATTAATAGTCGTTCACATTCTTGGGAAGCTTTAGACTACAGGGTGTATCAAAAAAACTGCAAATACCATAATTTGTATGCACGAGATCATACATTAGAATTTCAATGGCTGTAAAAATAATTACGCTTCTGGGATTTGAAAATACGTTTCCACGTGCAGTACTATCAAAATAAGCACACAAAGTGAATTAAAATTAGTTCGATTACGAATGGCTCAGCTAACAACAGAGCAAAGAGTATTTCTTGTTTTAAAGTACGCCCAAACCCAAAACTCGACAGCTGTCATTCGTAAACTGAGCCATTCGTAATCGAACTCATAAGTTTAATTCACTGTGTGTGCTTGTTTTGACACCCCTGGGAAACGTATTTTCAAATCCCAGAAGCGTAATTATTTGCACAGCCATTGAAATTCTAATGTATGATCTCGTGCATACAAATTATGGTATTTGCAGTTTTTTTGATACACCCTGTACAGGGTGTATAAAAAAACGCAACCTCGGAATTTCCCAAGAAATCCACTTTGTTCTTAAGCACAAAAGATTTTAGGCCCCTGGGAATTTAAAATAGCTTCTAATCGTATTAGTAATTCGACAGTTATGCTCCTGGAAAACGATTAGAAGCTATTTTAAATTCCCAGGGGCCTAAAATCTTTTGTTCTTAAGAACAAAGTGGATTTCTTGGGAAATTCCGAGGTTGCGTTTTTTTTTATACACCCTGTAGTGCGACTGTGTTGACAACAATAGAAGATTAGAGAAGACAATTAATTTCTTTCTTAATTATCGTTTCTGTCGGCCGATATACATGTATTTGCTGAATATTTATGATATGTATATATTATTTGCAACGAATACAGTCAAGAATTGCTTGTATCTTGCTTCTAAAGTCAAAAATAAAAAATCGAACACCGTCAATCGATGCGAAATATTGCTAAGAATAATTATGTCAAGTTTCATTCCGATCGGACAAGTAATGACGGAGCCTTAGGGTTTTTTCAAGGAGCGTCGCCCCCTAACAACAACAACAACAAGAAGAAGATTAGCAGCAGTTGGGGACCAGTACCTGGTCCAACAAAAACAAAACAAAATGTCTCCTAGTCTGAAATGTTTCAATTAAATGTTCAACTAAGTGTCCTAAACAAAACTTATGATCTAGTCCATTGCATAGTCATTAAATCTTGCGGGTCTTCTAATTATTCGTCCTCTTGAAGTAGTTCGTAGTCCTGGTGATCTCGACGTGATATTGGAGGTGGTATCCGAGGTGGTATCCGAGGTAGTATCCGAGGTGTTATTTTCAGTGGTAAGTGTTACCGTACCATCTAAAGGTGGTAACTGTGGGACTGACTGAAAATCATCAAATGGTTCACTTGAACTGGATGGACTCTCATCAAATAGTTCACTTGAACTTGATGGACTTTCTCGAGATTTGATCAACATTTTTTTCTAATACGAAAGGAATGTGAGTGGTTAAAAAATGAAGACAATGTATTCACACCTATTTCTTAAATCGTCGTTTCATAATGAACTTCTTCAACGTATTTTGGTGAGAGTTGAAGATGTGAGTGTGGAATCCTTGGAACTTGCTCTAAGCTAAGCCTTCGCTCAACTTCGTCCAAATGCTCTGAAGATTTTCTGCTTCTTGGAGACTCGGAACTTATTGAGCCACTTTTCCTTCCGTTGCGTTCCCAAATCGAGTGAGTGATGTCTCCGAAATGCTGACTCATTCTTTTCTGGAAAACTTCTTGAGCGGACTTGATCCCGAATGGAGTGCACACATAACAATATCTGCCAAATGGAGTGTTAAAAGTGGTTAGCAGCTGACTTTCAACGTCCAAAGGAATTTGCCAGTAACCATGGTTGGCATCTAATTTAGAGAACCATTTAGCATTTGCCATGCGTGTCATGATGTTCTCAATGGTGGGTAGTTGATAATGTTCACGCTTAATAGCTTTGTTGAGGTGTTGCGGATCTAGGCAAATACGAAGATTACCATTTGATTTCTCCACAACCACCATCGAACTGACCCAGTCTGTTGGTTTTTCCACTTTGCGAATGACGTTTGCTCTTTCCATTTCATCTAGTTCTGCTCTGACTCTATCACGAAGAGCAGCTGGTATCGTCCTTGGAGCGTTAACCACTGGTGTTACACTTGGATCTACCTCAATGTGATAGGGTTTTTCCAAGCGACCTAACCCTGTAAATACATTGGCGTATCTCTTTGTTGTTTCCTCTTTCCAATCTTGTGATGACTTGGGCTTTAGAGGAGTTTCCACTTTGATTAAGCCAAGTTCTTGAGATGATTTCAATCCCAGTAATCCTGGTTGTTTAGTATCGACAACGTGAAATGTCATTTTCTTCTTGAAATTATCTTTCGATTGTACCGCTAACTGAATTGTTCCCAATACAGCTAAGAATACCCCAGAATAACTGACTAATTTGCTGCTGCAGGTGTTCAATCTTGGTTTTGATCCCATTATCTTGCCTAGCTGTTGTGCTGGTAGTATGTTGACTTGGGATCCTGTGTCAACTTTGAGTCGTGTGGCTTTTCCATTTATGGTGGTCCTCACAAACCATTCATCATTCTGGACCTCAGTTGTAACCGCTCCTACGAAGAGTGTTTCTTCTTGGTCTGAGTTTTCTTGATGTTCCAAATGATGGATTTTCTTGTTTGATCTACACATACTTTTGAAGTGATTGGGCTTTTGGCAATTATGACAAGTTTTTCCATATGCTGGACACTCCTTTTTGCCATGCTTTGCTCCACAATTTCTGCAGTCGAATACGATAGTCTGATTAGGCTTTTCTAGTCGACTTGGTTTTTTCCATTGCTCTTGGTTATGGGTTTTCTTTTGGTTTCTCTTGCCATTGTTGATTCCATGGACCATTGATTCATTTTGCATATCTTTTAAATGCCTATCCGTGGTTTCCGCAGCTCTCACTAGTGACTAGTTCCCATGCCTTTTCAAGAGTTAAGTTTGGACGATAAGAAGATCGACAAAGTAATCGAGAAATTCGATGAATATTGCGAACCGAAGAAGAATGTTAGCTATGAAAGATATGTTTTCTTCACAAGAGCTCAAGAGAACAATGAAACAATAGACCAATATGTGACTACATTAAAGAAACTTTGTGAAACGTGCGAGTTTGGAGCTCTAAAAAACTCTCTCATAAAGCACCGAATTGTGCTGGGAGTCAACAAGCAAAGGACAAGAGAAAGACTTCTCAGAGAACCAAACTTAACTCTTGAAAAGGCATGGGAACTAGTGAGAGCTGCGGAAACCACGGATAGGCATTTAAAAGATATGCAAAATGAATCAATGGTCCATGGAATCAACAATGGCAAGAGAAACCAAAAGAAAACCCATAACCAAGAGCAATGGAAAAAACCAAGTCGACTAGAAAAGCCTAATCAGACTATCGTATTCGACTGCAGAAATTGTGGAGCAAAGCATGGCAAAAAGGAGTGTCCAGCATATGGAAAAACTTGTCATAATTGCCAAAAGCCCAATCACTTCAAAGAATCTTGAGTAATAATCAACCATCAGTAGATAATCCAAATTATCTAATGTAAACAAATCTGTGGCAACCATCTCCCATGGGTTGTCCGGTACTCTGAATGGAATCATCGGTTCTTTCGCGTTTTCTCTTCTATGTTCTTGACAGATAGAACACTTTGTTACCATATCGGTGATTTGAGAATTCATTCCTGGCCAATAGAGTACATCTCTGCCTCTTCTCTTGGATTTCTCTATTCCCATGTGGCCTTGGTGTATCTTCTCTAACATCTCTTTTCTCAGTGTTGATGGTACAACTATGCGGTCGCTCTTGAAAATTATATCATCTATTACAGACAGTTCGTCTCTAATGTTCCAGTATTCTCGTATGCTTTCGTTCACTTGAGATCTTCTTTCTGGCCATCCTGACAGGATTGTTTCTTTTAGAGAAGCTAATATTTCTCTTGCTGTGAGTGCCTGCTGGCTTTTCAAAAGCATTCAGTTATGGAGGACACAGAAATCCAGGAGAAGATCAATTATGAGGTTAAGATGAGAGAAGGAACGGTGAAGTTATTGGAAGCTTGTCACGAACAGTCTCAAGCGTTGGAGGGTTCCAAGAACTTGCTTACAATTAATGCAAGAATTGTTGCTCTCATGTCCTTGCTACAGCGAAACAGAAAGCAGACGATGAACTCTAAAACGAGACCTGATACTTCCAAGATACACAGTGGTGAAAGATTGCCAGTTCCTTGTCAAGGAAAAGTCTCAATTTCAGATATTCGTGTTCCTTTGATGTGGAATGAAGAAGAACACTTCAGAGCTAAAGAAAGCATTTCAGAAATCAGTCGAATATATCACGTGTTCTGTATTCTCAAACTTGGTGGACAAGCTCTTGAGACAGGTTTGGTGGAGGTCGATCAATCATCAACAGACGTAACACTTGATGATGTTGTTGTGTTTGATAATGTGGATCCCGATTTTAAAGTAAACATTGAAATCTACTACACCACAACATCGACCAATGACGTTCATTCTGGCCATAAAAAACACGTTCATAGAAGTAATTCTGATGGTAGTTATGGACCTAAGTATGTTTTGGCTGGTCATGCGTCTCTCGGAGTTGATGATGTTGACGACAGAATTAAGATACATGATATTAAAAAAGGTGTTGTGGGTGCCAGTCCCTCGGCTTCAGCAGTCACAGCGGATGCTTCACACACCGCAAACCTTCCATTATGGAGTCAGTTTTGTTGTCGCCTGGCTGCCACACCACAATCAACTGAACTTGATGGAATACAAGGTGTACTCTTGTTACAGGGTATGACTCATCGTAAACCGTCGTGGACAAAGTACTGGTGTCGACTACAGAAAGCTCGAATGGAATTCTGGGATTCTAAAGAAGATTCCAAAGATACTGAGGGCAAAGCAAAACATGTCGTCAAGTTAAACGAGGGGATGGACGTCGACGAACACCTTCAAGGTAACTGTGAATACCATCACATCATAATACTCACATGTTCAGACGACGAGAAGGAGCCTGTTTTTGCTTGTGAGTCTGAAGAGGACTTCCATAAGTGGAAGAAAGCTTTGCGGCAAGCATTAGTTGATCTCAGAGCGTGGAAACAAGCTTATAAATATGACATTATTTTAACTGATCCCACCTGACACCATGTTATGTTCCTTGTATATCTCAAGGATTGATAAGGATTCAAATACAAACACAACTGTAAAATTGCTATTAGTTTAATGGCTTCCTAGAGAGAGACCATACATCAATGAATAAATTAGATACTGAGCCTGCGTGATCAGGTATAACCGCTGATCATTACAGTTTAGATTTATGTACAAAACGAAAATGCTAGGAAATAAACAAGTGAAAGCAAGCCGGCTTTAGTCCTTTACTGTATAAATAGCCGGGTGCTACTGTAACGTTTTATAGTTACTAAGTTAAACAGTCCCAATGCTTATAATAAAACTAAAAGTAGAAATAAATGTTTTCAAAACAAACAATCCGACCTAATAATACGTCCTATAGTACTGTCTAATGTCTTTGTGCTTTGTTTGACTTCGTGTCATTGCCATTCAACATTTCCATCAAACTTGAGGCAGCTTCATATTGTTCCACATGGTCTTTGTACTCGTTACACTCTTCGTTTTGCAACGAGACCGCTAAGGCAAAGTCGTCAATTTCGGCATCCTCCTCACCTTCGAATGACTGAGGTGTTGCAGTCGAAGAGCTGGCAGAACACGAAGTACTCGGGAATTTTATTCCATGATCTTCAAGGAAAGGCCGTTTGGGATTATCGTTGATTTTCTTTGTCTTAGACGAATATTCTTTTGTAGAATTTTTGAGCAGTGTCATCATAGATTTACGATAGGGAAGTCCAGATTCTTTGACGTTGACTTTCTTTTCCAATGCCGCTACATCTTTATTTAACAACATCCAATTCTTAGAGCCATTCGCGCTAACATACCGTGAAGGACTTTCAGACAGAAATTTGTCCTCGATCACTTTTGTTTTGCTGCGTTCTGTCGAAGTTTTCGCCTTGACGTAACTATCGTGCTCGGCTTGTAACTTCTGTATTTTTCGTTGAATTTGGCTCGTTTCATTCTCGAGTGTTTTCATATACTTTTTTTCGTTGCGATGCTTGTCTAGTAGCCCACAGGAGTAGACGGTTTTGCACGGTGATAGAGTGCAGTTTCGTCTTGTATGTCCAATACGTAAATGGCATTGTCCACATGCTGAAGTGGGATGCTCGTTTGAATTCTCTTCTTGTGCATCATTTAAGTCTGACTGAAATTGTGAGAGGTTGGTTTTTTTCCCTTTTAAATCTTCTTGCAACTTCTCAATATCATTTCGCTTGTGTCGCAAGAATCGCTGCACAGGAGTTTCAATGCCACTTGCCGATCCAGTCGAGGCGGGTTTTTTTTCTTGTTATTGTCCTATACGAGGTCCTATACGGTCATACGAATATTCATATTCTTCATCATCGCTGTCGACAGTCTCGACAGTGTTTGCTGTATTCTCTGTATTAACTGTTTCAAATGGAATACGTCGCTTCCTCTCCCCTGACGTCGTCGCAGAGTTGCGTTCTTTCGCTAACAATGTTGGTTGTGGGGATTGCAGCTTTGATACTGCATTCATTAATAAACGTTTATGTCCTTCAGTCATGCCCATTTCCTCTAAATCGTGCTCTCGTAAATACTTCAATGTTGTGGACGAAGTAAACCCCCGTTTCTTTAATTCCTTTTCATATGCCAAAAGGTCTTCGTCCAAAGAACTCAAAAATTGAGTAACGGCGATCCATATTGTGTTTCACTGAACACTGTGTTTTAATACGAAGCGACGCAAACTAAAATTTGTTGAATCAAAAGAGACTAGCAAGAAGTCCGTCTTGCCACAGAATAGATAATAGACCAGAAGTCTCACTGTACACCTTTCCCTAACATTTTCGTGTCCGCGATTTTCGCCTTGTGGATCACGAATTGCGCACGCTAGATGACGTGTGTGACACTTGCTGCGAACATCACGTCAGCGTCAATACACGCGTCATCACGTCAATACACGTCAATTTCGAGTGTATTGCTATGGGAACAGCTAGTGATGGCAATTGATGGCGTATTGCTCGCGTTTGATGGCGTCGTGATTACACTTGCTGGCTCGCGCCTGCGCATGAAAAATCTCGGACATAATTTTGGCTAAGTGGACCTTCTGGTCTATTATCTATTCTGTGGTCTTGCTGTCGAAGCACTGAAGGGCTTTATTCTGGCGCGAACGTTGGCCTTAGAAACGTGCCCCAATTCAACATATTAGAAAACGGTCGTCTAGTGTCCCGTGGGTTACCGCAGATATTAAAAAACTTATATTTGAAAGAGATAAAAAGAAACGTAAAGCAATGATTACTAAACAAAGTACCGATTGGGATGTGTACAAAACATCCAGGAATCTGGTCAATATTGCTTTACGACATGCTAAGGCTGAATATTATCGTAACAAAATAGCTCAACAAAATAATAATCCTAAAGAGGCATGGAAAACAATCAATGATTTATTAGGCCGATCTTCTAATGAGACCATTGTAAATGAATTGAAGATTAATGATTCTAAAATTACTTCTAATGAAGAAATAGCTAATGCCTTTAATGAATATTTCACCAATATTGGCCCTAGCCTGGCTAATTCTATCGACGAATCCAATACCTCGTTTAAAACATTTGTGAAATCTGCTGAATCTAAAATGGATCGTTTTAGGCTGGTGTCAGTGGGTAAAGTAGTTAAGCTTTTGAAAGGCTTATCAAATTGTAAAGCAGCTGGTCTTGATAAAATATCTGGTAAAATTTTAAAAGTTGCTGCTAATACTATTGCCCCATCACTTACGCATATTTTTAATCATGGCTTGATTTCAAATTGCTTTCCATATGAATGGAAAATGGCAAGACTTGTACCAATTCACAAAAAAGGCCCGCGGAATTTAACAGAGAATTATAGGCCAATTTCAATCTTGCCTTCAATTAGCAAAATAATGGAAAGAATAATGTATGACCAGATATACCAATATCTTAGTGACAACTCTTTACTTTCTGAACACCAATTTGGCTTTCGCAAATTTCACTCCACTGCTTCGGCACTGCTAGATAGTACGAACAGTTGGTATGTTAATATGGACCGGAAAAAGTTAATTTGGTTGTTTTGTTAGATCTTAAGAAGGCATTTGATACAATCGACCATGGTATTCTGTTGAGCAAATTAGAACTTTATGGCATAACGGGAAGTGCTCTGTCGATGATACGTTCATACTTATCTGATCGTAATCAAAAATGTCAGTTGGGTGACCTTATGTCAACTGAAAGGCGTGTTACATGTGGTATTCCTCAAGGGTCTATTCTTGGCCCTCTCTTTTTCCTTGTATACATAAATGATCTTCCAGAATGTTTAAATCAGGCTACTCCTCGGCTGTTTGCCGACGATACTAATCTCACAGTAGCTGGTGAAAGTATTCAGGAAATTGAGTTGAACATGAATAGTGATCTTGCATGCATAAATGAGTGGCTTTTGGCCAATAAACTGAGCCTTAATGTTACAAAAACAGAATTTATACTCATAGGTTCAGCTCATAAACTAAACAACCTTGTTACACAGCCAGATCTCAAAATTAATCATAAAAAAATTAAACAAGTCTGTAACGCTACTGTACTTGGAGTAGAACTTGATGATAAATTATCTTGGAATAGACACATTGATAAAGTTGCTAAAAAAGTTACCTCGGGAATAGGAGCTATCAGGAAAATTCGTGATTTCGTTGATCGAGACACTTTGATTTCTATCTACAATGCCTTAATTAATCCTCATTTTGATTATTGCAGTGAGGTATGGGATACCTTGGGTGTCGGACTTTCAATCAGGCTTCAAAAACTCCAAAATAGAGCTGCTAGAGTCATAATGAACTTTGGAAATGATATTTCTGGACCAGAAGCAATAAAAGCGTTAGGATGGGAAACTCTTGAGACTCGACGAGCCAAGTCCAAAGCAAAAACAATGTACAAGGTTTTAAATAACCTGGCTCCGAGCTCGCTTGCGGAACTGTTTGAACAAAAGAGAAATATTACTCAATACGACCTCAGGGGCTCTTCTACCTCGCTGCAGTTGCCTCAACCAAAAACTGAAAAGTTAAAGAAAAGTTTCTCATACGATGGAGCTAGAGTTTGGAATTCTCTACCTGCAGATGTGCGTAATTCGGATACATTGACAATATTCAAAAACGGAATTCGTGCTCATACCTCCTAAATTCTTTTTTTCTAAATTAAATTCTATTCTTCTGTAATTCAATTTTTAAATTTATTGCATGCCTTATTTGTCATACTTGTGTTCAGTATAGCGTATCGTAGATGTGGTTCATCGTACTATATAATATGTATGTAATGTATATAATTGTATAATATTATGTTCTTAAATATGTTATTCACACGCCCCTCGTGGAAACCAGGTTTAAAGTTGACGAGGCTAGCGTGTGACTTTTAAATAAAGTTTTACTACTACTACTACTACTACAGTTTCCACATAGCAACGCGCACGTTTCTCGCGTGAAACATACGCGTTCAAATCACGCGTGTTTCTACTCAATCGGGAACCGTAGTAATATATATTTGAAATCGTTGGTTATCTTTGTTCCATTCCATGCTTCCATAATCAGAATCTATAGGCATGTGAGTTTCCAAAATATGACGAGCATAAACATGCGTTTATAGCTTATTACGTCTATAGAGATTAGAGCCTATGGCGGTCTGGAGGGTGAGGATATGAAAATTGAAATATACTATCAGGTCTTTGTTATTGTTGGGTAGAATAATAGTGCATGGGCGGTACTGCTTCAAGTTAGCATTATTTTTCGTCCATATACATCCAAATATGTTCAAACTATTAACAACTGGAAATTTTTTGTCATTGACTCTTCACTAGTATAAATGATAAATTATGTAATGTTTGCAGTGAAAGATGTAATATAACTTTCAGTTTATGTATATAAAATCTATTTGAACTGGTTGAGTTTGTATTTCTTTATTTGTCCATATGTTGCATACAAAATATTCTTTAAATTTTAAAATTATTTTAGTGTATGCAAAACATCAAGTTCTATTTTTCACACCTAGAGAGTAGAGCTGTTTATACCATTAAAAGCTAACTGTCGTTAGTTTCTAATCAAGTATATATAGTAATTATTATACAATACGATACAGTATACTATAATATTTTTTAACCTAGGGTTAAGCTAAAAAGCTTTCGAATCGAGGGATGTTTCGCTTCAAAAACCCACTTGGAAAAAAATCCGAATAACTCTGGTAGAATGTATAAAAACCAAAAAATTCAAGACTCTAGAGTGTAGTTTGTTAGTTGACTTCCGTTGGAAAAACATCCGGGAAAAAGAAAAAAAACATCTGGGATTTTTATCCGGACCCTTTTTTGAAGTGAATAGCCCCTCGTTTCGAATTTCTGTAACCACAGATAGGCTTAATAATGGCTTCAGGGATCCACCGGCCCCCTGAAGGGCTATAAAAAGTATAATATGTTCTATGTTATCCTTGATGCAACAAAATCTTTCCAAGATCTTTGAATGATTTCCGTTTCTTCATCATCAAATTCATGAACTTCAATTTCTTTCTCTGGTTTTAAACGACTCAATCTCGCTTGTTTCTCCTCTGTGAGACTGTTAGGATCTACAGGCAAACATATGTGTTCACGAGGTTCGTGGTGACGTATGGTGTAGCTTGATCCATCTGGCTGTTGTAAACGTACTTTATACACACGTGGATATACGCTCTTCTTTATTCTCGTTATAGACGTTGAACATCTAGAGAAAATAATTATCCTGCTACAGGAGACTACTTTTTAACGCATCTGTGGGATGAAGGACCACTTCATGCTGTTTGTGCCTACACAGTACACACGTATAAAAATCTCGCATTCGTTTTCAACAAGATGCGTTTGCAACAGACTGTTCGTAGGTTAAGAAAACTTGTGAACAATTACTATGTAGTAACTCATTTTCATTTTCGAATTACCGTCTTTTGTATTTAATTTGTAAAAATACCCAGTGGTTCCGTAATTACAAATTTGTACTACAGGTATACAACTTTTTAACACCGTCAAGGCCAAGGGGCTGAATTGCTGGACGATAAGAAGTTGTTGGAACAACTTGTAACAACTCTGTTGAGTCTTCAATCGTGTGACAAATCTGTTGCAGGCCTGTAACAACTTAATAGAGAGCTTAAGCACAGAATAGATAATAGACCAGAAGTCTCACTGTACACCTTTCCCTAACATTTTCGTGTCCGCGATTTTCGCCTTGTGGATCACGAATTGCGCACGCTAGATGACGTGTGTGACACTTGCTGCGAACATCACGTCAGCGTCAATACACGCGTCATCACGTCAATACACGTCAATACACGTCAATTTCGAGTGTATTGCTATGGGAACAGCTAGTGATGGCAATTGATGGCGTATTGCTCGCGTTTGATGGCGTCGTGATTACACTTGCTGGCTCGCGCCTGCGCATGAAAAATCTCGGACATAATTTTGGCTAAGTGGATCTTCTGGTCTATTATCTATTCTGTGGCTTAAGCAAGCGACGTTTTTGACAACACGGACGTCACGCGTACATTATTTCACCGTTAATTGTGACGTCAGCAGTTCGTGCTGGAAATCAAGAACGGCAGTCAAAGTGGTTTCACGTTCGTGATTTCACACAAGAAGCCATCTATAACGGCTCAATTTACTTCCGGTCGGCGTTCGTGAATCAAGAACGTCGCTTGCTTAAGCTCACTAATATTAACTGCAATAAGCAATGAGAGCTGTACAAGTCTGCTGAAGGCAAGGCTCCCCAGCGACTGGAATCTGAACCTGACTTGTGTTAATCAACCTTGGTGAACCTACCTTCGAACAGGAGTGCAGTGACAGGCAGATGGCTGAAATAGAAAAGAAAATACAACCTTAATTCATTGTTTTTAGAGATGTTCTCTTCTTAATGCATGTTCAGAAACTCTTGTAAACAAAGTCAACATGTACATTAACTATAGATCCACCATCATAAAAAGGTGGTGGCATCTCAATTTCATTATAATCCCTTATAAAACTAAATGGCATGCTTTTGCAAGTATGTATATACGGTCATCTTGAAGCAATTCCTTCTTGGATATGGGTATGATATATGGATAAATGCAGAACAAGTAGCTGTGATTTTGAACTTAAGATGAAAACAAGGCTAAGTACAGTTAACCATGGTCAGGGGCGCCGGAGCCACGGGGGCAGCTGCCCCCGCTGCCCATATACTACGGGGGCACGCGGGGGCAACCGGTTGCCCTTTTTCTTATAAGTTCGGCCAATTAATGGTTACAATGCTAAATTTTATATTTTTATTATTATTAACCTCTATTCTACTAGAAAATATAAAAATGGCTGATTTTACATCCAAAATATTCTGGTTTGGCCTCTTTCAATATGGCCACCCATCCAAAAATGGTAAATATTGTTGATATTTTGCATAATTAATTTTTTCATATTTAGGTAAAAAATATTTTGATCTAATGTTATTTGTTCATTTTACATTGATAAGACATACTTTTTACAACATAAAACTGCTATTCCATACCTCAATGCCTATGAAAAACCACTGTCTATTTTTATTTACCTGCTTTGCACAATTTCTCTCATATGATTTTGGATTTCTGACATTCATGATCACTGATGTTCTCATAATATTCAACAAATCGCATAATTTTTCCAAAAGGAACTTCTGCTGTAATTCTTGCCCCTTTCGATGGTGTTTTTCCTCTCGTAAGGTATACAATAAAGTCAACAAATGTATCTGATCGCAGACTGAATGACTATAAAAGCAGTGCTAATACAGTTGATTTCACTATTTGGTCATTATATTATGTGTTACACGACGTATAATTCATGTAGGATACGAGCCTGCAGTATTTTCTCGAAGAACTGTATTTTACTTTGAAAATATTGACAAATATGCCGTACAAATATGTGGATATATGGAAAAGATTTGTTGCAAATTATGTGGTATGACATGCAATTTATTGGTGAAATATGAATGTTTGGAGATCTCCCAAATCAAGGAGAGTTTTTACCTGGGGCCGGTTGTATAAAAGTGTTAACTACATTCCCGGCGTGTGCAATCGATGAAAATCGATAATCGGAAAGCCAATCGAACAATCGATATCAATCAATACCAATTAATTAATTGATATCGATTGGTATTTACCAATCAATGACCAATCGATAGTCACAAAATTCAGTCCGTTTGTCAATCGATATTCATCGATTGGTATCGATTTCATCGATTTTTTAAATTCCCGGTCTAGCTGATTTGTGTCTTTTGTAAATATATAACTTATAACATACCATGTAAATTTGTTTAAAATGCTCTGAACATGTTGTACTGTAAACAACGAAACGTTAGCTAATAAAATTTTCTTATATATATGTGTGGCTTAAAAGTAATTTGCTGGGCTCTTATTCATTGGGCGTAAATGACAAATCTGCCTGTGCGGCTGTGGCTAATAAGGCAAATTTGGTAATGTCAATCTCACCCACGCAAACAGTGTGCACTATTAAAATGTTCCGTTTGTATCTATCTTTATGTCAATTGAAAAAGGAAAAACCAACACCAAATTAACAAACGAGTTAGAGAACTTAAGAATTTATAGAAGAACTGACAACAAAAAGATAAAGGTTTATAAATTATATAAGCTTCACCGGAAAGCGAGTATGGCCAAAGACGACGAGACAATAGTGGTGACAGCTAATATCCTGTTATATTTATCGCGGTCAATATCACACAGTTTGCAATCTTAAACTTTTAAGGGAGATACACAACTGACAACTTAATTAACCAGAAATACTATAATACTATTATAGCACAAGAATACTATAATAGTAATACATTTGTATTTTGATTCCTTCGTTCTCTACATGGTTCAATTAAGTCTTGATCGTACAATGAATTGAGCAGCCGAATTTCTTGTGATTAGAAGCAGTTTGATTGCCAATTCATTTCCCACTAAATTAACATTAAATATTGAATTTCATGAGAGTGTTTTGGCACAAAGTCTTCAAGATTGTAGATTTGTAGTGGCCTTTCGAATTCAGCAAGCCGGAACGGAAGATCAAGATAACTCTTGTATGTTGACCGCAATTTTTTGGCATGGTCGAGAATACCAATCGATACCAATCGAACACTGTTAGTTCATCGATTGTTATTGATAATCAATACCAATCGAACGCAATTGGTCTATTGATTGCTATCGATAATCGATACCAATCAATAAGGTCACAAAAACCTTCACCATCGATTGTTCATCGATTTTCAATATCAATCGATTAATTGATATCGATTAATATTAATTGATATCGATTTTATCGATTATCGATTTCATCGATTGCACACGCCGGGTACATTTTAACTACCCGTTTTGTAGTTAAATAGTAGTTAAATGTAAAATTCGCGATTCTGATTGGTTAATTTTCGCACTAACTATAGTTAACTTTAACTACTTTTTTATACAACCGGCCCCTGAAAGGTACAAAGAAATAGATGTATTTTGTATATTTTTACTGTATACAAACAATATAAATTAGTATATATTATATGAAAATATATTATATATAACACATTATATTACATTTTAGAATATATTATGCATTTGTTACTTTGAAAATCATCCACAATAGTCCACTTTTACAACATTCATATTATAATGTGTCATAAGTGTCCATTTGCAATAAATCCAGCAAAAAAATACCATTTTGCACCATTTAAGATTCTGGACACAGACGCCCTGTTTGACAGATGTCGTGAAAGTGCCGCACAACTTTTAATTTTTCTAAAAAAATTTACAGTTATAACCGCACTAAAAAAATATTAAAAGTCACTAAAGCTCAGACAAATCGGTTCACTTCCCCAGGAATGACGCATAGAAATTTATAGGGGTGCGCTGATTGTGCGCACTCCCGGTATAAATAGGGTTAATAAGGATTATGACCGTGCAGTTTAACTAGATTATTTTCAAAATGCAGGAAATGGCATTTCAGAGAGTCTAGATTTAAAAAATTTCCGGGGTACAATACCCACGGACCCCCTACAAATTTCTCGCGCCTTCGGCGCTCGTGCCCTTTTCACGGGGCTGCCCCCGCCGTTTCGGCTGCCTTCCGGTGCCCCTGACCATGGTCTAACTACTGTATGGTTCACTGCTGTCTTAAATCATAGTTTGCAAGATGGCAAAATATGTAGTGCTAATGGAAATCATAATGGGTTTCATTAGCAATAAAGTACCTGTAAGCCAAACCATCTACAGTTGATAAAACTTCTGAAGATATTTATTTTTGAAGATAACATCTTTGGTAACCTAAACTTTACAGTTTTGTCAAAAACTGTTATGCCAGCAAAGGAAAAGGTTAATGCAAATTAATTATATTAATATATAGAATAGTGGATACTCGATAGTGAGCAAATATGGAATGATGCTGATATAAAGAATTATCCAGACTGAGGACAAAGGTTCATGTTATCTGCCAAAGAATGAGGATGATACATTGACCTCAGTCTGGAAAATTCTTGATATCATGAGTCAAACCCAAATATTTTCTACGATACATTCAAAACAGCTTTTTTGTAAATTTTGCTAGTTTTTGGGCCAGTGAGCTACTTGAGCCTGGCACTAATGCACCAAATTATTTTTATTTTGGATTCAAGCTGTAACAGCATCCAATAATTAAACAGCTCCATCCATCGATTCTCCTCTTGACGTATGTGATTTACTGGATTTGCTGACAAGAGTAAGGCTATCGGCTCATACCTGACGAAAAGTGCTGTATTGTGTGAAATCACATACGTCAGGAGGAGAATCGGAAGAGGTTTTTATATATGCCATGGTTACTGGTCTGACAGTCTTTTTTTCTGTCGGATCTATAATCGTAGAACTGATGAATATTTCCTATCTCCTTGTGATGAAGGACTGATGTTTTTGTTTATAAAGTTTTGTGTTAGGGAAGCAATTCCTAAATTTTAATTTTGACAACCAGACAATAAGTAAGCAAGTTAGTGAAATGTCGGATCTATAATCGGCTTTTGAACAACCGGCCCCTGGTGTTTTATATACAAATATTGAAATCTGTACTGAATACTCAGTCTGATATTGTGCTCTTGTCCACATCTAAAAGTTGCATGGCCAGTTGGTGCATGTTATAAACTTTTTCTGGCAACAGCCTTCTAGTAGGAAATCTTTGTTGTGGTATTGATACATGATGGCAATCAATTTTATAAAATTCTATACAACTATTAATAGTAGAGGCAGTCATATAAAAGATCAACTTGTTAATTTCAGACAGTGTCAGTGTGTGACAGTGCAGTGTTCACTACAGGTGACTTTCGTTGATGGAAATATTCACAAGATTCTCATATCCAGTATCAACAAATTCTTTAAAGACAACTCTTGACAAATAATGATACACACGATGATATTATTTATAAAATTGAGATTTTCAACCTCTCATTCTGATTTCTGTCATTCAAATATTCAATTTTCAGGGTTTTTTTCTGTTGATGAGCCCGACATCGTTGCTGTCCAGCTGTTGATATGATGCAATACTTCAAGTAATTTAATATTTTTGGTTCTTTATGTTAGGAAATAGGAACGTACCTACCTCCTCCACAGGCGCTTTATTAATTGGAGCGGGCTTGGAAAATTAGGGAAGGGACGCACGGGCGGCATACTCTTTCCCCTGAAGCAAAATATCACCCGCCTGCGGGAGGAGGAGGTAGGGAACGTACTGTAACGTCAGCTCTGCTCTGAGGCGTATCCAGTGGGCGTATCTGAATAATCTGAGGTCAGGTAGTGTCAATCAGCGACTATACGTGAATCAGCCAATCAACAACGCTAGCTTCCTTCGCATTTCCGCAGGCGTCTGTATCGTGTCAATCAGCTGGTATTAAAGAAGAGAGACAGGGAAAAGACTTCCTCCAAGTCTCTCTGTGTTGTCCCTTGTGTGCCCAACATGATTGAAGGCCTCACGATAAAAGACTGATATGATTATTTATATACATAAAAAAACAAACAGTCCGCGCCACACCATCGCACGAATGGCCCTAGTTCAAACAAACATCTCTCTAATATAGACATTTATCTTTCTATTCTCTAATACAGAAGTATATCAACTACGAATGTGTCCGAGAGATGTCTGTATAAAGGCAATTTTGCATTACAGCCGCTTTGCCCGCGCGGGCGGAGCGACCATGTTTCAACTTTCGCTGTAGGTGTCTAGCATGAGATTTTTTGTCCGCTTTACACCTCGCGGACACGCCTGAAAGTTGAACTACATTCAACTTTCTTGGCGTGCCCGCGCGACTAATTATTCACGTGATTCGAATCGGTCGCTTCGCCCGCGCGGGCAAAACGACCGTAATGGAAAATGGCCTTTAGAGAGATGTCTGTATTAGAGAGAAGTCTGTATTAGAGAGATGTCTGTATTAAAGAAATTGGAGAGATGTCCGTATTAAAGAGATGTCTGTATTAAAGAGATGTCTGTATTAGAGATATGTATATATTATAGAGATGTCTGTTTAGAGAGATATCTGTATTGGAGAGATGTCTGTATTAGAGAGGTGTCCGTATTGGAGAGATGTCCGTATTAGGGAGATGTGGGTAAATATCAAGATTTTTCTCCGTATCTCGTTCGATGGGATTAATAGTAGAAGGTGTTTGTAGATGGAATATTGGAACGAAAATTTATAAACTTTTCGTTCGATTATTCCATCTACAAACACCTTCTAGTATTAGAGAGGTGTCTGTATTAAAAACATGTCCGTATTAGAGAGATGCCCGTATTATAGAGATGCCCGTATTAAGAGATGTCTGTATTAGAGAGATGTCTGTATTAGAGAGATGTCCGTATTAGAGAGATGTCCGTATTGTAAAGAGATGTCTGTATTAGAGGGATGTCCGTATTAGAGAGATGTCTGTATTAATAGAGAGATGTCTGTATTAGAGAGATGTCTGTGTTAAAGAGACATTTGAGAGGTGTCCGCATTTGAGAGGTGTCCGTATCAGAGAAGTGTCCGTATTAGAGAGATGTTCGTATTAGAGAGATGTCTGTATTAGAGGAGATATCTGTATTAAAGAGATGTCTGTAATAGAGAGATGTCTGTATTAGAGAGATGTCCGTATTAGAGAGATGTCTGTGTTAGAGAGATGTCTGTATTAGAGAGATGTCTGTATTAAAAATATGTCTGTATTAGAGAGGTGTCCGTATTAGAGAAGTGTCCGTATTAGAGAGATGTCTATTAATAGAGAGATGTCTGTATTAGAGAGATGTCTGTGTTAAAGAGATGTCTGCATTTGAGAGGTGTCCGTATCAGAGAAGTGTCCGTATTAGAGAGATGTTCGTATTAGAGAGATGTCTGTATTAGGGAGATATCTGTTTTAAAGAGATGTTCATATTAGAGAGGTGTCTGTATTAGAGAGATGTCCGTATTAGAGAGATGTCTGTGTTAGAGAGATGTCTGTATTAGAGAGATGTCTGTATTAAAAATATGTCTGTATTAGAGAGGTGTCCGTATTAGAGACATGTCTCTATTAGATGTCGGTATTAGATTTAAGGTATCTTTTCTTAAACAATTTTACAACCTATTAAATATTTTCACTTTATAACGACTGTCATTTCATTTTGACAGTGGGCGGGACATTCCCTCGTGCAAACGAAGGCGCTCACAAAGAGGGCCTGCAAGAAAACCCAGCTTTCATGACTAAACGCCCTAATAAAGGCTCATTAAAATTGACCAATACAAATGCAGCTGGACTATAGGGGAAACCCCAAACCGAAGGAAATGTTTCGCTTGTGCATAAACATGTCAATCAAGACGAAGAAATGTAATAATATATTCCTGTGTGCGTAAACATGTCAATTAATTCTTGGTGTTGACCAATCAAATTCTACGTTCAAAAATTGAACGGCGTTTAGTCATGAAAGCTGGGTTTTCTTGCAGGCCCTCTTTCCCTGTTCTTATTTTCCCCTCCAACGAGGGCCGGCCACGCAGGCTACTTGACTTCCGGCTTCACTTTTTTCCATCAAATTATTAAGAGATGCGTTATCCAGCCTATATTCAGACCAGTGGGCTCAACCATGTCGGGTTTTGGCAGGCATCTCCTCGACTTTCTACCGTGACGCAACCTACCCCGGGGATCCAAGAGATGCCTGCGGAAGAGGCTACTGATAAATATAGTCTCTATTTTCTATTCGTCGCCCTTCGGGCGATGTTCGTTCCTTTCGGAGAATACGAGTCTGCAGTAATGCGGGCAGCGGAGTATTTATATATTTTAGAAATATTTTGTATTATTTTCGGGGTTTTTTGTTGATTTTCACAACTTTAAGACATGTTTACTGAATGTATTGGAATTTTATCGTACTCTGCTATCAAAGATTATAATCAACAAGGTAATAGGTTATTTTTCTAATCGAAATTGACTCCTCTGCACCCTGTGTTTTCCACTGGGCGAACTTCGCCCAGTGGAAAACACAGGGTGCAGAGAAGGGTGCAGAGAATATCCTCAGGGTGCAGAGAATATCCTCAGGGTGCAGAGAATAGATGAAGCGAAAAAGTAATTTCGGCAACGTGATTGGCTAGCGAAAAGATTTTTCGCGGCAAAGTGGAGAAGTTTTTAATATTTTTTTAACCTTAAATTCAAACAAAATGATGGAACACTATGTCTATGTGGAACCAAACATTCCAACCGTCCCGGTTTACCCGGGACTGTCCCGGTTTGGACTATGTTGTCCCGGTGTCCCGGTTTTCTTTTTATTGTCCCGGTTTCTGTAGTATCTTAATAGTTGTATTCTTCAAATAAGGCTCATGTGACAAATATTAATGAAATTCATTTGGTTCAATACATATTAATGAAATGGGAGCTTCTAGTTGCCCCAAACAATTGCCGAGTTTGTCGCGGATCGATGTAATTCTCGTGACATACGTCGTTTTGACAATTTAGCGTTCGCTTCGACAATTGCGTTTATTCGAGGGAGGCGTTTATTTAAGTAAAATGGGAAAATTGGGAAGTGTCCCGGTTTTGAAGACTCGGAGGTTGGAAATGTCTGGAACAATTGCAACCAAAGGTAGGCAAACTGGCAAAGCTTTGCTATAGTTACAGTGTAAAACGTCATGAACCACACGCGAAATGCTTCAGAGCTCAACCACCTCTTGCGACTCTAATTCACAAGTATATATGCGTTTATTATCGAATAAGAAAACGTGTTTATTCAATTAATTTGTTTCTATTTAGGAAGAAATATTTCCGAATAAAGTTTTTCTTGGGGGTTTAGACCACAAGGTAAGCCTGGCATGCATGCATATTTTAACATGTCAGTGTGGACAATGATATTATATTTTTGCAGTATATACTGATATGAGGCGTTTAGGGCAGTAGTGTATAAAATATGAGTCAGGTGTGACGCGAGGTCAGAGATTTCGCTTGACACCGGTAGAAAGAAAATAACGACCCCCCTACGCCAAATATGGGGTTGTATACTTCAATAACAAATATTCGGAATGAAGTATACGACCCCCCTTGTATTATATCCTTAAATTTACGGATTTTCGTGTTTGTGTCTGTTTCAAAGGAATTTTTATGACTTCCCTTCTATTGTCTATGTCTCAGTTCATTGAAACAAATTCAAAGACTTTCAACACGACCAATAATATGCGCTTGAGGTGTTTTGTTTTGCAATTTTGTCTCTGTGTGTTGGTAGCAAACTGCATCTTGTAAATATCTATACTCGACCGGGATCACTAGTGTATTCTGACGAGTGGACTGCATACAGTTGCGTCGGCAATATCCCTGGCTTAGAACACCGAACGGTCAACCACTCGCTATCTTTCGTTGATCCAGTGATGGGTGTGCATACTCAGAATATCGAGTCGTACTGGTATAGAAGCAAGGTGAAATTAAAGACAATGGGAGGCGCTGTAAGACGCGACATGTTGCCCACGTATCTTGACAAATTTATGTGGCGAGAATGAGCCGGCAAAAACAAGGTCGATGCCATCTTGATAAAAAGCTTTTTTTTTGGGGGGGGGGGTCGTATACTTCAATGGCCATTGAAATATACGACTCCCTTGGGGTGGGGGGTCGTTAACTTCAATTGATCCGAAAATATTATTTCTTCTATAGTACTTGTCAACATTTTTAACGGTGCTAATTAATGAAAATTGTGTTCTTTTGTCAATTACTTTTATGTCTTTAGTTTACTGAGATGCAATTGGAGACATTTTTCTCTGACCGTGGTTCTGTTGTTAATGTGAACATTGTATATGACAAAAAAACCGGAGTATCCAAGGGGTAAAGCAAGATTTTGTTGTTCCTTTTTAATATATTTAAATATTAGTGTAGTATATTTAAAGTTTTATTATGTTATTCGTTTGTTATACCAAAATTGTTAGGTCAAACGCGCGAAGTCAAACAGAAAGTAAATTTGGTGAGAACTTATCCAAATCATACGATGGGTTTCTGTTCTTTATTTCACGTGTTTTCCAGCAATTCAAAAATATTTCTCAAAAAGGTGAATATTTATTTTGCTTTTACCCATGTTCTGTAATAGTCAATCGACATATGGTCTTCGAGACGTCGATAGCTACGATTTATATTAAGACAACTTCATGCACCATACACAAATCTCAGTTTTTGATGCCCTTGGCCATTAGGTGATTGCTTCGTTTTACCAAAAATGCATTATCTTTACCGTTAGTTTACGACCTGTATATGAGTTTGTATGCATTTCATTTAGGACAGATAATCTCAACTCTTTTAGGGTAAAATGACCATGACGGGCAACATGCATATGTGCCAAAACCTGAATCCAGTGCGAAATACCCGAAAATGACCACACCCAGAAACGACACTGCCGACATAGCTCTATCTCCTAAACCATCAAAGCTACAGACTTTCTGAAGTGCTTATAGTGTTTAGAATGGTTACTTTTAAGGGTTGTCATTGGAGAGTGAAATGTGTCTAGGTACAATATTTTACAAGAAAATGACTATGCACCATCCCAGATCAACTGCTAATTAATATACGTCGCATAACTTCATACACAAAGGCTATATATTTTCTTATTTCCTAAATATTTTTGTCATAGGATCAAAAACTGTACTTATTTCAATTTAATACTAATACATTTAATGAGGGTTGATAGTTCATTTCACTTAGGGACGAACCATTCTTTTTTGGAGGGGGGGGGGTGAAAATTTTTCTAAGACAAACAATTTTTTTCTGTGTTGTTGTCTCTGCAAACAATTTTTTTGTGGTTTCTTCTTATTGCTTACAATTTTTTTCTAGCTATTGAGTGCGGTAACACGCGGGAAAACGTCTGCGCAATTTATTAGTAGTAGTAGTATAACTTTATTTATACACGCTAACCCCGTCAACCGTAGCTGATTTCCACGGGGGGCGTGTGCCAAAAAATAATTTTACATGTAGAAAATGATAAGCTATTTACAAAATATATAAGTTTTAAGAGATATGGAGTAATTAACAAATGAATGAAGGTTTTAGACTATTTACAGATAAATTATTTAATACAATAATTTTTTACGCACTGATGTGAGCAGCGATTTTATTACGAAAGGAAGGAAGTGATTTGCTTTCCCTAATTTCTTTTGGAATAGAATTCCAAAGGTGTGCTCCGTCGTACATAAAACTATTTTTCATGTTATTTGTACCCGGTTTTGGTAAACAAAGACCACTTGAAATGTCCCGAAGGTGATAATTAGTTTTCTCACTCTTATACGAAAATAGATTTGTGAGTGACTTGGGACCCATTTTGTTTAATAACTTATACATCATTTTTGCTTTAGCTTTTTTCCTTTCTGTTTGGAGTGGCTCCCAGCTCAAAGCACCCAAAGCAATCGTATGATCTACGTCATTGCTTATATTCAGAATAATTCTAGCTGCTCTATTTTGCAGTTTTTGGAGTCGTTTTGATTGAGTTTTGCCAAATACATCCCATACTTCACAGCAGTAGTCAAAGTATGGACGAACAATAGCGTTAAATCAAAATAAGTGTATCTTGGTCAACAAATGGTTTGATTCGACGAATAGCAGAGATTCCTGCTGTTACCTTTTTGCAAATATTTTCAGTGTTACTTTTCCAAGATAAATGCTGGTCAATTGTCACTCCAAGAGTTTTGCATTCATGAACTTGTTTAATTAATTTATTTTCAATAAGAACATTCGGATGATAGTCAGAAATATTTTTTATCATAGGTTTTGAGCCAACTAACATAAACTCTGTCTTAGCTACATTGAGGTTAAGTTTATTGGCTATTAACCATTTTCTTAGGTTCTCTAAATCAGAATTTACTGCAGTCTCTAGGTCAGTCAAAGAATTTGCTGAAGCAGTCAAATTTGTGTCATCAGCAAATAACCTTGGTTTTGTTTTGCTTAGACAATGGGGCATATCATTGATGTACAACAAAAAGAATAGTGGCCCTAAGATAGAGCCTTGTGGCACACCACATTTGATCAAACGGTCAGATGAAAAGGAGTTTTTTATTTGGCACTTCTGATTTCGGTTTGTGAGATAAGATTTGAGAAAAGTTAGAGCTTGCCCTTTTATTCCATATAGCTCCAATTTGCTCAACAGAATTTTATGATCAACAGTATCAAAGGCTTTCTTCAAATCAATTAAAACTACTAGGTTAAACATTTTTCTGTCTAGATTCACATACCATTCATTAGTACAGTCTAGTAATGCACTAGCTGTGGAGTGAAATTTTCGAAATCCAAATCGGGAATCACTGAGAAGCTCAAATTTTGTTAAATAATTATACAGTTGATCATATAATATTCGTTCCATAATTTTACTAATGGCCGGTAAAACTGATATTGGTCTGTAGTTTCCAGGAATACTACGTTGGCCATTTTTATACAGAGGCATTACTCTAGCTACTTTCCATTCATCAGGAAAAGAAGATAGAGTAATAGCCTGATTAAAAATAAGTGTCAGTGAATCTGAGATGACAGGTGCAGCTAATTTAATAATTTTGCAAGAAATATTATCAATGCCAGTGGCTTTATTGCCAGAAAGTCCATGTAAAAGACGAGAAACATGACTGACAGTAACAGGCTGGAATGCAGCAAACTCTGATTTAGCAGTTTTGACATATGTTTCAAAATTGCAATTTGAAGAATCTATTTTGCTAGCTAGATCAGGGCCAATATTTGAAAAATAATTATTAAAACCCTCTGCAATATCTTCAGGACTTGTTAAATTATTTTGACCTACATTTAGTTCATTTATCACAGTTTGTTTGTTTTGCCTACCTAACAAGTTGTTTATACTTTTCCAAGCTTTCTTGGGATTAAATTTTTGACCAGCTATTTTTGAGGAATAATAATCTTTTTTGGCATTTCTTAGTTCTATATTTACTTTATTTCTAGTTGTTTTAAAGTTTAACCAGTCATTTTCATAGTTTGTCAAAATGGCTTTTTGTTTAAACTTGTCCCTCGTATTCATCAGTTTCTTTATATCACTCGTAATCCAAGGAACTTTTTTCGATCTTATCTTTTTGTGCTGAAGTGGTGCATGTTTGTCTAGGACTTCTAGAAATATTTCTTTCCAAATTCCCCACATGGCATTTGGATCTTCAGCAAGGAAATACACATATTCCCAGTGTTGATTTTGCAGTTCTTCAATAAATTTTGTTTTATTAAAATTTTTCATGTTTCTAATTTCAATAGTATTTTCTTTTCCTTGTTTGTTTATGACAGAAATATTCCTGATTGCAAATACTAAGCTATGATCACTAATACCTGTGTGAATGACACCAGAGTCAGAGATTTTCTCTGGCGTATTAGTAACAATATGATCAATAAGACTGGTTGTTGTCATAGTCACTCGGGTAGCTTCATCTATCAGTTGTGTTAACTGGTATAATTCATATAATGACTTTATTTTCTTTGTTGGGAAGTTTGAATCTTTATCTGTTTTTAACATATCACAGTTTAGATCACCCAGTATATACATTTCTTTATTTTCATTATCAATACCTTTGATCAATTTTTAAAAATGATCAAAGAATTCTGATAATGCACTGGGTGGTCTATAGACTGTAGTAACAAAAAATGGTTTGCTATGCGGCTTGATAATTTCAACACAGACCGCTTCCAGTTCAGAGGGAACTAGATCATGTCTTACTTTATAATTGATGGAGCTACGCAAGTAAATACAAACCCCACCACCATTTCTTGATCTATCTTTTCTTACAATATCATAGCCATCAAGATTAATCATGTTATCAGTTATATTCGCATCAAGTCGTGTTTCATTAAATGCAATCAGATCAATGAATTTGTTTGTCATTGAAAAATTAATTTCATCTATTTTTTTTGGTAAACTAACGATATTCAGAAAAGCCATTTTGAAACCTCTTTCATTTGGGATTGAGCTGAGAGTTCCTAAAAAATCGCTGCTCACATTGTTGCTTGACATATTATCTACTCTAACTTGTGTTTCATCATGTGTTTCACATGACTGATGTGCATTGTCCACTCCTTCTGGCGACCAGCGTGTGGCCGAAAAAACTGGTTGTTGGTGTTTGTAGTACTAATTCTATTTGACTTTAAGTAGGTGCAGAAAGCACTTCCCAAAGCTCTATCACCATCCCGATTTAAATGTAGGTTTGATCTATTTAGTAAGGATTTTCCTATAGAACTATTGTCAATGTATGTAATCTTATGTTTGGAGCATAAACCATGAATTAATTTATTATATTGTTCGATTTTAAGATTGTTTACCTTGCCATCATAGCGTTTGATACAACCAGACACTGCTACCTTGTTGGTGTGGGCTTTCGCTTTGTCGATAAGACTTTCCATGTCTGCTGCGACCTTCTCTGGTTCTTCACGTACCAAGTCATTTGTTCCAACATGCAGGATAATACTGTTGTACTGCAAGATGCTTCACAGTGGCTCCACTGTAGGAATGGGAGATTGCCTTGCTACGCGCAGCTCTGCCAATCTTGTTTCCGTCGATATGTTTAACCATAGAGTCCCCAATCACCAAAATTATGGTTATGTTTCATGGTGGATTTCTTGGTACCGACAGAGCTACTGGGACCATCTCTTGATTCCTTATCCTCGAACTTTGGAGGCTTTCTGCGACGATCTGGGTTATCCTTAGACGGTCCCCTTGTTTGGTTGGCTTCTTTGTGGCTTTCGCAAGGACTCAATTCTTCCACATCAAGCATTTGAAATGCATTAGGTGTGAGGAGAATGTTGTCCGTGTTGACAGCAGGTTTGGTTGATTTCTTGGCCTTTTCTGGTTGTTTTTTTCGATTTTCAAATTTCGATTGATTCTTTGACCTGTAATCATGAATCTGGCTATTTATGTTCGCGCTCAATTTTTCGTTTGGTACTATTTTAGGCGATGATATGTTCTCACTATCTTCATCGATGAGCACTTCAAACCGGTTTTGTATTGTAGGCTTCGTCGTTACAGTTTCGTTGGGAGTTGCATTTGATGAACGTTGTTTTCCCGCTATTTTCACCCATTCATTCTGTTTGACGTCGAGAATTCTTTGTATGTTCTCATTGTCAACGAGAAGTTCGGATATCGTAGCTTGAAGACATCAGTCAATCTCTTTCGTCATTTTGTGGTTTCCATCGGTCAAAGATTTTATTCTTACGTCGGATTCTACGGCGTTTATAATTGTGTTTTCCCGATCTTTAATTTGGTTCCTTTTGATTTCAGTTATTAATTCTTTTATTTCTGCTATTTCATCTTTGTGGCTCTGACATTCCTCGCATGTTGAATGTTTCCGGTTTATCTCGTCCTCGGCTGCAACATCAACCACGTGCTCGCTTGATTCTCGCTTGTTTGTTTCGCCACGGGTTTCGCTTTTTTCATTATCGTTAGACCTCTCTGTTGGGAAATCTTGTTCTTCAACATCATCTGTGCTGGGAAATTCCAACACAAAGCGCTCAACATCAGCCGCCGAAAGCGTAGACAGACTATTCTTGGGCGTCTATAATCCTTATAGACGACGCCTTGTTGTACTAAAGATATTAAAACTGGCAACCTATGGCTATATCCACCTGGCAAGCTGCACATGACACATGGCCAATGAACCAGGCCCTTTTTTAAGAAATCATTAGTGGGGGGGGGGCCATAATCGAAAGGGGACGTAACAAGTAGGTGGTGTATTACAGGTGTGGAAAGCTGAAGGGGGGTCTGAATTTTTGTATTCTTGAGTCTCTGTGGCTTGATTTCCTGCATTTTCAGAGACAATTTTTTTATATATCCCATCTAAATGGAGCCAGGTTTTGTTGTGAGAATACCATAACTTTCTTCTAAACTCAGTTTCCCCTTTTTTGCTTATATTTTGGACAAAAGGGGGGGCGGGGGGCAAAATAGCTTACTGGGAGGTTAACATGGGGACTGGGGGCATTTGCCCGCCCTCCAGCCTATCCGTTAAAAAAGGCCCTGCAATGAACCATTTTTGTAGCATAAAACCTTGGTTATTGAATAAAACCTCATTAAACAGCTTATAAAGTTTGCAAACTATTTTTTTTTCACTTTTCGTATGTGCAAACAATTTATTTGGACTTTTTTGACTTTGCAAACAATTTTTTTAAGGATTTATCATCCCCCCTCCAAAAAATAATGGTTCGTCCCTCAATTATCGCGCCAGTACAATGTCTCGCCTCTTCTTGATTTATCACACTTTTTCGTCTTTGAAATGTATTTAGATTAAAGTATCCAAAATACTTGATTGTAGAAAAGTTCCAATCGAAAAACTTGACACATAACTGGCAATCCGTTGCAATAAATCACCCCAAGTATTCATATAAACATGAATAAAAAATATACTAGGGTACCTGCAAGGTAGGGAATGCTGCGGGACTGTTATTATTCTTTAGCTTCTTGAAACAAACATGCAAACAAATATGCAACACAAATTATATTCAGTAGACTAGCATTGACCCAGTGGCTTGCGCGCTGTCAGTAGATGCATACCCTAGCATGAGACAAGCTAAATATATCACGAAACATGAAAGACATCAAATTTTGTAACATCTATATCAAAATATTAATATTTTCCATGTATTGTTCCTCCACATGGAATTCCCACATGAAACCCTTGTTTACTGCAATGAGTAATTTGACACTGCCACGCAAGGAAATTTGCATATTTTTGTAGTGTATAAAAGCGTTAAAAATATATACATGCGCGCAAAATAATTTTGCATTTGGAAAGCTATAAACGAAAGCGTTGTTCCATCATTCTGTTCTTATTTACCTGGATATGTGAGTCACCTACATGTAAAGCACAACTCATTTCAACTCATCGCCATTCGAATATTTGTCTTAGTGCGCGCAGAACTGAGACCCTGTCTGTTCTGACAATAATATGTGAACGCGACTAGACAAAAATATTAAGTCCAGTGTAAAATAGGAATAAAAACATATTTCTATGCCTACAGTAGCCTATTTTATAATAGGTCAAACCTTGCACAAATCAGAATGATTCAGTCAGGCAATTTAGACGATCAATTGCATATCTGTGACTTAAGGCCCGTTTACACTACGCACGATTATTGGCACGGCACGGATAAAACTGGTACCCGTACCATTTTTATCCGTGCTGAGACTACCTCAGCACGGGTAAAAGTGGCACGGGTAACATTTTTATCCGTGCCGTGCCAATAATCGCGCCTAGTGTAAATGGGCCTTTTGTGTCAAGTTCACACGAGTCACAAGCGTCAAGCGGCATACATGAAACATCACTTGATGCAAAATATGGAAATCAGCAAGAGAAAGCAAACGCGAATGGATAGAAAAAACTTTTAAATACATCTCTATGTAAGACATGCTTTACAGCACTAACAGCTCAAGCAAAGTCGATAGCACATTAGTAGAATATATAGTTTATATATAAACAGACACTGAATCTAGCTGCGATCGATTGTGTGCTTTCAGCGTTTCGTGACATAGATATATAAATTGAGATTGCCAACTTTCCAAAAAGGAGTAAACAAATGTAAACAAAAGACAAAATATCTTACCTTGAATGGTCAAAATAGACTTGAAAAAGCTTTAGAAATTCGACAAAAATTCGAAGATTCCGTCCGTCAAATTCGAAAAGCACATGGAACTGAGGGAGTTTAAAATTTGTGTTCTGCGCATATCAAGCGCGCACGACCACAATTCCATGCGCTAAATAAAATTTACTTCAAAACTCTCTCTCTGCACACATTAGGCTGCTGCTACGCTCGCTCGCTTCAGGCTCGCTCGCTCCGCAGCAATAACTAGTGTGAAGCTGCCACAGGATCAACCTCTTTCACAGGCTCTTATCTCTTGGGGAGATAATACCCTGTATGGAGCTGGTCACGTGTCACCCGGATTTCGCGTGATAAATTGAGAATACACTTAGGGAGGGGTGGTACAGGAGCGTGTTGTCTTCTGTGATATTGTTGCGTTTGGAAAAAAGTATTTTGGGGCGATGAATTGAAAATTTGCAACAAGAAATTGTGACAAAACTGTTGTTATAAAATAGTCGCATTCTTCATCACGTCACTTCCTACTGTATCCTGGAGTGTTGAGTTACATTTCAAGCGATAAGTAGCGATAAGTTGGATCAGACAATACACAACGCTTGTCAAGCCAAGGAAAGCACGCGTTGCACGGTATTTTAATATAAAACACAATCAATAAAACATATCTTCTATAGACTGACTGATATGATTGTTAACAGTGTTGAACCTTATCCTGTCTGGTATTCAAACTGCAAACAAAATGGATTTTTTTAATGCTGACATATGGAATTGCTATAAAATATCGAGATCCTACTGTGTGTAAACAATGCTATCCAGAGGTTAAATCTCGTTCAAGATTGTAAAATATCCCGCCTTGGCATCGCTAAACTCGACGATCAAGAAGTATGTCGAAGTATAACTTTATGTTACCAAACGTACGGTAAAATTATCCGATAAAGGCAAATTCAACGACTCTTCCGTGCGTGTGGTACAACTTGAATATTAACGATAAAACATATGTAATTATACTTCATATGTGTTAGTATACACCACATTTTAAATCCTAAATAGTTTTCATCGTCTTTCTAGCTTGATCTAATATAATATACAAAAGGGATTAGAATACAGTTATTTAGTATTTGCTGAAAGTATCCATATCACTATGCTATTGTGTCTGTGCATATATTCTGTGACTGTGAGACATCAGTGTCCAATAAGCCGACTTATTTTAAAGTCTTTATCCTATAGTATAGACAAAATTAAGTGTACAACTATGTTTTTATTTTGCTGTACTATACACTCTACAGCTGATTCAATGGAAACTCTAACTCTGAAGGACTAAATTTTACATATATATATATATATCTGCATGTGGAAAGGCTACGCATCAGTTTTTATGAATTATGTATGAAAAATATTTTGTAAACCTGATGCGCTATCATTCCTTTGCATATAGCCTATATTTACAATACAATACTACAATACTATATCGTAATTTGTATTTTCCCCCAGCTGCGGACGAGGCTATGTATATTCAGACTTGTACATGTTTATAGAATCGGCAACAAGAAGGAAGTTCTCGAATAACATAAATCATAATTTACCACATTTCCCTGAGAATTTTTGTATCTTACTACCTTCTAAACTGTAAAATGCTTCAACAGATTTTAGAGTGGACATCAATCTCCGCATGTTTATAGCTTAGCTAGTGTTTGGTAAAAGCATAGTTAAAATGTCGTATATATTAACTATGGTAAAAGGCCCTATGGCTATGGCTATGATGCTACGAGATAGTGGTTGCTCTTGAGAACCCTATTTATCTTCAACAAATAAACGCAAAGCTTATAACGTTTACAAATAGCAACAATTCTAATGGCATATTACAAAAATATAAATATAGGTTTCTATATTTGTAGTGACGATTGATTTAATAATATAGACTAGATCCAGAGGCGTCTGATATGAAACCGTGCTCGAGAGAACATTAAACAACAGCTCAAAAGCATACAATTTTGGTTGGTTACTTGACTTGTCTGTTGATAAAACTGTTTACTTTTGAGCGAACAAAAAACAAATTTTGCAAGTGTTTTGAACTATGATTCTCGAGAAATATTATACATAATAATATATATCCCACTCCTTGCAATTAAAGTGTATAATTTTCAAAGAGACACGTGACCAGCTCCATCCAGGGTTTTATCTCCACAAGAGGGAAAAGCCTGGGTACGAGGATGCCACAGGATTCACCCTACTTTCGATCACATCAAAATCGAACTCTTGTGAACGTCGCACACATTCATCCACAATCAAATTCGAATTTTTGCCATTCGCCTTCAGAAACGGCTGGTATATAAATGAATTTTATATCAGCAGAAAGCCCAAACTTCATAGATATTGAATATGAAATTTTTAGACTGGCCCAAATTCGCGCTTGCATCTTATTGGACTTAAAACACACAAGACCGCTACCCTGCATTCAGATAACCCTGCATTTAAACAAACGTACTTACAAACAAGCGAAGTTCGCCTTCAGAAACCGGTTGTATATAGATGAATAAGGTATAGATAGATAGCCTCATAGCCCATACTTCATAGATATTGAGTATAATGTATAATGTAAAACATTAACTGAATCGAATAAAATAGTTTAGACATTTTTAGCGTATCAGGCCATGCGGATCGAATGTAGAGCCAGAGTCATAGTCAAATTCACGGAAAAATCCTTATATCCCAAGAACGAAGATATTCTGTATTAGTTCTTAAAGTATAAAATAAAAAAGCCTAGAAGTTTGTACCTTGCAAAGTTTTCTCTCGAGGCCTCGCAGACGGTTTGTTGTCATACGACGTAAAAATGCCGTCGTGCTGAAGCAGACAGACATCCAAATTCCAAACATAGAAATAAAATCGATATATTTTTAAAACGGCTAAATGTACCGCAATATAGTTTAATGCGTTCTTCATTAGCATTAGGAAAATTCAATCAATCAATCCAAACGTTTTCCACTAGTTCGGTGTCCTCTGTAGGCCTCGCAGAAGATGCGTGTCATTATATTTTTAAAACGGGTCAAACCCAACAGCCAAAGACATCCCATTTTAAATTAGTCCATTTGAACATTAGATCGTTATGCAACACTGCTCACTTGATACAGATCAAGGAATTCCTTTTAAAGACAAAAACTGAAGCTCTTACACTATCAGAAACGTGGTTGAACACTACGATAACGAATGCCGAGATCTTCATCGAAGGTTATACACTATATAGACAAGATCGCTTAAATAAACGTGGAGGTGGTGTTTGCGCATACATCCGAAATGACATTAAGGTTTCCAAACTTAAGGAAATTCCATCTGTTTCTGAAAACTATTTCCATCAGCTTTGGCTGAAACTTCAAAGTAAAAAGTTAAAATCTTTCGTGATATGCATATCCTATAGACCACCAGAGTGTCCGTTGTCCTGCCTGGAAACCAACTCGAAACCGAGTTTTGTCCAAGCACTTCTCCTAAATAAGCCTATTTTTATATTGGGAGATCTGAATTGTAACGTTATGAAGGATTGTCCAGAGAACACAGCACTAGGAAACTTCATGCTTGAGATGAACTTGAACCAATTAATCACAACACCAACTAGAATAACAGACACTAGTGAGTCGTTAATTGACGTGATTATAACTTCAACTTCCCATCTTGTTAACGAAAGTGGTGTCATGGATACTATTATAAGCGATCATTTACCGGTGTATGCAGTTCTTAATATGAAGCTACCCAAGCCACCTAACGCGAAGCTACAAGGACTATGACGGCGAAAGGTTCACTGCCCACCTTGCATCAAGATCGGAAGAGCTTATTTCCATCTTCTCGGATTCCAATGTTAATTCCAAACTCGACAAGTTCAACAACGTTCTTCTTACAACTTTGGCTGTCCATGCTCCAGTCAGAATAACTAAGATCCAAAATCGCTCTTGTCCCTTCATCACCACAGGTATAAAAAACCAAATGTCCCACAGAGATCAACTCCACCGTCGTTACAAACGAATACGTGATATCGATGATTGGAGAGCATTTAAAAACATCCGAAGATCAGTTAAATCCACTCTAAAAGATGCTGAAAAACAACACGTTCGAACTGAAGTTAACCTCCATAAAGATAATTCTAGATCGTTGTGGAAAGTGATTAACAGGTGTATTCCATCTAAAGATAAAATAATTTTAGACTTATCATAAAAATACATTAGAGGTGGCCAACGATTTCAACCAGTTCTTTCAATCTGTGGGAAAAAGAGCTGCCGAAACAGCTAAAATGTTAGTCCTACAAAATAATCTAAATGTATCAACTGAGCTGGAGCTTCAGAATAGGAGATCTGAACTCTTCTCTACGGAATTGTTCAAGTTCACCCCCGTCACATGCACAGAGGTGCAGCGCATAATAACAACAATGCCGTCGAACAAATCTCCAGGACCAGACAAAATCAGCATGCGGACTATTAAGGATTGTCTTCCGGTCATACTCGGCCCATTGACAGACATCATTAATACCTCATTTACCACCTCGGCGTTCCCTGAGTCCTGGAAAATTGCAGAAATTATACCACTATTAAAAGAAGGCGATCATGAAGTTGCTGCAAATAACTGCCCACTTTCAATGCTCAAAGCACTATCAAAGATCTGCGAAAAAGTTGCTCTAAATCAATTTAGCGGTTTTCTTAACCGCACTGACCGCCTATCCTCCCAACAAAGTGGAAACAAAAAGTATCATTCAACCGAAACACTCAGTATATTAGTCAATGATTTTTTGCTAAAATCGATGGACAACAAAAAGCTTACTGCTCTAGTCCTTTTGGATCTCTCAAAAGCATTTGACAGCGTGGACCATTCAATCCTGTTAAAGGAACTAAGCAATATTGGGGTTTCAGGTGAGGCCCTTAACTGGTTTAAAAGCTACATTTCAGATAGAAAGCAGTTCTATCGCATTGGCCCCTCGGTATCCGAAGTCCTACCAATCACCCACGGAGTACCTCAGGGAGCAATATTGTCACCGCTATTGTTCTGTATTTATATAAACGACCTTTCAAGAGTACCACAAGCATCTGAGTTAGAATCATTCGTCGACGATTCCAAGATCTTCATGTCATTTCCAATCGAAGATATTGCTATTGCAAAAACAAAGATAGAAGAGGACCTCAAATTGGTCGCAACCTGGTTTTTCGAAAATAAACTGTTGATAAACCCCGAGAAGACAAAGTTACTCCTGATAGGAACTCGTCAACTGCTCGGTAAGCTCTTAGAAGAGATGACAATTACATTTCTTGGTGAAGAAATTACACCAACTACAAATGCCAAAGACGTGGGTTTAACCCTAGACAGTTATCTAACATATGATTACCATATCAAAAATGTTGTATGGCCAAGCTGTGTCAGATAAATAGAGTAAAGGATAGCTTTGATAGCTTTATCAATGCTTTAGTAATGAGCAAACTTTATTATTGCTCTACAGTATGGTCAAATACTTCTGCAACAACTATAAAGAAATTGAGAGCAGTACAGAATTTTGCTTGTAGGATATTGACAAATACTGGAAGATATGATCATGTAACACCAGCACTACGGTCAATTCGCTGGCTTCCTGTAGAGGAACACTTAAAATATAGAGAGGCACTAATAACATACAAATGTATGAACGGATTAGCACCACCTTATCTATCCAAATTATTTATAAAAAGAAACGAAATCCACGATCTAAATACAAGGAATAACAAAGCGCTACACATCCCTCAACACAAAACAGTTTCAGGACAAAGAACTTTTTATTACAGAGCGGTGAAGTTATGGAATGACTTGGATGAAGATTTAAAAAAGTTACCTTGGAAAAGATTTAAAATCGAGTTAAAGCAGAAGATGCTAAACAACAATTAATTACATTTCTAACATTATAGACTTAATAGATTTTAAATAAATGATAATAGACAAATAGATTTTAAATAATTGCTATAAATAGGAATTTTAATATAACTATTCGTACTGTAAATAGGTATTGAAAAACCCTCTCCGGGAATACTTTATTAAATAATAATAATAATAATAATTTATTCTCATCCCGGGTATAGGCGAGCCAGCTCGGTCATTGCGTTTGTATGGAAAATTCCAGCCCGCTTAAGGTGGCTCGATATAGTAATCACGAAACCCTTATGCAAGAATCGCGAAAATAGACTTTATTCTATAATTATGAATAAACCCGAGTGACAATTTGTGCACGCGGGAATATTAACGAAATAACTTCCAAACAGACCTGACGTGAGCAGTTGCTCGCGCCATTATGCGTGTTCTATAGCGTTTTCATGTCAATTGCTGACGTCATTAAAAAATTCCATTTTTGAAAAACAATGCGCTATATCTCATTATTTTGTCCGGTGACCTATGTTTAAATTTTGTATGCTGTATTGCACCGCAAAAATCTTTAATTATACCAAAAATAAAAAAAAATTGTAATGCCAAAAAAATTTTATTGAAGACATTTTTGCCTTTTTCAAAAAAATGGCATTACAGAATTTTTTAATATTTTGCTTATTGTTAGTCTGTCTTGCAAGTAAAATAATGCACGAAAAAAATTGGGGGTCACCGTGCTTTTTTTCCAACTACACGAGGCAATAAGCTATTTTAGAGTGAGTTTCATACGCGTATGTTGTCATAGCAACGAACTGTATGTTACTAAAACTAACATAATTTGAAAGTAGAAACTTCAAAATAGATGAAAATCCCGATATTTGATCGCCATGTTCTAGAAAATAAAGGAACATACAAAAAAGTTAATTCGGCTACTGCGTCTAACCTGTCCATATGTTTTTGTTGGGCTGTTGAGAGAAGGCGGACAGAGGGGGTACTCTAGCTAACTTGGAAGGGACGCCAATAGACAAAGGTGCTTAACAAGTTGCCAATGAAGGACAGGCAACTAGTGGGGGTTACTGTTTCAGGGTTACCTTTAACGTTCAAATAACTCCTATCGATGCCTGTGGAGCCAAATATCTGAGATCTTCTATTTTCGATATTTGGTGAATAAGGCCTCAAAAAACGGAGTTTAAAAATTTTAAATGTTGTACGCTTGAATTTTTGAAAACTGTATCGAGCCACCTTAAGCGAGGTCTCGGGTCAGTCGAGGCCAGCTCGGTTTCCATATAAACGCAAGATGAATTTTAGGAAATAATAGCAAACGTGGGAACTCTCCAAAACCTGGTAGCTCGCCCCATATAACAAACAGCCTTGGTGAGTGAAAGAATTACGTTTAAGAAAAGAACACAAACAAATATTTAAAAAATAGGTACGCTAAGCGTACATGTATCTGCTCATGGTGAATGGTAATCCCACTGTAGTCATGAAGGAATAATATTCTACAATTCTATTTGGCCCTAAATTGTATAAGTTAAACATATATTTTGTACAAAAACATACACTTCATTCAATCAGTAACTTGTAGAGAATAAGAGATTGATATTTAATCAATTAATTCGCAGTAGCCTACCACTGACAAGTAAAATCGTCTGGCATTAGACAGAGTAAAATACTAATACACAGTAGAATAGGTTTTCATATTAATTGTTAAATGGGGTTCACGATTTACGGTATCACTATGCCAGACAGTTTAGTACATATGACAAATAAAATGGCTGATATAAATTTCACTAGCAGAGACAACACAACAAAGATATTATTTAATTTTATGATGCCATTTGCTGAAACATGTTAGGTTCACAATCTTCTCGATAGTCCATAATATACTACAATCAGGTATGTGAAAAAATTGTAGATGCGTGGATGTTGTTAGAATGCCAGGTATCACTAACACACCCTTGCACAGTTTCAAAAGCCTTTTTAAACACATTGATACACGACTTCAACATGTGGTATTCAGGGATGGAGGAACACAAATGAACTATTTGTTCCACATGGATGTGTTAGCAAATAGGTCATATTATTGAAGTCTATTCATCAGTAGCAAATGTTAACTATGTTGAAAATCAGGAGTATAATTTGACACATGTATATAGTCTGTGAATAGAATGTATAAAGTATATATAAACACAGCATATCAGATCCATACATTGGCTAGAATTGACTAGTCAAAGCTGCAGTGTTCCGTGTTTGTTTGTTCACGCTACAATACAAATATGAGAGTGATGTGTAAAGTACAGGCAAATGATTGCTTGAAAGACACTAAATATAAGCCATTTAGAGGAGAATTTGCCTATGGATATGAATTTCTATTATGAAATTATAAGTATGTGATTGTGACACCGTCTGTAATAAATGTCATGCCAAAAGGAGTTTGTACAGTCTTATCTTTTACCGTCTTAACTATTATATACTATAAACAAGACTATATTTGTACACAATATTTTATTTAAAGAAATGTGACCACTATACAATGTGGAATTTCTAAATCTGAAATTAAAATGTAGGATTAGCTAGTATTCATGGTAGTGAAATATACTTTAGTATTGAAAACTTATGTGAATAAACAAGATGCTATATTTTACAATTTACGCCTCAATGTTATGTTAATATGTTGTAGTATTTCCCACCTTGATGTTCGTCCTTCGATAGTTCGACTGTTCACTGTTTCACTGTTTAGTTTTCCTTCAGAAATAGAACCACTAAATTTTAAAGCATTCTTTCCGGTTTATCCATAGGTCTATCTTCGTATTTCCACGTTTTTATATTCGTTTTTATATGAATTAACGACATTTTGTCAATCGCCATGTTGAATTTTTTTAAAGATCTAGCCTGCGAACAGGCAAAATTGAATGATGTAATGGCCTTGGAGAACATTACGTCATTGCATTGTAAGCCACTTGCTGATTGGTTATCAATTTAAATAAGCTCGTCGCTGAATGGCTATAAGCTAACAGCTAACAGCTAACAGCACGATGGCAATATATCTGCATTCGCAGATACAAAAATGAATAAGGACAATGTTTATCAATAAAATGTAGCGAGGACAAATCGTATAAACCTACCAACCGTAAGTTGAGTATCAATCTTACAGCATCAGTCAAGGTCTCTTCTTCGAGAGCATAGCGACACCTCACCCCATGGGAGAACAATTGTCCGGATTTAGACTTTACATATAACTGATACTAAATTTTTGTGTTCAGACCGACAGAGCAACCTGAGTTTTGTCTTGGAATTGTCCACGATTATGGACCTTTGTGGGACATCCGATGGTGTCCGTCTGGGGCTTGGGATAGGTCATCCCCGCAGGTAAGTTTAACCTTCAGTAGCCATGCTGTATACTATCTGTTAAAGAGTGGGTATCGTGCAAGTGATCCTTTGCGCGCTTGTGTTTACATTTTATGTTTACATAGGCATAGAGTGAGAATATAGTGAAATAACCTCATGATAATATCCGTTAATGAGATTGGCCTTAGTTGATTACATGAATTCAGGGGAGCTTCTTTGGGCAGTGGTAAAACATTAGCAAGCTTCCACATTTTAGGCACCTTGCCAACTCTCAGTGACGTATTAAAGATTTCTGTAATGACAGGTGCCAACTCTATAGCATATTCTTTCCAGAACCAGTGTGGGAGATCGTCGGGGCCAGATGAGGAACGTTTTTGACTCCGTAACAGTTCATGGACGGTGTTAGTGCACAAAAATGGAATTCTTGTGCCTTCTGAGATTTGCAAAAGCTCCGGGGTTATATAATTAGGGTCAGTGTTTATGCCTTGGAAATATACATTTATTTCGTTGGGATCAATGAGAGCACTGACAGATACATTCCGACTTTTCCTCGACGTAATATTATTTACATTCGACCACCATCGTTTTGTTCCAGCTTTATGGTTATTCATCTCGTGTTTAACAGCACGCAATTGATTGTCTCGAATTAATTTATTGATCTTCTCCTGCAACCTTACATTAGATTCTGTATTTTGAGTCCGGATAGCCCTTTTTCTTTGTTTCAACAGATATTTTACGAGAGGAGACATAAACAGTGGGTCACATGAAGAAGTTCTTACTTTCATTAATGGAAAACATTTTTCAAATATTAGCCATATCATTGCATAAAATTTCTCAATCATTTCATCTGGAGTTTGTCCATCTGCAGTTATTATGTCGAAATCAAGAGTTTCAAATTCCTTCAACATATTCAATTTTTTGTGTTCTCTTACATCTCTAAAGTACGAGTCTGTTCTTTTCGCTTTGATTACGTCACGGGGATAGGTTATTATCATGTCATGATCGGATCTCACCAAACTTTTGGCCACTTTGATATTTTTCCAATAATGTGGGACGTTTGTGATAAAAACGTCCAATATATTTAGACCTCTTGTAGGAACCTTCACAAGTTGGGCATATGATAGCTGATTAAGAAAATTTCGAATGTTCAACTTATTGATATCTCCAGCAATTATTATCTTCGAGTCTGGTTTCGAAGACAATAATTGTTCACACGAGTCAATCAGGAATTCCGTTAAATCTTGGTCATTGTAGTCATTATCAGGTGGGTGGTATATAGTTGCAACATAATAATCGGAGTTTCCAGTAAAAATTTTTGTCCATAAACATTCAAATGTATTATCCATATGTTTGCATTTTCCAATCATTCCTACAGATAATTGCAACGCCGCCACCACGACAGTTTATTCTGTCTTTCCTAACAATAGAAAATCCAGCAGGACAAACAAGGGAGTTAGGTACATCCGGTTTTAACCATGTTTCAGAGATGAAGCAAAGGTCAATGTTGTTACACTTAAGATCTGCATACAAGGCAGGTAAGGCATCTGGTTTGACAATGGATCTAGCGTTTAATACTAAACAGCGTGGAATTACGCGTGGGAGACTTGAGCAGTTGAGCTGAGCTTGCATGTCTCGTTTGTTCTAGTAATGTTATACTAATGTTGTTAGTTGTGTTACAAGGTCTGGGTGATCTCGCCATACTGGGGGGCGGCAATACTTCCCATGATGTGGAAAAAAAGACTGTTCGATTTCCCCTGCATTATTTCTATTTCTTCTATTCCTTACAGTCCTACGCGGCATCTGCTTTTTAGCTGGACGATGGCTAATTCGGACAGGGATCCGATATGTGTCTTTTGAATTAGACACGTTTGTCTTAGCATTTAAAGTACCTTTGGCTTTGTTACAAGTTTTCTTTTGATTTTCATTAAAGACTTTTTTATGAGATTGTTTGGTATTGCTGGTGGCAGAAAATTTATTTCGATTCAGTTTGCCGTCATGGGATATAACACACACTGTCATCACCCTAATTGTATATATACTTGAACTCGTGGTTAGCTGTTCAGTCTCGACAACTGGACTCTGTAGCTCAATGGTCAGAGCTCTGCACCGGAATCGTAGGGCCGCAGGTTCAATTCCAGCCAAAGGGCTTGTAATAGTTCATAGTTGCATTTTTCGCAACTGCTCCTGATTAACAATAAGTCTAAAATATGTATATAATTTTCGCTCGAAAATTCCATGTACAAAAACCTTTCAACATTATGTAATACAATTACCTTTATTCACTTATCTTCGACTGGAGATTTGAAAATTAATATTTCATGTACCTGGGATATACTAACTACTTACTAACTGAGCGTGAGGTCTGTACGGTAAAATATCAAGCTGAGGTCTTGCTGTATTGACCGAGTGATAGCGAGGTCAATACAGCAAGACCGAGGCTTGATATTTTACCCTACAGACCGAACAGTCGAAGTTAGTAAGTTGTTTATTATATGGCATTTCAGACAACAACAAAAAAATTCATTTTGCCAAAAATTGGTCACGCGAGGGTGAAGTACAAAGTCCGAAACTCAAAGCCGGTCATTTTCAAATGTCGAAATAATTTCAATGATACAAATATGTCTTAGTTTTTTACAAATTTATCTAATCTTAGCTTAGTAAAACTACTCTACAGTACCATTTATAGATTAAAATCTAAAATTAATAGAAAATATAGTGATATTGAGCTATCGGTTCAAAGACAAAAACAACTTTGACTGTTTTAGTTAAAAGCATCGTAAAATTTACCTTTAAGTTAATATTTCGACTTGAGCCAACAAAACTTGATTTTATCCCTTGTAGTTATCCCTTTTCCGTATTTTCCGTTTATTTTTCATTGTTTTAAATTATTTTTAAGGATTTTTTTATGCTTTTATTGGTTTGAAATGTGTCCAAGTCGTCGCAGGGCCATAAGAATACCGTATTGCCCGGTATTACCCACCGGGGGCAATACGGGAAATTCCGACCGCTCAGGAACCAATCAAATTGCGCGATACACCAAAACAAATGCTTGCCATATAATAATATGTAGTAGTACGCTTCTGATAGACAGTGTTCCAATACTGTGTACATGGATCACGGATACTCTGCGCTATCGGATACTCTCGCACTTTTGCTGTCCATACACACTAGAGTGTATATAATATTGTATATAATCTTTCACTCGAAATTATCCATCCACCTAAACATTCTACATCAATTTCAATCGAGTGAGATGCAGAAAAAAACATCTTGTAATTTACCAAATCACAACCCGCAGTACCCGCATCTATATATATACATGAACTTGTGGTTAACGCTTGGCAACTGGACTCTGTAGCTCAGTGGTCAGAGCGCTGCACCGGAATCGCAGGACCGCAGCTTCAATTCCTGTCGGAGGACTTAGAGTTGCATTTTTCGCAGCCGTTCCCGTTCAGGTCTATAATATTGTATATAATATTTCACTCGAAATATCCATCCACCTAAACCTACATCAATTTCAATCGAGTGAGATGCAGAAAAAAACACTAGAGCAGTTCAACTGTATTGGTTATAATATGATTTTGTTTTCTTACCCAGTACTTTATCGTGCTGTCCCTCACATGGAGCTATCCCCAGGCTCTTTGCGTCGTAAATATCAAGGTGAATGTGGCGCAGCGTGGAGAGTGTCATGGCAACCAAGCAATGGTCACAACAAAGTTATTGCGTCGTACGCTGATGGTAAGAATTTGTGTGTCGTGGTATATATAATGTGTTGCGTTTAACAATTATTGAATGAGGTTGAACATAGCTCTTTGTAGATACTGTAATTGAACTGTACTGTGCTGTACTGTACTGCCTTGTACTGTGCTATACCATACCATACTGTACTGTACTGTACTGTACTGTACTGTACTGTACTGTACTGTACTGTACTGTACTGTACTGTACTGTACTGTACTGTACTGTACTGTACTGTACTGTACTGTACTGTACTGTAATGTGCTGTACTATACTGTACTGTAATGTGCTGTACTGTACTGTCTGTACTGTACTGGTACTGTACTGTACTGTCTGTACTGTACTGTCTGTACTGTACTGTCTGTACTGTACTGTCTGTACTGTACTGTACTGTACTGTCTGTACTGTACTGTACTGTACTGTACTGTCTGTACTGTACTGTGTACCGTATGCACTGTACTGTACTACTGTACTGTGTACTGTGCTGTACTGTTCTCTACGATTTTCTTACTATTCTAAAATATTTACTTTACTGTTCTGTACTAAATAAAGTGTTCTTAAATTCACGCCCTAATTTTTATATGTTATTTCGTTTCGCCTTTATCCAGGCACAGTGGCAATCTGGGATTTAAAGACAGAAAATCGTATTCTGAAAGCGGCAACCCCAGACGGCCTCACCGAGTGTAAGTTATTCCTGTATTACACATGCTCATAATCTGTCTATTATATAATGCTTTCAATGGATAAAATGCGGGAATTTTCACATATCCTCTTATATAATAGCCGTTAGCGAGACAATTAACAGCAAAAAATTTAAGTGTATTTAACTTTATGCGAGGAAGTGATTCTGTCAAGTTTATGATGAAGAAAATAAACAAAACAAATATGAAGTGTCTATGTCATGGTCAAGGAGTTTACATATCTGTATTGTATGGATAATTTGAAGACGAATTTGATCATATCTTCTCGGGCAAAAACTTCACTTTTGTTCATTTGTTAGCTGGTAAGATTAGAGGACATGCGGTCTTTTTTTGGTCGTGATTCTCAATAAGCCAGTTCATGGACATAGTGTATACTGTCGTTCTGTCTTGGGATATAAAATTGCAGTTGAATCATAACACGCAGCTAAGACTGGAAAAATGAGAGAGAGAGAGTATATATAGTGACCGAAGTATAATTTTGGACTCATAATGACCATTGGCTTTCTGGGTAAGATCTTGCGTAACCGTGGTTGTGTCTCAGCTACATGTGATGATGCAACGGAAACTCTATCCCGGCGCAGAACGCGTCATTTGGATGTGCAATCGACGCTACGAATTGGCTTATAAATGACGGCCAACAAATCCATAATAACTAATTATGTGAAAATTCCCTATGATACAGGCGCTATAATGTCAGCGTCATAGCTTCAAGGTTTCGATTATTGAAGATAAATTCAGTATTTTTCAATATTTGTTATCATTCACAATATCATTTAGGCATATTCCCAATCTCTCATTTCCAAGCCCATAATTCAGTCATACGTTCATTGGCCTGGTGTCCGGGTGAACCAAATTATATCGCAACAGGTATTGTGAATGTCATTATTTTAGGAATTTTGGGGGGGGGGGCAATTTTTGCACAAAATATTGAATTCAACCAAACAGGGTAGTGTGCGGTTACAGTTCAGATGGGGAAGCCCCATGACGCTTCATCATTTTAGCGTAACAAAGGAAATTGATCTTGTAATTTACCAAATCACAACCCGCAGTACCCGCATCTATATATATACATGAACTTGTGGTTAACGCTTGGCAACTGGACTCTGTAGCTCAGTGGTCAGAGCGCTGCACCGGAATCGCAGGACTGCAGGTTCAATTCCTGTCGGAGGACTTAGAGTTGCATTTTTCGCAGCCGTTCCCGTTCAGGTCTATAATATTGTATATAATATTTCACTCGAAATATCCATCCACCTAAACCTACATCAATTTCAATCGAGTGAGATGCAGAAAAAAAAACACTAGAGCAGTTCAACTGTATTGGTTATAATATGATTTTGTTTTCTTACCCAGTACTTTATCGTGCTGTCCCTCACATGGAGCTATCCCCAGGCTCTTTGTGTCGTAAATATCAAGGTGAATGTGGCGCAGCGTGGAGAGTGTCATGGCAACCAAGCAATGGTCACAACAAAGTTATTGCGTCGTACGCTGATGGTAAGAATTTGTGTGTCGTGGTATATATAATGTGTTGCGTTTAACAATTATTGAATGAGGTTGAACATAGCTCTTTGTAGATACTGTAATTGAACTGTACTGTGCTGTACTGTACTGCCTTGTACTGTGCTATACCATACCATACCATACTGTACTGTACTGTACTGTGCTGTACTGTACTGTGCTGTACTGTACTGTACTGTGCTGTACTGTTCTTTACGATTCCTTACTATTCTAAATTATACTTTACTGTTCTGTACTAAATTAAAAGTGTTCGCCAATTTCCACGCCCTAATTTTTTTATGTTATTTCGTTTTGCCTTAATCCAGGCACAGTGGCAATCTGGGATTTAAAACAGAAAATCTTATTCTGAAAGCGGCAACCCCAGACGGCCTCACCGAGTGTAATGTAGCCGAGGTGGCTCCAACAGTTCCATACAGCGACGCGAGTTCAGACGACGAAGTAACCGCGACCATGTCGAACACAGCGTACGGATCTCCGGCTTTCGCACAATCACCTACGCCTGCCTTCAGTCCAGCCAGGAGATAGCTTCGCCCGTCCCTGCGCAAATTATCATTGACACGCCAGACCATACTTTGAACACCTCCGATACTAAAGATGACATCCCAAATGAACGGCCCAGGAGGTCTAGGAGCACCTATAGATTACCCAGAGAAGAAGCTGGCGTTGTTGTGAACGATCAGGTAACATTGCTTCGCAAGTTCTATAGAGTTGAACGCAAAACGAGATGGTCCACCGTTTGCCGAACAAACTATGACCAAGTTATTAGAAAGACTATATTGTTTCTTGAACTTTTGTAGACATAATAGAAGAAAAGCTTTGTTTAATCTGAAATCATTAACTTGCCAAACGTGGAGAAAATACATATTAATCAATTATTGATGAATACTATTAGAAATAGAACACATTGATTGATTGACATCTTTATTTAAACACGAAACCATTCACAATGTATAATATAAAAAAAAATATGTGCTCTTCCATGGAGACGTGTGATGATATAAACTAATTGAATGAAGAAGTCTAAATTATATCAAAATTATTTACAAAAATATTTGGAAAATTATTAACTAAGAAATAAGAGATCAGTTAAACTCCCGGCGTAAGCGACTGTGCTGTAGTAATTTCAAGGGGTATGCTATTCCACAAAACTGCACCCTTATATGAGAAACGTTTTTTCAGAGATTCAGTCAAGGGCCTAGGGACAAAGTGATTGTGATTTGAGCTTCGTAAGTTATGCTCATGAATCGGCCAATCGAAGAAGTAGAAATGAATTTACTGGACAGATAACTCGGGACCATATTATTTACAGTTTTGTACATAAATGTTTAAACTGTTGGGCCCGTCTATCTTCAAGATTATTCCAGTTTAATGCTCTTAATATTTCTGATGAGCGAGTATTGTAATCAGTTCCAGTTATTACTCTTGCAGCCCTATTTTGTAATCGTTGTAGCTTTTGCCCTAGACCCTGGCTCAAGTTATCCCACAAAACACTACAATTATAGTCAAAATGGGGCTGGATTAAAGAGTTATAGATTAATACAAGGATTGAATAAGGGAGTAACGGTTTCAGTCTCCTTAATACTCCAATCACCTTGGAGACTTGAAATGATTGTAGAGACATGTGACTCCCACGATAAACCCTCGTCAAGTTCCAAACCTAAGCAATTGTAGGTTTTAACTCTTTCGATTTTGTTTCCAGGAATAGTAATATCGGGTTGTGCTGGGAAGTTACCTAATTTTTGTCGAGAAGCAATAAACATGCATTTTGTTTTAACTGCATTTAGGCTTAGTTTATTCGTGTTGAGCCAATTTTGTAGAGTTATTTTAGCCTGCAGTCGGTCAGTCCAGCCAGGAGATAGCTTCGCCCGTCCCTGCGCAAATTATCATTGACACGCCAGACCATACTTTGAACACCTCCGATACTAAAGATGACATCCCAAATGAACGGCCCAGGAGGTCTAGGAGCACCTATAGATTACCCAGAGAAGAAGCTGGCGTTGTTGTGAACGATCAGGTAACATTGCTTCGCAAGTTCTATAGAGTTGAACGCAAAACGAGATGGTCCACCGTTTGCCGAACAAACTATGACCAAGTTATTAGAAAGACTATATTGTTTCTTGAACTTTTGTAGACACAATAGAAGCATGCAAGTTCTTACTTTAGATCTTTTTGATGACGATACTCTCATTGAAGAATACGTAGGTTACCTTTCGAAAGTTAGGAAATTAATGCCCAACACAATTACCGCACACTTAACTGCAGCTATCAATGTAATTAAGTTTAACTTTCGTGAAGATCGCAGCGCCTTAGGCAATTGCAATGCGCTTTCAACATGTAGGTCATTGCAAAGGCAGCTTACGCGGCAGGCGAAAATGATTTCTAAACGCGACAAGGAAGGGATATGCATGAATAAAGCCTCGCAGCGCTTCTATTTTAATCACATTTTAGATACGCTTAGAAATTTACGAGCTAAAATTTCTGAGAGCACAGGCATTGAAAAGGCCCGAAATTTGCATGATTTCGTAATGATCGCATCATATTTGAGAGTGAGCCCCGGACGATCAAAGGAAATTTGTACTCTACAGGTGTTTGTGGAGTCAGAGCCAAACCAATTCGATGCAGCTACGTTTGTGCGTGCAAATGTCATTGTTTTTAGGTATGACAAGACGGTTGCTTTATATGAAAGCGACTTTAAGACCGTTGGGTCGTCAGGACCACGCCACATTGACCTATCCGAAGACCGAGAATTAGTGTATCATTTGCACCTCTATAATTCAGCTAGGCCCACACTACTGCAGGCTTCACACAGCCACTTTTTCGTTAACTCTTATGGGGAGCCATTTGATGACGTATGACGACGCAACTCAGCATGAAAAAAAACACAACAAGGCAGACAGCTATTGCGAACAAAACTAGCGCCAGACATATTCGGAGTGGCGGATATTGTAGCTTCAGCAAGCGAAGGTAGCGCGCGAGGAGCAGATGGTTTAGACGAAGACGAAGTTGTCCTTCGGCCGCATGTCGGAGACATATGCGCTTTGCTTGACCCAGTTTCTACAGCCGCGGATATTTCATTTTTCTTAGCAAAGGTAGCAAGGTACAGCAGCGATTACACCGAGGTTCAATTAGTGCATTTGGCGCAGCTTGAGGCGGGCTCAGAGGCATTATTTAGGCTTTCGCATTTAAATTAAACTAATGAATAATTCTTATCAACTGAAAATTCAAAAATGTTTCTTCTTTTCAAACAACCCACCCCGTTTTGTGCCAGCTGAAAAAGTCGATAGATGTTTGCATCCGGTTTGATGTCACCGAGTTTTACAATGCATTCAGACAAGCTTTTCCATCAGTGTAATCCTTGTTATACTTACGTAATTAATAATATAACTATTTTCCGAGGAGCAATATTAGAGTTAATCAATTGTAAAGTACGTTCATTTTCAGACAATCATAGGGTACCAGTACTATACCTGTGTAAACTTGAGTTTAAGTAATGGTTTGAAAATAAATGATGCAGCAAAAATTTGTCTCAGTCTGTATTTTTCTGCTCTATTTGAAGGAAAAGCAAGATCGATCTAGTAGGGGGGGGGGGGGGAGTAGGTCAACGTTTAACAATTGTAACTTTGTAGGGCGAATGTTGCCATGTTGGTCGGGCAAAAGTACGTGGAGCATGTCCCCATATCCCCATAGTTGCCTCGTGCCTACAACACTCGATACCTGTGCATTCCCTCTAGCGGCATGAGCGCCCCCATAAACTTTTGTAGGTCAGTTTTCCGGCCCCATTGACATTATATGTCTTGACCTCGCCCTTCCGTCGGCCAAAATGACCCCCCCCCCCCGAATATTTAGGTTAAGGTGGCTCCCTACAGTTAGTACAGTTTGAAAAACGATTTATATAGATCAGAAGACATCCTCGCGTCTCACGCGTGGAAAAATCTTCGTGACCCGCTAAAATTTTGAAACTAGCCGCGGGAAGTTATTTTCGAGATTTTTCTGCGAAGAAACCACAACCTTTTCACTATAATCGTATACTCTGCTCAAGGCAGTCTAGAACTGTCAGAGTAATAGTATGTAGTGCATTTTGTCTGGATGTTGCATGATTATACAGTTTTTACGGACTTCTATTAAATGCTTATCTCCCCCGAATTTCCTTGTACATGGCCTGTCCCTAAAAAGTTATTGAATTTTATTCCATCTGACATGTACGAAACCAGGCATATTTCTGACTGTTATATAATCAGACAATATATTAACGACATTTTGTTGTTACAAATCATTAATTTAAGTTACTCAAGCCAGGTGTATTATGTTTTTATGGATTTATAAGGAATTATTTTGTAAAGAATTGCAGCTCAACCTTCTACAAAGTACAAGGTTGTCACTCATAACGTGTTAACAACTTGTTGAGCTGCCTTAACATAACAAGTCGTACCTGGTCTGTTCAGTAAACAAGCTGTTGACAACTTGTCAAGCAGTGCGAACACATGCTGAAAGTTAACAAGGTGTTGAAACAGTGTCGGTGCATGTCTGCTACAGATTTGTTGCAAGTTATACATGTAATGTAAGTTAAGAGTTACTGTAATAGAACCCTTTTTATTTCCAACCAACTCCCATTTACACTAAAAAATTTTGCCCTTTTTAGTTCAAAATTTACAACAGATTGTCATGTATAAAAGATGAGGGGAAATCTGCCCTTTCCTGCACCTCCCACAAGGAATATGGGAAACCTGTCCCCCTTTATAGTACATTTACTCTTGTAAAAAGTAAATTTATCCTTCCATACAGCAAAAATTTGTAGGGGTGTAAATGTTAAAGCGTCTGGAACAACCCACAAATTAAAGGAAGGTTACTTTGAACTTGGTTGACTCCTTGAATAAAGAGTTCCATATTTCATCTCATGTAAATATTGTTCATTTATTACCATCATGATGGCTTCACCAACATTCATTATAATATAATTTAGGTTCTATAATGTAGGTTGATTGCATTGTTCTATTACTTCTATATGGATTAATATGAAATAATGTTTTTAATTTTTCATTTGGCCATGAGAAGAAATTTTTAGGCCACCAAATTACAATAATAAACTTTTTGCTGCCGAGCGCCAGCGAGGCAGCACACTAATCTTGCTCGTGCCAGTCCCTTTTGCCGAGTTATGTATAGTCAACGATATCTCAGTTTGAAAATTTATCTGTTAGCAAACCGGGGGGGAACGGGGGGCAGTCGTCAGGCAAACGCCTGAGAAGCAGCTGCTCAACTGCGCATGTTTTGCTGGCACGTTGTATTCTCTGACCTTGTCTTCTACCGGGTTGCCTTGTCGTCGAATATTTTATTTAAAGTCGAGTCTGTTCAACCGTTTGGGTGGATCGAAGTATAATAATGAGGAGCTATAGGATCATCTTAAAATATTGCAAGATGTAGAGAGAACTAACGTCTTCGGTTTTCTTATAAAAACATGACCTGTTTACAGTGTAATAATTATCAAGAATATGTGATACCTGACTGTTGAACTCCGCGTTATTGCGCGTTTATGTCTCAATTATATTCAACACTAATATCTAGTCTCTCTTTAGTTTCCCACAAATACAAATAAATACCCACGCATGGTACGTTCGCTCAAACTATTGTAGAGTATAGATGTTTTAGAGCGATGCGCGAATCAAGTGTTGAAGGCTCAATGTTTGTTGTTGGAAATATAATATCCCTCATATTATTTGTCGCCAGGAATGCGTCTCGCTGAATACTGATATGGCCGTCTGTCACTCTCCTCCGCAGAGGCTGTGAGCTATTAAAAATAATTAGTCGTTTTTAATAGTTAGGGTCTCGAGCATTTTCATTAGTCTTACACGAAGTTTTGCGAAGGGTGGGGGAGCGCAGACTAATGAAAATGCTCGAGACCTCACTATTAAAAACGACTAATTATTTTTAATAGCTCACAGCCTCTGCGGAGGAGAGTTCAAGCGTTTGGATCAAATCGAAGTATAATAACGAGGTGCTATAGGATCATCTTAAAATATTGCAAGACGTAGGGAGAACTAAGCTTTTCGGTTTCCTTGTAAAAACATGACCTGTTTACAGTGTAATAATTATCAAGAATATGTGACAGCTGACCCTTGAACTCTAATAAATAGAGTTCTTTATAAATTTTACATTTTTGCACATTTTACGGACACCATTTTGGCAAACATGGACAAGGGTTTAGTAACGGGAGCTGTGTTTCTTGACCCAGGGGCGGATCCAGGATTTTTTGTACGTTAGTCAAAATATCTGACAATCCAAGTTTGCGCCCCAGGCGCAAAATAGGCCGAGCGCCGAAGGCGCGAGCAACCTAGAGGGGTCTGGGAGCATGCCCCCCCAGAAAATGTTTGATTTTTGAACCTCGAAAACACCATTTGCGGCACTCTGGGAGCAGCTTCAGCCAAAAATTAACCTCATAAGATGGGACCCATATAGCAATTTTCAGTCTCACTGACTCCAACAAATCACTCCTTAGGGATTTCACTTCACTTGATCAGACATTTAAATATTTGAATCATTGAATGTGTGCTCTTTGAAACTACGTCTGTGGCTGTGGATTAAAAACATGAATTTCACAAAATAACACATGATCGTATTACACATTTACACCAAGCTATGCCATGTGGTATTGCCTTTGTATATTGCTCCATATACATTATATAAATCCAGTATAGATATAGACTAGGGTACCTGCAAGGTAGGGAATGCTGCGGGACTGTTATTATTCTTTAGCTTCTTGAAACAAACATGCAAACAAATATGCAACACAAATTATATTCAGTAGACGGTAATTATTGGCATTAACCCAGTGGCTTGCGCGCTGTCAGTAGATGCATACCCTAGCATAGTTTGCAGGATGAGACAAAAATAATTTTGCATTTGGAAAGCTATAAACGAAAGCGTTGTTCCATCATTCTGTTCTTACTTTGCTGGATATGCGAGTCACCTACATGTAAAGCACAACTCATTTCAACTCATTGCCATTCGAATATTTATCTTAGTGCGCGCAGAACTGAGACCCTGTCTGTTCTGACAATAATATGTGAACGCGACTAGACAAAAATATTAAGTCCATTGTAAAATAGGAATAAAAACATATTTCTATGCCTACAGTAGCCTATTTAATAGGTCAAACCTTGCAAAAATCAGAATGATCCGGTCAGGCAATTTAGACCATCAATTGCATATCTGTGACTTTGTGTCAAGTTCACACGGAGTCACAATCGTCAAGCGGCATACACGAAACATCACTTGATGCAAAATATGGAAATCAGCAAGAGAAAGCAAACGCGAATGGATAGAAAAACCTTTTACTGTAAAGACATCTCTACGTAAGACTTCCATGCCTTACAGCACTAATAGCTCAAGCAAAGTCGATAGCACATTAGCAGAATATATAGTTTATATATAAACAGACACTGAATCTAGCTGCGATCGATTGTGTACTTTCAGCGTTTCATAGACATATAAATTGAGATTGCCAACTTTCCAAAAAGGAGTAAACAAATGTAAACGTAACATATAAACAAAAGACAAAATATCCTACCTTGAATGGTCAAAATAGACTTGAAAAAGCTTTAGAAATTGACTCCGTCCGTCAAAATCGAAAAGCACATGGAACTGAGCGAGTGTAAAATTTGTGCTCTGCGCATAGCAAGCGCGCACGACCACAATTCCATGCGCTAAATAAAATTTACTTCAAAACTCTTACTAGGGTACCTGCAAGGTAGCCTCCTCCGCAGGCAACTCTTGGGGAAAAAACTTGTAATGTAGCGAAAATTATCGAACATTATCTTGTAATGCAGTTGCCTGCAGTAGCTGCTACCTGTAAGGGTATGCTGCGGGACTGTTATTCCTAGCATAGTTTGCAGGATGAGACAAGCTAAATATATCACGAAACATGAAAGACATCAAATTTTGTAACATCTATTTCAAAATATCAATATTATCCATGTATTGTTCTTCCACATGGAATTCCCACATGAAACCCATGTTTACTGCGATGAGTAATTGGACACTGCCACGCAAGGAAATTTGCATATTTCTGTAGTGTATAAAAGCGTTAAAAATATATACATGTGCGCAAAATAATTTTGCATTTGGAAATGCGAGTCACCTACATGTAAAGCACAACTCATTTCAACTCATTGCCATTCGAATATTTGTCTTAGTGCGCGCAGAACTGAGACCCTGTCTGTTCTGACAATAATATGTGAACGCGCGCGACTAGACAAAAATGTTAAGTCCATTGTAAAATAGGAATAAAAACATATTTCTATGCCTACAGTAGCTTAATAGGTCAAACCTTGCACAAATCAGAATGATTCAGTCAGGCAATTTAGACGATCAATTGCATATCTGTGACTTTATGTCAAGTTCACACGGAGTCATAATCGTCAAGCGGCATACACGAAACATCACTTGATGCAAAATATGGAAATCAGCAAGAGAAAGCAAACGCGAATGGATAGAAAAACCTTTTAAGGACATCTCTATGTAAGACTTCCATGCTTTACAGCACTAACAGCTCAAGCAAAGTCGATAGCACATTAGCAGAATATATAGTTTATATATAAACAGACACTGGATCTAGCTGCGATCGATTGTGTGCTTTCAGCGTTTCATAGATATATAAATTGAGATTGCCAACTTTCCAAATGTAAACAAATGTAAACGTAACATATAAACAAAAGACAAAATATCCTACCTTGAATGGTCAAAATAGACTTGAAAAAGCTTTAGAAATTCGATAAAAATTCGAAGACTCCGTCCGTCAAAATCGAAAAGCACAGGAACTGAGGGAGTTTAAAATTTGTGTTCTGCGCATAGCAAGCGCGCACGACCACAATTCCATGCGCTAAATAAAATTTACTTCAAAACCCCCTCTCTGCACATATTAGGCTGCTGCTACGCTCGCTCGCTTCAGGCTCGCTCGCTCCGCAGCAATAAGAATCACACACTATGCACAGCGTCTTAAATCTTAAATTTCTCCTACAAAAAGGATGGTTTTCATCGTTTACTCCAAGCAATGGATAGATACGTTATACTGCTCAAGTTACTGCTTGGTTTTAACAAGGAGTACCGTAAAATTAGCTAGAAATTAAGTTTCGTTAAATCTACTTTTCAGTGATTGAATGCAGTTGAATTGCGGCCCAATATGAGGCTCAATCCGAGGCCGAATCTGAGGCCCAATCCGAGGCTACCTTCACAGTGGTAATATAATACCCTCATATAGACTGAAGTATATGTCGAATATTTTACATAGTGCGTGACGAATATCAGCATGATTTGTACGTTTCTCGTTCGTATTGCACTTGCATTTATTGTATCGTTCCCTTGATGCGTTATTGATCTGGTTAAAACACAAGTACGTAACTCAAAATACGCAAGTATTCTAAGATGCACACAAGAAAATTGCATGCGTTTTGTGCGGGGGTGACTTGTATGGCGTCATATTACCGCCAATATTCATGATTGTCATCATTCAACATGTTTCCGACATTGAAGTTATTTCGGACATTGAAGTTGTTTATTATTCAACATATTTTCGACATTGAAGTTAAATCGGACATTGAACATGTATATATCCAACACATTTTCGACATTGAAGTTAAATCGGACATTGAACGTACCGATTATTCAGCACTCATCAGAAGTTGAACGTTCGAAATATGTTGAAAATTAATCAACACATGAATATGAGAAGTTGAATATTGGCGGCGATAGACCATAGCGTGAAATGTCCGCCAAAATTAATTAACATAATTCACATCACCCCCCGGTACAGACACAAAGAAAAATATCAGATTCGCCGTGTTAGTTTCAAACCAAGGTATAGTGCGAGTCCGTTTCTGTATGCGTACCTTATAAAAATAGAAAACGACAGGACCAAGACGTAACTTTAGTCCACGGTACCGTACATTTGAAATAAAAAACAACAACTTGGTGAGGAAGACCAAAATGGAAACTATAAAGCTTATTTTGAAATTAGACTCCTCATAATACGTGTATTTTTGCAATTAATTAAATATTGTATATGGCGACTTAAGTCATTACCATTGTCGTTGAAAGACTTAGGAGTTATCTTTTGTGACCGCATTATCGAGGTTTGTAGCAGCATCTTGCTTGACCAAGAAATTTAAATTGGGCGATAATGATTTGAATGAAGGCACGACGCGAGCTGATTTCCATGAGAGCTATATACTTTTAATTGTTTGGTGCGTTTCACTTTCCAGGTAGTTCAGGGTTAATTGGTGCGTTTTCGTTTGGGTTGGGTTGGGTTGGGTTGGGTTGGGTTGGGTTGGGTTGGGATAGGTTTGTTTGAGAGTGCTTAATTGCTTATCCGAGTTAGAAAATGCAGTTTCAAACATTCAAGAAGTAGGTTTGAAACACGGTTAGGGTTACAACCCCAGTTGCCATTAATCATACCATTATGATAAACAATGGATAAACACTGACAGTCACTTTGCTTATTACGAGACAATATATTCGCTGCTTTACCCCAGGGATTATTTTAAGGTGCAGTGATAAACAATTTGTGCCGTGATAAATTTTTCTTTAATATACAAAAATAAGTATTATATTATAAGCAAAGAAGAGTACAGATTCTCATAACTATGCTGCAAGCATTACTTTTGTACCTAATATTCACGGTCTCTCTATATGGAATATATCGAAATTTGTGTCTGAAAAGTCAAGAAATTTGTGTCTCAAAAAATTTCTGACGATCCCCAGGGCCCTGACCCCCTATTAAGTTCGATCGTTTCCAGTTAACAACCTTCTAGTTAGCTTCTTTGGCGTAAGTTCTTTGGTTCCATGCTGTTTAACATTCCTCTACGTTAAAATGCTATCCCTTTTTTTATTATTTGTGCCGTGCTAAAACTTCCCTAAAATAATCCCTGCTTTACCCTCGAATTGCGGTTTACCATTAAGCCTTGTAGACTTTTTGTGTTTATCAGGAATTAAGGCATGCGCAGGTTACAAATTTAATTAATTCCTGTATGATACTTGATGAATCCCTTCAATGTACGTGTCACAATTTCACAAGAGTGTTTCAGTTTGGAAGCCTCAGCTCACAGTCTCACTAGACGCTAGAGATACTGAACTCCCAATTGAAGCGATTCAGTTTCTCGACGATGCTGAGGGTGCTCTATACATATACTGTTGAATGTTGGGATTTATTGAGGTTTCAGCGTCCGTGGTGCCGTGGTGATCTTATATAAGTTTTCGGTCTTTTCCTTTTGTGTGTATGTATTGTTCACGCTCTCATTGAATTATAGGTCGTATCACGGCGACTGAAGTTATACTAGTTAGTCTTGCTCGTGTGGTTCTTATATTTAGTTTTAGACTTCATAAATTCTATTTAAGCCCATGTTACTGTTACTTTATAAACAATTCCCTATTTAGGTACGCATACAGAAACGGACTCGCACTATACCTTGGTTTAAAACTAACACGGCGAATCTGATATTTTTCTTTGTGTCTGTACCGGGGGGTGATGTGAATTATGTTAATTAATATTGGCGGACATTTCACGCTATGGTCTATCGCCGCCAATATTCAACTTCTCATATTCATGTGTTGGTTAATTTTCAACATATTTCGAACGTTCAACTTCTGATGAGTGCTGAATAATCGGTACGTTCAATGTCCGATTTAACTTCAATGTCGAAAATGTGTTGGATAATATACATGTTCAATGTCTGATTTAACTTCAATGTCGAAAATATGTTGAATAATAAACAACTTCAATGTCCGAAATAACTTCAATGTCGGAAACATGTTGAACGATGACAATCATGAATATTGGCGGTAATATGACGCCATACCCCCCCACTATATTTCATAGAATTACTATGTTAGCTTAAATAGAAGTTTCAGGTTTTTATATTGGATGGAATAATTATCATATCACGGTTTACCTTCTAGAATAACTTAGGCTGGCGACACCAATTTTGCAGCCCGTCCAAATAATGGAAATTAGGTGAAAATCGAAAAGTATTTCAATACTCTCACAACGATTTAAAAGAGAATAACTAGCTATCATTCTGTAAAACTGATTATTTGTAGTCCCTATCATTAACATTGTGTTGCATGCCAAAATTAGTAAGGACAGTGAAAGAAAATGCCCTAAATTTTCTCTTTTCCATCAATTTTATCCCAAAACAACGAATTCAGTGCATTTTCCTTTCCCTGTTCGGGCTTCTCCTAGCGAATACAAATCATCAGATTTATAAAATAGAGGGTTAGCCAATACTGGTTTCGCCACTTTAAGTGACTCTTGAAGGCAAATGGTTAGTTCTTTTGATCAGTCAAGTATTATACATGACAATTAAGTTTTTACATGGGCGTGCAAATAATATACCAATGCTTTGAGGCCGTGTTCCTTGCTAATATAATACTTGATATCTATATCATTAAAAAATTATAGGATACATGTGTTCTCTAAGACATTAATTTTGTCTTCTCCGTGAGACAATGGTACACCAGTTTGGATCGTTATACAAAAATATAACAAAACAAAGTTATTACTATACTCGAAAATAGGCTCATATATCTTCCTCTACGTAACGTTCTTTTTCTGCAGATTACCAGTTCCTACGATGCTACAAGAAATGTGTAGCTGGTGAAGGAAAACTTGTAATTGACGGCGGGAGTCAATTGACCACTGTCATCTTTGTCCAGCAGTTCATAAGCGAAGCGATGGATTCAGAAACCATCTAAGAAAACATGCAAGTCCTACCAGTGAGCACGAGAACCAAACAGATGAAAGTCTTCCACCACCTACTCCTGACACACACGCAAGTGTCGACAGGCAAACTGAAAATTCCGATACGCATTCCAACAACAACAGTCCTCGTTGGCGTTGTGTCGTATGTAGCAAAGATTTTGCATCTAAAAAGTCTCTCCAAAACCATGCAAGATATACTATCATATCTCGCCCGATTATATCACTGCTACAAGATATTTAGGCAGTGTTTGTGTCGATGCAGACAGAGGCATCTATATGATAAGGCGCTCGTTTAGTGGCACCAGTCATCCAGTACATGTAATGCATAACTTTGGGGTCAACGGTGGATTTCCGTGCAAGTTAAATGATTGTCGAGAACTTTCCAACACAGCAAAACGAAGTGGAAATCCAAATTTCATTTGCAATCATTTAAAAAGTGTGCAATATGTCGCCAAAGGTTCCAACTCCCATTATATTCTGCCACGAGAACCGTTAGAGGCGTTACTTAACAAGAAAGTTAAATGGTTTAAAAGAATAGAGAAGATGAGTGCCTGAAGTTACAAGAAAACGCTACTCAAGACAAAGCGCCATTAATTGCCGAGTTCACCGATTTAACAAACCTCTCGTCCACCCTGTACCGGCATCATTCAGTTTACGATGGTAACATTCATCATTACTCACGTTTTAAGCGAGTTATTGTCACATACGACATTAATCAGAACAAATGGGGATGCTCTTGCTGCAGAAGAAAAGTGAATTGCGTTCATAAGTGCATTTCTAAATGGTTTATGTACGCCAAGCGACCGGGCGATTTATTGTCAGATGACAACGATCCTGAACAAAATTCTAGCGACCAAGAACTCGACGAATCCGATGAAGATGTTATTGAGAGCCCACCAAGCACGTCTGATTCCACCACTGGCACGAGATTTACCTACCCACCTCAACAACAAGCTTTGGTAAGGATGGTCCAGTACCTGCATAGCGTCAAACGCATTCCCCTCAACATTCCAAGAGATATCACGCACGACCTGGATGTGTATCCGACGAAGCTGGTCCCGAGTGAAGAGAAGTGCGCATTTTGCGAGGATGTTGAACTAAGCCATGCGAGACAAATCACGCGAAAGGGGAAATTATTTACAACAACGAAAGTCATTGAAGGTTTGTTTCATTTCTTTCATCCTCAATTATTATATACTGTACATATGTAAACTTCTTTTAATATCCCGTATCGTCGCTACCATGCATGTATAAATGTTATTTTTCCTACATTGTGACGAATGATGATAACCTTGTCGATTATAGAAAAGAGCAACAAAATGTTTTTAATTGCTACTTTCAGATATAATAATCTGTGTAAAAATGTGTCCAGAATGTGGCATGGCTTATCGTTACCAGGAATATACGGAGGGAATTCATAATTTCAATGACAGTCACTGTTTTAGTTTAATGCTTTTTCTTCGAGCGTTTGTGGAGGTAAGTTGCCTTTTATAGAGGAATATATTGACATCGTTAATGACTTACAAAATCCTTGTGACATTTTACCGCCAAATATACATTACTTGCTAATTAGTACAGTACTTTCTAATTCTAAGAATGGTTATTATTGTTACTTTTAGTTTCCTTGAAGTGATATTTGTTGTCACTAGGTTAATGATACCTTGTATTTAAAATTATATACCGGTTGCAACTAGTTCTTTAATCGGCCTGGGGTTAAAGTAATTGCTGATAGTTTCGAACGCGTCGTGATAAGTAAAAACCTTGGACTAAAATGAGTAATTGGTATATAATCTTCTTGATTTTCCATTTACACAACAGGAGCACACAGCCCTTGGACGAGCAGCAGCTGTATTTTCTGATGTATCTGGTGAGAAAATTGACCAATCCACCATGCGGAATGCTTATTACCATTTTGAAGCGTTGACAAATCATGTGTACAATTTCTCCTGCGTTCTTTGCGGTTACCATCCTCCACATCTCAACTGGGATCTATGCAAAAAAGGATGCTTTTCATTAGCGCGTAAGTTCAAATATTTTACATTTAGTATAGTAAGCAAATTTGAATATATAATTTGCACAAGAAATATTACGATTCCGAACATATTTCGAAAAAAATATGCATACGTTTTTCAAATTACGAATTGGAAGACGTGCTAGAGTATATATTTGAAAATTCACAGGTGCATATTTTTAAAATTATACGAGAATTCAGTGATCTGGTGATCAATCATGAGGACGCAATCAACGAAGGTATAGCTGGGTAAAACTACTAAATGGCACTATTATACTTTTAAAGATTTTCATATACCCTGTGCAACAGTATAAGTGAGAATTTGACAGTTAAACGGTGTCGTTGTCCCGTCATTTTCATTAGCTAGTCGATGGTTCCCTCATGCAAAATGGAAAAAATATGGCCAACAAGTCAGTACTTTTTCTAATATACACTGGAAATTTTTTTTCAATAGAACACTAAGAACTAAAATAGAAAAGAATAATTTGGTTCTATGGCGCTGTGAAAATTGTTCAACGATTGCGCTCACTAACTACATGCATGTGCATGTAAACCAAACGAATAATATAAAAAGATGCTATAGAATCTTATTCTTAATTTCCACAAAAGGACATAATTAACGACTAACAATGAAGTTATCTATCTATATATATCATCGTACGGTAGATCACTGATTCTGAGACTTAAATCCATTATCCATCCATGACTTATACATTAAAACCTTATAACTATTGTCTGATTTATTGGATAGAATTACCAGATTGTGGTAGAGTTGATACTACAACTGCGGTTGAACCATCTGCAGCACATGAATCTCCAACCAATAGTGATATTGCTACGTCGCATGATCATGACAACTCGGCAGTTGTGTCAAGTCTATCAGAGAGCACAATGGGCGAAAAACCAAGGGTAAAAATACTTTCAATACACTTGAAATGTGCTTTTTTTTACAAAGACTCGGGTCTTTATCAATGCGAATAATATATTGTTATTCTCAATTATTATATCATTTGCACTGATGAAGAATCGTGAAATGAGTATAATTGGGGTGTTTTCCACAAAACAAAACAAAAGTAAATACCTACACTTATCGTCATGCAAACCTACAAATAACTTATTTATGTAATTCTTTCTTTCATAATAAGGGAGTTCAGAATTCTACTGGCGATCCTCGGGGATAATGGGTGGTCACCATCTGGCAATGCCTAGCAACGTGCAATCTGGTTGATTCTCCACCTGGCAACGACTTGTCCTGGCTGCTGTACTATCTCTCTAAGCCCCGAATTGCAGTTGGAATGGATCTTATTCATATTAAATTGAGTCATTTTGAGAAAACCATTAATTGTCCTGTTGAGCAATCTGCCCCTGTTGATATATTAAAACGTATATGTTCCTTCGAAATTATGTCTAGGTAAATGATTTACCATTATGCGTTACCTAAAATGAAACATTGTTATTTGAATTTGAATTTATCAGAAGTCACGTGCAAAACTGAGCAAAAAATAATCCAAACAAAATGAATTTACGACGTCAATAAACACATTACCACATTTGCTCTACCATAAACAGCATAATTGATGGTTGGTAAAGTAAAATAATAATCTTTTTAAAGGCCAATGGATTGGTGAACAGTTTAATTGAAGAAAAGCGGATATCTGAAATTGGATTGGTTGTTGTGGATGAGGTAAAAGGGTAAAAAAGGGACTTTAAGGTGGCTCAATACAGTTTTTATCAAATGGAAAATTCACGATTTAGATCCGTATTTTTGGACAATTATTATTTGTTAAAAAATAAAAAGTATCTTTCTAATGTAAAACAACATGATTTAATGATTTAAATCATTAAATCATGTGATTTAATGATTTAATAAGATTCGGCTGCTATTTAAATACAACATATAGAGCCAGGGAATTCGCCACAGGTTCCCCCAATTACGGCGAACCCAAATAAACATGAATTAAATTACTGTACTAACAAATTTTTAACTAATAACGAAGATCTATCATATAGGACTAACAACAACTTATAACATTGTTAAGCGGTCTGGCCCTTTTGCACTTTACACACACTGATTTCCATGTGCGCGGATCGTCACAATTGAAAGTTTTGGATAGTGCATGTAATACAGTTTAAGTTTTCTCGACGTCCTCGATAAGTTTCACAGACTGTGGACACCAGGCTTGGGTTGCATAGGAGAAGTTACTTCGCACAAGTTGTAGATACAGAAGCCTTCTCGCGTTGGTGTCCGTTATCTCCAAGGTGGAACGTCGAATTAACCCGAGCGTTTTGTTGGCTTTTGACCGAACTTTGTTGATCTGAACATTCCATAATAGCTTAGAACTGATGGTGATGCCCAGATCAGACTGTACATCAGAAGACGATAGTTGGTGATCGCCAAGAGCATATGGGTAAATTAAGGGAGACTTCCTTCTCGTGATAGACAACACTTTACACTTCGATTTGTTAAAGCTCAACAGGTTCTCATTTGAACAACAATGGAGGCTTTGAATATCCGATTGCAATGCCAATGCATCACTACGATTTTGCACACATCTATGCAGTTTGGTATCATCAGCATACAAACCGACCCCAGTAGAAATGGATATGTTATCGGGCAAATCGTTAATGTACACCGAGAAGAGGAAGGGAGCCAGCAATGAACCTTGTGGGACTCCGGATGTGATTGGTAAGGGAGTAGATGTCGCACCGTGAACAGTTACCCGACCTGACAGATAGTTTCCAAACCACAACAAGAGAGAGCCAGAAAGACCGAAATTGCGAAGTTTTTGTAACAGTTTGGAGTGGTCAACGGTATCGAAAGCCTTGGAAATGTCCATGAAGACAACGTCGGTTTGTAGTCCTTTATCTAAGTCCTTCCCTATACAGTGTAATGTCGATAGTAATTGAGATGTACTAGACCTCCCGCTAATGAATCCATATTGTGCTGAGTGAACGCTTTCCTGTATGCGTAGAGATAGGTGGTTTAGGACACAGCGTTCAAGAATCTTGCTGACAATGCTTAAGAAAGAAATGGGACGGTAATTTTCCACGTGTTCTTTTACGCCTTTCTTGTGTAGAGGGATGATGTTGGCTAACTTCCATTCGGCAGGAATCTGAGATAAACGGAGCGATTTTGTGAACAGGTAGTGTAGAGAAGGTGCAAGTTGAATCGCGCATTCCTTTAAAACACGGGAAGGAAACCATCAGGACCATGAGCCTTGAAGGGATCTAAGTTCTGTAAGGCTAGGAATACTTCTTCTAGAGAGAGGTCAATGGATGATATACTGGATAGTGGAGGTGAGGAATCAGGCAGAGGTGATGAAGATTGTTCCGAGAAGTTGGTGTAGACAGAATGGAAATATTCATTGAATATTGTTGCAATATCGCGACATCGCGTGGCGTGTTTGCATGTAATCTGGTCTCCGGAATGTTGGTAATTGTCCTTGAGACTGACTTAGGGATAGTCCCGGTGTTCGAGTTGATTTTAAAGACAGACCAGAAACGTTTTGGATTGATTCGTAGGGTGTTTCCTAAAGATGAGAAAAACAACTTTCTACTTTCTTTAATTAATTTTTTAACGTCAGTTCTTAGCTGGTTGAATTTCGTCTTGAGATATTCAGTCCCTCGGCTTAGAAATCTCTTTCGGGCAGTTACCTTTTTACGAATTTGATGTAGGATGGTTGATGTTATCTAAGGTGGTGTGCGATGGGGGTCTACGTGTTTGGTAGGGATGAATTCATTCATAGCTGACAACATAGCATTCTTCCGGATGACCAGTCGTCATCAATACTGCATTCAGTCCCATTGCTTGTTAACAGAGTGCAAAGGTCCAACATCTAAAGGGTTTCAATTTTTTCACAAAAGTTACACAACTGTCGTTTCTATGGCAACAGTGATGTTTCAAGATGGTGGATATGGTTTTAAAGTAATTTAACTCGTAAAGGACATCGATGAGCCCCAAATTTTATTTCATAAAATAATTTTTCTTAGTATACTCAATTATTTTGACAATTTTAAAAAAATTCTGTAGAGCCAAAAAAAAATTATTACGAATAAAATATTTGAAAGTTTTTGGCTCAACAGGATTTTTTTAAATTGTCAAAGTAATTGAGAATACTAAGAGAAATCATTTTATGAAATAAAATTTGGGGGTCATCGATGTCCTTTAAGAGTTAAATTACTTTAAAACAAAAATATCCGCCATATTGGTGATTGCGTAACTTTTGTGAAAAAAATGCAAACCCGTTAGATGTTGTTTTACATCAGTAAGATACTTTTTGTTTTTTAACAAGTAATACTTGTCCAAAAATTCGGATCTAAATCGTGAATTTCCCACTTTATAAAAATTGTATTGAGCCACCTTAAGGTGGCTCCATACACTTTTCTGCTAAAATTTGATAATTACCTTTTTAACATACGCACATGTTTAAACTTCCATACACAATTATAGCACATTAAAGGCTTGTTACAATTAAAAATAAATTTTAAAAAATATGGCGTTTCCATGACGACTATGACGAAAAGAATGTTACCAAAAATGACCCCCATTTTTTAAATGATCAATCATTAACTTTAGTACTAAGAAATATTTTCTGCAAGTTTAAAAAAATTCTGTATATCCAAATCTTTGGAATTAATTTCAGCTTTTTTGAAAGTTTCAACAACTATTTATGTATAAATTTTCAGGGTGCCTTACCGAACTCGTTTAGGAGATATTTTATGTTACCATGGTAGTTTCTCTTCCTCTGTAAGATCAATGATTTGGCATGCGCATACAAAATTTCGCAGGCGCAGTTCCAGATAAACACGCACATCCCACGCAATCGATAAAAGTTGTTTACTTGTTTTAATATAGCCACAGAGTAGAGATCATACAGAGGTGGAACGGACCGTCATAAACACTTGGGAGACTTACGTTTTCGTGTACCCACCTGATTTCAGGCAGCCGGGCAAAAAATGATCAACTGCGCATGCTCGGCAAGTTCCCCCCATTCCAAGTTCCCAACATTCCCCAAGTTCCCAACATTTTCGGCTCTTTAAAGTTTCACAATCTTAAGGTCTTTCGCATTTTTATGCACTTCTAAAAGGTAAACTGCAGTTAAAAGCAAGCCAAGCTCGGCAAGCGTCTGAAGCATAAGTGGGTACACCCGTTACACCTTTGTATGATCTCTACTCTGTGATATAGCTTTAGTGTTTAGTACGTGCAGTGGCTAGAAATGCAAATATTTTTACGATTTACACACTAACAAATAATGGGAAACTCCAAGGAAACGGAAACAACTATCTCAAACCACCGCTTTATTGCATTGTTTGACATAAGATATGTATGACATGTTTTGTTTTTTACGTAAATGCAGTTTTCGTAACTTCTTTGTGTAAATTGTTTTCATGTTGTTGTCGCCATGAAAAGTTGTTTAATGAAAACGAGAAATGGTGTAGAAATGGTGTTTCAAGTCTTTTGTTACTGACTAAGCTTACTCTTCTACATGCAAAAACAAATCCGAAGATCCAATATGTGGAGATATTTAATATTGATGACAAGTCAAAAAAAGTCATTCACTTTTATATTGTGTCCAGAGAAAAATACGTCCAAGGTGTCCGTTGTATAACGAGAGTAGAACAATAAAAATGTTTGTTGGAGACCACATGAAGTGTCCGCAATGCCGTAATAGCGAGAGTCCGTAATAGCGAGAGTTATTTCAATACATTTCTTAGTAGTTTCGGCCGAGGATTTACAAACTGTCCTTAATAGCGGGGTGTCCGTAATAGCGGGGTGTCCGCAAGGCGAGAGTTGACTGTATTGTGCGCGAAATATACGTCCAATGTTTATCGAGTTTTCACCAAATTTTCTTTAGTACATCCAGAATACCTGAAAATTAGAAAATTTACCATAAACAAAATGTTTTGTGAACTATTTGGGAAGACTTAAAATCTCAATACCTTCGGCTAAAATAAATAGCTGTTCTAAAAGTAAAACGAATGTTTGAAATTTTCTATTTTGGATATTTAGTGAATTACAGGCAATTCTTTTGAAAAAAGCTCTTAATTATTTTTAAAGGTTTGATCCAGTGTTACTGATATTAAATTTTTCATTGCAATACGTGAACATTTTAAGTACGTGTATAACGTATATTATCATTTGTAGTTACACATGCTTGGAGAGGGTGGCCATAGAGGAGCAACGTTAGAAATGTGTCTTGCTAAGATCTTATTTTGTTCAAGTAAGTAAACTACTGTATTTCGTAAGTGGTAGTTTAGTGAACGAGCGCATTTATGATTATTCGGAATCTCGTTTCACTCCAACGTTTTTGCAACAAACGATGGTTGGACTTTTTAGTCCAGAGCAACCAACACTTTCTATGTAACTGTGCCTGCACATGATTTGTTTTTTATTTGAAAACGTTACTTATAGTTATAGTGCTTTCCTTTTACAAATCAGACCAGTCTGACCTGAATTTCTGTTTCTAATTTTTTGGAATGATCTGGATCAAGTTTTTCGGAAATCACGCAAAAATCGACCTCTTCCTGCTTTGATCAAAACTTTCCTATCAAACCAAACCCCAAAGTTTTGTTCTTTTGTATTCCCGTTAAAAATTTGATCGAGTGAAAAGTGCCCAAGCTAGTGTGTCAATGAAAAGTGCCCAAGAACTACACGTACATTCTCTTCCAAGTATAGGTAGCACACAGATAATTGGTATGAGTGCAACCTTAAACATCAATGATTTTAGACCTGTGAGTTATGTTTTCTACTATCATATAGTAATAATATTGCAGGATATAACAACAACATGACTGAAGTAGAATATGTATTATTGGGACTGTTTAAGAATTTTTTAATAAGAGTGTACATGTATTTTTAAATATAGTGTGAGACCAAGAGTAAGATTGGGCAACCACCTCCCTGTGCTCTTACCCCCTCCTGTTGTCTGAATTGAAATTGTATAAATTAATGTACACTGTTATTATGGTTATGGTTTCTTCTCGGTTTATTTGTGGGTGGGTGGGTGTGTGTGTGTGTTTGTCAGAATAACTCAAAACCTATCAACCAGTTTGACACGAAAATTTGTGGAGATAACGCCAATTGCTAAGTTTGTTACAAACGTTTGTCTTTCTTTTCCTGGCTGAAAAGAACTGGATGCTTAATTAATGCACGTATAATTTGTGCATAAATACCTGACTTTCGCTTGCGAAGGTAGGCAGTTTCTGAGTGCAGCTCCCTTGTCTCTAATTGATTTGTTGTTTATGTGGTAATATCACGTTTCTGTATCTCGCGGTCCTTTATGTAAAACTTGGCGTAACAATAATGTCATTACGATCAATGATCGGAATGTTCCGTTGTCTTTTTATTGTTCTGAAAATCCCACCGTTCTCCATACCATCCTGTTACTCATTGTTTGACTTATATTAGCATTTATACAAAGGGCCTGGTGTAATTATATATTTGGTGCCTTAAATTAATTCCAGCTAAGATATAACGTTATTTATTCCAGGTAGAACTGAAAGAATATATTAAAGTTGAAAGTGAAATATATGAAGTAAAGAATGACAGAGTTGGTCGCAATGAAGAGATTCCGTTGAAACGTTCTCGAAAGATTAAACATCAGGTGGTTATATATCTATCAGTGTATTTTGGTTCACGAAATATCATGGAGTGATCAATGCCATAAATATAGAGCAAATATTGTTTAGGTTGGCTTACCTCAAAATCTTCACTACCGTGGCTTCACTAACTGGGATCATTAGGATGAAATAGGCGGTGGTGAAGATTTGAGGTAGCGTAAATGATCTAATAAACGCCCTCTCTCCCTCGCTCTCATAAATGCCCAGGTCAAACCAGAATAGAGGCCCCTTATCTGATAAACATCCCTCCCTACAGGAGCATATAGGTTACTTGTTAAATTATCTAATAGATTCTCTTATCTAAAATACGCCCCCTTAAAATATTAAAAATTTAATAAATTTGATCATTTAACCCATGGCATTTTTTTATTATATATTCGTATAATTTGTTGATAAAAATTGATAAATTATGTGCAATAATACAGATTGTAGTACATCCGAAGTATTTCAAGCTGCAAAAGGTGACCATGCAATGACCCTGGAAAGATCAGAAATGTATGATATATTTGCACTTATTCACCCCCCCCCCCCCCAACCTCTTCGTTCAATGTTTGGAAGACAATATACCACACACTGCACTACGAATTCCAGAAGTCCATATGTATTAAAAATTACTTGACGTGAGCACTTCTAAGGTCTATTACTTTAAATAAAGTTGGCTTATTATTGAAAAACATGTTTACGGTGGAGGAGGTGATGTTAACTTTTAGTCAGCAGCAATGTTTATCAACTGTCTGTTGTCACTTATTACATATAATCAATATGATAAAGACGGTTAGGAAACTCGATGAAATGCAATATGTTGGTTTACGTTTATCCCCGAGCCGGCGCGAAGCGCCGTGCGAGGGTACTAATTCCGCTCGGATATTTACACCCGGATATGTGAGAACATAGCGGATTCCAAAGTTGTCCGCCATTATGTCTGTGATTATGTCATGGACGAACATGTCAGTCAGTCAGTCAGTCAGTCAGTCAGTCAGTCAGTCAGTCAGTCAGTCAGTCAGTCAGTCAGTCAGTCAGTCAGTCAGTCAGTCAGTCAGTCAGTCAGTCAGTCAGTCAGTCAGTCAGTCAGTCAGTCAGTCAAGTCTTTTTTAAGCACTTTCAAGTTATCTTATAGCTCAATTCGGTTGTATTCATGCAGTGTTTAATTAGATTTACGAACAACATTTGGGTTGTGGTATTAAACGTCTACATCATAACAATCGTTTTATATATAATATTGGGTTGCTAACTCCCCCGGTAGCTATGAACACGTGCGTTCAGGTATCACGGAACGAAAATACGAAATTTCGAAATATTCACCGCACTGTGGTGCAGTGTTGCCAGCCATGGGGTTTTTCCGCCAGATCTGGTTTTTTTTACAATGTTCTGGGGTTTTGGTTCAAAAGTCTGGGGTAATTTTGCCCGAAAACGCAAGTGAAATTCCTGGTTTCGAAAACGCACACGACTTTGTTTAAAACCTCTCTAAATATGGATATAATATCCTTACCGTATAAGGTCACGAAAACAATCTCTTTAGAGCTAATTAGGAATATAATTATAGTAAACCAACTAAAGGCCCGCAAGTTCAAAATCCAAGTTAGGCAGGCAGGCTAAGTATTAGTTCAGCACGTGCTGTACATGCACCGTGGTGCACGTGGACATTTTTTGCACATGTTTTCGTCGCAAATATCGCAATGCATGTGCAATGTGCATGGGTGGCAAACATGGAAAAAATATATTATCAATTCATCAATCGCCATGTTAATCGATTCGATTGAATTTTGACAATGTGACTGTTGCGGCCGTTAGTAAGGTTGGTTCATCTTGATTGGAAAGGTCAGATTCGAAGCCGTCTGACTCTGATGTCTGACCTTCATCAACAGCAAGAGATCGCTTCATGACTTATTCATATTGCTAGACCATGCAACATGTTTGATTTCAGACATGTTGGCATTTTGCTAAGATACCGGGCCCCCGGGTCGTGTGATACTGGTATGAGCCAAGGAAACACTATAATACTTCATATAATAATTCATGTTCTTAAATTGTCTATAGATAAAAAAATTGCTGCCAAATATGCCAAAAAATATATTTTTACTGTTTACAACTCTGTTTACAGACTTTTGACAATATTTCCTTAGATTTCCTTGAATTTCCTTAGATTTCCTTAAATTTTTTCCATCCTTGAAAATTCCTTTTTGGTGGAAACCCTGACTAGTGACTAGTCTACTTTATGCGCATGCGCGAGTTTAGGCCGAGAGAAAACTTTTTTCAAATATAGTTTTGACGTTTTGTACATTGTTTTGTACTCAGGAGTCGGGAAATAATACAGACAAAACAAAGATAAATGAAAATTTTGAAGAGGACTTTCACTTACTAAAGTTAACGGAAAATAAATCAGTCAAAAGACAGAGAAAGGACAAGGTTTTCGAGTTTTAAAGCGTTTTAAACGCGTAAGTGTCTATTTTGCATACTTGCTTAGGGGTCGCGTCCATATTCATGTTGCCACGCAAAACGTCGAATTGACGTTAAGAGTGGGTGGGTGGGTTTTTACGTCGAGTTCTCGACGTTATCGCGTGGCAACGTTTGAGTGAACATACCAAAGAGAAAATTCAGCTAAAAATTATATATACAGCATGATTTTTTAATACTCACATGTAGAATATAGATATACATTTAATTTGTCAGACTTCTTCTGGTTTACTGTGTATCGTTGGTGTTTCCTTTTCAATTTTATTAACTGCCGTATGTATAGATATTTTGGTGGATGAACAAAAGATGTTAAAATGTTTATTATATCAGGTTAAATATGACTGCCACGGTCGACGTTATGTAAGGGTGTGGGTGGCCAGGTGAGCCTGAACGATAACGTCAATTCGACGTTTTGCGTAGCAACATGAAAATGGTCGCGACCCCTTAGGGTCGCGTCCATATTCATGTTAAGTACGCAAAACGTCGAATTGACGTTAAGAGTGGGTGGGTGGGTTTTACGTCGAGCTCGACGTTATCGCGTGGCAACGTTTGGAGTGGAACATACCAAAGAGAAAATTCAGCTAAAAATTATATATACAGTATGATTTTTAATACTACATGTAGAATATAGATATACATTTAATTTGTCCGAACTGCCTGGTTTGATTGCTCGTTGGTGTTTCTTTTCCAATTTTAGTAACTGCCGTATGTATAGATATTTTGAGGTAGTTGAACAAAGATGTTAAAATGTTTATTATATCGGGATTAAATATGACTGCCACGGTCGACGTTATGTAAGGTGGGTGGGTGGCCAGGTGGGTACAGACGATAACGTCAATTCGACGTTTTGCGTGGCAACATGAAAATGGTCGCGACCCCTTAGTTGCTTTTGCAGTTTTGCCGTCAATTGGCATATAGTTTGTGGTTTTCAAAATGCGTAGTTCATCCTGTGTGGTCAATACAACATTGATTAATCTTAAAAAGTGTTTTAATATTAATTCAAATGCGTTATAGAAAAAGAAACAACATATTTAATCTCAAAACCTTCATAGTATAAAAATACTGTTCAAAAAACAGTTGAAGTTTTATGACAATTTTGAAACGTTTTGTGAGACGTCTAAGATTAAATTTTAGAGTAAATCAAAGATAAAAGAGTACGTAATAACATAGCTACTTTATATAGTTGGGCAATTGATAATTTTACAGTTAAAAGTACAAACCTTACAGTTAAAAGTACAAACCTTATCACTATTTTGCCATTTTGTACAAAAAATAAAAGAAATATACGGCCGGTTGCGTGTTACCATGGTTACTTCATGTTACAATAACTTTTGGGGAGTTTAATTGCTTTGTTCTAATGGGCAAGGGGGTTCTGCATGAATGTATTTATAGTCCAATAATATGATCGGTTCATCGTCACATGTTTGCTGTATTTTCACCCATCAGCCAATAGCAAAGTTTTGAGAACCAGCTGTCATAGATGATTGGATAGTTAGACAAAAATATTGTTATTGGTTGGTTTTGCGAAAATCGGAAAATACAATACGTGTACGCACGTGACGATGAACCGACCATAGTTTAACACAAAGTTTAACGTAAACTAACGTAGATAATGAGTATACTGTATTTTTAACGAGTTTCCTAACCATCTTTATTCTATTAACTACTGTATTTATTTTATTTTAATAGCTTAGCCTTGTACATACAAATATAACGGCTGGGAATCCGCAACAGCGAGAGCCAATTACTGCGGCCCCATTAAGAATAGAAGTCACATTAGTACACATACGATAATAACACAGGAAAAGTTTATTTCACCGGCCTCAGAATGACGTAATAACCATTAACCACATTTACGTATGTATTATGTATGAGTTAGTACCACCATAGGTTTTTATAACCTGAAATGTATACTTTTACAACTTTTTTTCTGTGTTATTGTTTCAGTCAACTGACCCATCGCTATCAAGAAATGATCCTGATCATCTCAGCGTTCTGGTTCAAGAAGTCGTTCCAAAATATTCGTGCTTGCTTTTTTGTGCAACAAAGATGAGCTGCGAAAATGTTGCTAAATTACTAGCAAAAACTTTGTCAGGGTATAGTATACATTCTGGATTGAAGTTAAATTTTGTAAGACTGGAAGGGCTAATTCACTTTTAAGGCTGGACGGTTTTAACTAGAAAAACCTGAATTGGTTGACTCAGATTCATTTGGTCTGAGACAAGCAATTTATGGGCTATTTTAACCAATTTGTTTTTATAGTGCATGTAACAACACAAGTCCGATATCTTAAATACCTTTGCATAAGTTATTTCGCCCGTCGAAAACAAATACGTCAAAACAATGGAGAACAGTAGGACGTAAAGAAGTAATAAGAAGAAAATGGAACATTCGGATCACTGGACCGTGACTGGATGGTACTATTGTTATACTGTACTAAGTGTTATGCGAAGGATCATTACTGTCTAGTGAAGGCGCATTTTCAAGATTTGATACCGCTGGATGTGTTAGTTCGACTGCTAAATAAAGACCAAAGTTAGAACAAATGATCAACCATACATGCATGAACGATAATATTTGCTTCCTTTAAATTTTGTTTGGCGTTTCCTACCGTACCTGTACTAGTTTACCTATAGGGTAGTGAGTGCTGCTTATAAGGAGAATGATGTAGCAATATTCTTGGATTTTCTACGGTATCTTTATTAGTAAAGTTTGCTAAGTGATTCATCGGCGTGCGACAAAACAACAATGAAACAGTTCTGAAATAGAACCCGACACAATAAGAAAACACCTGTATAGATGTCATATTGAATACTTTATATTTATGTGGTGAACATGCTGTCAAAGGTAGCCCTGAATTACATTGGATGTCTTATTGTTTTGCCAATGTCCTTCATTATTTCTTTCACAGTACAATGTGGCTGCTTGATGGTCATTAAAATTGTGTTTTTAGAGAATTGAAGAAACTGAAAGTAAAAGAGAAACGCGACTTGTTACGTTCATTAAAAACCAATGCAGACGGAATATGTCCTGTTTTACGACAGGTCATACCGTACGGTATAGCATATCATCATGCTGGACTTACAATGGACGAACGCAAGTTAATTGAAGAAGCATACAGTCAGGGAACTCTGTGTCTTCTCACATGTACCTCAACCTTAGCTGCTGGAGTTAACTTGCCTGCTAAAAGGTACGTCAACAGGAAATGTGAATAGTAATAGTGATAGTAGCAATCTATTTACTGTCGATTACACAGGCGTGGTTGCCCATTCACCCGAGCCAAAGGCTCATGATTCCGATTTATGGGAACGAGTAGTGTCATTTTGTTCAATAATTTTCACTGATATCTGCATATTTGATCGTTCGTTTTCTGTTTTTTCGTGATAGTCTATGCATGGTCTACTGCGAAAGAACGTGTGCGTGTAATTACGAGTAAGCATACAGACATAATAAAATTGCTAAACGAAATGACGCTATATTGTCGTAATGCCGCGTATGCAAGAGTACTTCATTGTAGAATAGTTCCAATCGAAAAACTAGAGTAGTATAGTCCCACTTGAAAGGAAAAAACCTCCCATAACAAATTTAGGATCAGAATCAAAGACACAAGTTTAAAAATAATTTGAAAGTCACGCGCAATCTTCGCGAAAACTCCTCGTGGCTACTTGACAGGGGCACAGATTAAGTATGAACAGATGTCTATCTTGACCTATCTTCTGTAAAAAGCTCGTCCCGCGGTCGCCATCTTATTGGCAAGTTGTGATGGCGTGTGCATGACGTGTATTCGTCATTTGTTATTACGTCATTGCTTTCATGCCCTTTGACCTAATGCCTTGACATTTGCGGAAATGAAAAAAACCATTGGCCTTGCAATGTATGTCAATTAGTTAAACAAATTACTACTAAAATGGCAGAAAAGGCCGCGAGAAAATGCAAAACACTGATAGAAAAGTTGTTCGTGCTGACGCTATCAAACGTCGCCATCTTACAAGCAAGCATGATGGCGTGTGCATGACGTGTACATTTTGGGAAATTTGAGGACACGAAAGCCCTATGAAGTTACACTTCTGGGGCCAGTTGTTCAAAGCTAGGTTAGTATTTAACCCTGGGTTAAATGTTTATGTGCTTCTTGGCTTATGTGTTTTTGCACACGTTCTTTTCAAAACTTACAAAATAAGACTTCTATTGATCCAGAAATATTTATGGCAAACATATTCAACTTTATACACATTGATTTGAAGATTTGATTTGAACCCAGGTTAACCCAGGGTTAAGCTAACCGGCTTTTAAACAACTGGCCCTGGGGCCAGTTGTTCGAGCTGACCCCAAGCTAACCACAGGTTAAATTTTAATTTATGTGTTTCGCACGGGCCGTTCTTTTCAAAACTTTTCAAAACTTTACAAAAATAAGACTACTTGATCCAAAATATTTTATGGCAAACTGTATTCCTTTATACAAGCTGTTGAAAAAATTGATTTGAAGATTTGCGTTAACCAGGGTTAAGCTAACGACTTTGACAAACCGGCCCTGGTATATACTTATTCTGTGACAGGGGAGTATTCTTCACGAAATGGTTGAGTCAGTTACCAAACCCAGTAAATATATTATATTTATTGTATTTTTATGATTTATGATAAAAACAATAGAAAATACGCAAATATTTTTTTTTCAGAAATCATAAAAATACAATAAATATAATATATTTACTGGGTTCTGTGGTGGCGAACAGCGTTTCGTGAAAATATTCCCCCCCCTGTCAAGTAGCCACGAGGAGTTTTCGCGAAGATTGCGCGTGACTTTCAAATTATTTTTAAACTTGTGTCTTTGATTCTGATCCTAAATTTGTTATGGGAGGTTTTTTCCTTTCAAGTGGGACTATACTACTCTAGTTTTTCGATTGGGACTATTCTACAATGAAGTACTCTTGGATACTGTAATCTAAATACATATGAAGACGAAGAAGTGGCATTTATCGGGAAGACATGCGGCGAGGCATTGCAATGGCCGCTATTTGACGAAATATCGAAGGACACAATATCGAAGATAAAATACACTGCACTGCTTCAAAACTTGACGAAACTTGGTTGAAATCTTCTTTAGCCATCTATCATTATGTAAAAGTACAAAAATTGGATGATACTTGCGAGACTCGGCGATAAAAAGCAAACAAGACGGCAAAATATGGCTGAAATCGTGTTTTGGTGGGGGGTAAGTGAAATAAAATGTATTACATTTAAACAAAACAATGTCAATCCTAATATGAAATCTACAATAATTATATTAAATTAAGCATAGTTTTTCATCCCATGATAAAAATTGTTAGGAAATAAGAAAATTTAATCTCTGCCAGGTATATTAGTTATTTCATGGATAATTAGCAGTTGACGTGGGGTGGTGCATGGTCATTTTCTTGTAAAATATTATACTTAGACAAATTTTTCCTTCCAATAACTACCCCAGTAGTAATATACAGGCCGATCGACCCTTATTTTTAGGGGGGAGCACGGGGGAGTAAGGGGGGAGCACATCATTAAAAATTCAAACATCATTAGCATATGGTACATTAACATACAGGGGGGAGCAGCGTCATTAACAGGGGGGAGCAGCGTCATTAACAGGGGGGAGCACATCATTAAAAATTCATTAACATAAACATAATTATGTATTGACGTCATAATGATATGCAAGGCAAGTTTGGGCAAAACAGTCATTAAGCTGAGCTCAGCATTTTCGTCACAAAAGAGTTAATCCTAACGCTTTTTATCACAATAGCTATAGCGTCCTTATATATTTTACTAAGCGTTGTTTGAGCATCATTTACAAGCAATACGATGGAGTGTCTACATGGAAAACCTGCGTCCTATTCGACTACAAACCATGGTACATTTTGGTTCTGTGGACAAAAACCTAGCTGTGAGTTCTTTTGCCGAGATGAAGATTGTTATATGTTCACGAAAGCCGTAGAAGATTTTAGAAAGAGTGGTCCTCAACATCCTGTGTGCCCTACACATCAAAAACTAGCAAAGTTACGTACAGTTAAAGACAAGATGAAACAAAACTATGGACGACCGTACTTTGTATGTTCTGAACGAGAGAATCCCTGCAAATTTTGGCAATGGGGGGATGTATTCGAAGAGCCAAGACCTATATGCCAACATGGAATGGTGTGCTGTGAACGAAAAGTCAAGAAAGATGGACCAAATCAAAACCGTCTATTTTACTGCTGCCCCAAAGAAGACGCTTGTGGTTTCTTCGAATGGAAGAAGCAAGAACCTCATGTGATCAATACTGGCATCGGACTTTTCAGTAATCCACTACAATACCGGTACAAGATTGAAGAGACAGGAGAGACATTTAATAGTACTAAATCTAACACTAAAGAGGCATACGCGGAGTATACATTTCTTAAATCTGTTAATGCTTTAACAAGTGAACTTGATGAAATAGACATCTTTTAGCTGTATTTATATATGTGACAATAAATATGTTTTAAAAAAAAATACTGTGTCGTTGCTATATGCGTCGCTAAGTCATTATAAAGCGATCCACGAATTTACATATTATTGAGATACTATAACATGTATGTCTCACTTGCCTTTTAACCTTTGTGGTGAAACGGTGAAATGGAGAACATAGATATAATTTATGACGAGTTAAGACGAAATGAGATTGATATCGATAAGCAAACCCTATCGTTTCATATAAATACAGTTCTGAACCAACACGAAGATTTATACCATTCAATGATTGTTTGTGATTACGAACAACTCTACAAAGAAATAAATGTTACAAATTTTGGTCATATTTTCGCCTATTTAGCTTTCGTATATTTACACAGCGATAGCGAGGAGTCTATTCGACAAAATGTCCGAAGATCTGTTGAGGCATTTCAAGTTGTCAGTTTTCCAAAGCATAAACAAAATAATAAACAATCAATTTTAATAACACTTTCGCTTACGTTGATAGCTTTATATATCAGTTTGTGATCATAGCTTGGTTCATTTCGTTCTGACCTCGGTGGGGAAAAGATGAGTTGTTGCTGTAAAGGTTTACCTCAAATATCTCTTCGAAATATATTTCGGAGGATACGTTGTATTTCTGCTTGTTGTGGAGGCAATATTATAATACAAGCTTCAGATATAGATGGCAGAGAAATACCTAAGTCGACTGTATTACAATCCAGAAAGCCCCGCAAGTTTTGGTGGTGTAGATTCCATATACCGCACCGTGAAAAACGACGGGAAATATCAGATATCGCGGAATAAAATTCGCTCGTGGTTGCAAAAGCAAGATACTTACACCTTACATAAACCCGTACGATATCGGTTCAAGCGGAACCGTGTTATTGTCGGATCAATAGATGATGAGTGGGAGGCTGACTTAGTGATTATGGATTCATTAAGTAAACAAAATAGCGGCTATAAGTACATTTTAACAGTGATTGATGTACTCAGTAAATATGCGTGGGTTGAGCCGCTTAAGACCAAGACAGGAGAAAGCCTCGTTCAAGCGTTTGGTAAAATAATCCAGAAAGGACGTCACCCAAAAATGTTTCACACGGATAAAGGAACAGAATTTACAAACAAACTGTTTCAAAAACTCTTAAAGGATAACAATATTCGGTTCTTTACTACACATAATGAAACGAAAGCGTCCATTGTCGAAAGGTTTAACCGAACGCTGAAAGGAAAGATGTGGAAATATTTTACAGCTAAGAATACTTTAAAGTACACTGACATTCTTCAGAAATTGGTCAGATCGTATAACAATTCCCGACATCGAAGTATTGGAATGACTCCTGCCAACGTGAATAAAGACAACGAAGATATTGTATGGCAAACACTCTACGGAAAAGAGTTTATCAAACCGATCCTGTATAAGTTTAACATTGGCGACCAAGTACGGATCAGTAAAGCAAAGCGAACATTTAAGAAAGGATACTTACCTAGTTGGACCGAAGAAATATTTACGGTGACCAAACGCGTGCGTCGCCGACCCCCTGTGTACAAGATCGCTGACTACGACGGAGAAGAATTAGCAGGAACTTTTTATGAACAGGAACTTCAGAAAGTTAATAAAGCAGACACTGACTTTTTTAGAGTAGAAAAAGTACTTAGATCACGCATGCGTAATAAACGTAAAGAATATTTTGTAAAATGGTTAGGTTATCCTGATAAATTTAATTCATGGGTACCTGCAGAAAACGTAAAAGATGTGAACAAATAAATGTATTTGAAACTTATAACTTGTGTTCATTTGTGCATTGGTCTTCAGTATGGCAACACAGTTTTATCTAACATTGCCAAGCAATAGTTCAATAAAATACTTTCCAAATAATACAGTGGCAAATTTTAGAGTGAAATTAGCCGAAACAATCACTTTACCTGGACAGTGGGAAGTTGCTTTGGCCGGACTCCATTATCCACATACGTGGACTACGGTACGGAATGGAGTACAACAAACGTTTATGTATAAAATTGATGCTAACCCTTATCAAACTAGCATCCTTAAAGATGTACACTATTCGACGATTGATCAATTGACTAAAGCACTAAATGTCAGCGTGTCGAAAGAAGCACAGGCGAAAATAAAATTCAGCTATAGTCGCAGTACACGCAAAGTAACGGTTGATGTGAAGCACGGTGCAATGGCGTGGTTTACTGGTGACATAGCAATGGTCTTGGGGTTTGACCAAGACACTGTCATTCGAAAGAAGACATCAAGTCCATATGTGGCAGATATCAACGGTGGATTTTCTTCCATGTATGTGTACAGTGATATCGTCGATGCTCAGTTTGTAGGCGATGTCAAAGTGCCCCTATTAAGAATTGTCAATATAGAAGGTGAATATGGCGAAAATGTTCACGCCAGTTTCCGTAATTTGCAATACGTTCCCGTCAAAGTGAATTCTTTCGAGACCATTGAAGTGAATATAAAGAACGACAGAGACGAAAACGTCTCATTTGCTTTCGGGAAGTCAATAGCATCACTTCACTTTAGACAGAAGAGATCTCAATATTTTATTTAAAGATGAAAGGTATACTTATCCCTGACGTAAAGCTACTAACTGAACATTACACAAGAAATCAGCGTGGTGGTAGCATTCAAGGATTTCGAGGGGCAAGAATACAGAGGATATGGAATCGGTGGAATTTTCAGAAGCCTTGCTAGATTTGCAATACCTTTATTCAAACAAGGCGCTAAAACAGTTGGTAAAAGAGCGTTACAAGCAGCGACGGAAGTTGGTCAAGATGTACTCAATGGGAAAAGGTTTCGGAATCGGTAAAGCTCGTGGAAAACAAGCCGTCCGTGATGTTGCTAATAAGGTAGTGAAGAAGGCGATGACAGGTCGTGGGCGTAAGAGACCTATAAAAGACGTGCACCAGCTAAAACTGCCATTCATCCTCAAGCCAAGAAGCGGAGAACATCTCACAACATTGATAACTATAATCCTAATTGGCATGGCTCATCCCGTTGAAACTATACATAAAGATTCATGTGTGTGTGTAAAGTCTGAACTGGATTTATTTAGTACACCACCTACTCAAGTTGAAATGGAAAAGGGTTTTGGGAAGACATTGACCCAATTACAAGTATAACGTCCTCAGATACGATTGAATTTCTATGCGCTGCAAATTCCGGAGTTTACACGGATCTTGCGAGTAGTTACCTACACGTTAAAGCAAAGATTACAGCTGCAGATGGAGCAAATCTAGGTGTTGACGATCAGGTTGGTCCCGTGAATCTCTGGATGCATGCACTATTTTCACAAGTAGAAGTATTCCTGAATAACAAACTCGTCACACCTGCGAGCACAGCCTATCCCTACAGAGCCTATATCGAAACTGTTCTGAACTTTAGTAAAGATGTGCAAGATTCCCTTTTGACGAGTGAAATGTTTTACCGCGATAATTCGGGAAAGATGGATGTTGTAAACCCTTGCACAGGCTGGGAATGTCAACACCGGATTAAAAGAGCGCCATGCTCATATACGTCAAAGCAAATCTGTTGCCATGGAGGGAAGAATTCATTCTGATCTGTTTGCGCAAGAACGTTATATTCTTGGTGCAGTACCAATCAAAATTAAGTTGGTCAGATCACGAAATCCATTTTGTCTGGTTTCATCTGCTGAAAATCCAGCCTTCAAAGTGGTTATTGAAGAATGTGTCTTTCGTGCGCGACGAGTGAACGTATCACCTAGTGTCATAATGAGTCATTCCGAAACATTACAACACATGACGGCTAAATATCCTATCAACCGTATCGACTGTAAAGTTGTGTCTGTGCCTCGAGCAAATATGTCTGGAAACCAACCCAATATATTTCAAGGCCGACTACCGAATCGAGTTGTTATGGGAATGGTCGACGCTGATGCATTCAACGGCACCTACACCAAAAATCCATTCAATTTTAAAAACTATGATATCACTATCATGGGTCTGACTGTTAACGGAGAGAACATTCCTGGAAAGCCCTTACAGCTGAAGTTTGGGGCAGCAAGCAATTACATCTCAGCTTTCCAAACCCTGTATACTGGTACACATAAAATGTTTGAAAATCAGGGCAACGGTATTACTCGTGAAGAATATGCAAACGGTTACACGCTGTTTGTGTTTGATCTCACTCCAGACCTTTGCCTTGGTGATCATATACAACCAGTAAGAAATGGAAACGTCTCGATCCAGTGTCAGTTTGGAACCCCGTTGGAGACAGCTATAAATATCGTGGTGCTTGGTGAATTTCAAAGTCTTATCGAGATTGATGGGAATCGGAACGTGCTGTGTGATTTTAGCAACTGAACATGGACTCACTACAGATTTTAAACATTCTCAAGAGTGACCCATTTACGAAAAATGTGTTTACAAACGTTCTACCTTCTGATGGTTTACCTCGTGAAATACAAAAGAGACCTAGAGGATTTATACTCAACACGGATCCAAGTAATAAACCAGGAACTCATTGGGTTGCGATATATCTTACAGAAAATGAAAAAGGGGAATTTTGGGATTCTTATGGTAAAGCGCCTGGATTTTACAGTCAGAACTTTATTCAATTTTTCGACGAGCAATGTAGTACCTTTACTTGGAACGCAAAAGTTTTACAAGCCCCTTCATCGGCCGTGTGTGGACAATATACATTATTTTTTGCTTTACATCGGTGTAGACGTATTCCAATGTCAACTATTGTGAATATGTTTACGGACAACAAACATTGGAACGATATGTTAGTGCGTGACTTTATAGATAAGTGGTACTTTATAGAATAGAACACGTAATGTTAGTTTAAAAATACATTTATTGTAAAACTTTACAAGAAATAAATTATTTTAACCATTTATATGGAGTACTAATAATGTCTCTACGTTTCTTCCTCTTTTCTTGCTGCACTCGGGTTATAGGCGAATGAGGGGTAGAGGGTAGGTCTTCAGGGATTCCCTTGGTTTTATACTCGCGAACAAGTTGGAGGCGTTTTTCATTTCTCACAATACCTTCGGGTACATTTAAATGTCCTAGGGCTTTTGAAAACAACTCCCAACCTGCTGGATTGAAATTCTTCCTTTGCCTTAGAGAATCGTTGACCAAATCCACTATATTTGTTCCTGGAACAGATCTCCCTTTGAACAACAACTGTCCTTGTTCATTCCACCCAACGATATCTTTATTTGCCCTAAGTTTTTTGATCAGTTGGCGAGCACGTGACTTCATCGTTGCTGGCACGCTATCCAAAATGTCCGTTTCGATTTCGTCTGAAGATTCGATTTGTTCATCCGGTTGTTCTCTGGGCTCATCTGTCTTTGTAGGTTGTACAACATTCACTCGGACAGGTTTATCCATTCGTTTATCATAAAACGTTAAATAACGTTGTAAATGTTGATCGTATAATTTTGCCTTTTCATCGATCGGTATGTCTTGGCGTTGCATGGTGTCTTGCATATCCGAGTCTATTTCATTGACTTGAGCAGTCAAAGGTGCCACGAGAGGTCTCTTCCGTTGTTCAGCCATATGTTCTGGGACGAGGACTAATCTTTTAACATACTCCATTATACAAAGTTAGCCAATTGCTCCAAGACTGAGGAAAGTAGAAATGGTAAAACCCTTCTCCTTTTGGACAAGACGTGTTCTTCTTTTTATAACAGAATTCCGTCGATCAGCTGCAAACTTTATATGTTTGGAATGTGGCGCAAGTTTTTAGCTGATTTTGGTTTCAGTTTGACGGTTTCAAACCAAACGTTCAACAGACACTGTCTGATTGCTTCCAAAAAATCGTCTTCAGCCGCTTTCAAAATGGCTTTTCTTAGTTTCGGTTTACTCTTGGCCAATACTTTGAGAAGTTCGGAGTTCCTCTTCATACAAGCAGACATTGTCAAATGATTATTATACGTAGTGACTGGTTTATTTATACTCTGGCTTGGTAGACGTAATGTTTATCAGTTGAAATATCCCGGATCTAACTCGGATTTCGTCTGGACACATCGGTGTTAGATCCACAAATAAATAGGAATATGGTTCTTTTGTCGCCAATTGATAAGCTTGCTGGAAAAATTTTGTGCTGTTAGGATATAACTGTTTGGCAAGATGAACTATTTGACTTGCGTCACGAACATTCTTTGTCAAACATAAATAACTTGCATTTAAAGAAATCGTACGATGATCTTTACTCTGGTGAAACAAGTTTTGTACAATGTATATAACACTGAGATTGCCATGGTGAGATTTTTTCGTAAATAACTTAGCGATAAGGGCGTCTCTCTCACCCATAAAATCATCAATAATATATAAATTACGTGTTTCTGGATTAATAGTGTCCAACATATTATCAGGCAAATTCTGTATAAACTTTATGTTTGGTACTATAGTTTGTATTTCCCCAAACATATCTTGATATTCAGTATAGTAATACACAATGTTTTCTGGAGGTTTATTAATCATAATCTCCACGTAAGCCAAAAGATTTTTAACAAATGTTGTTTTGCCTGACTTTGTACCACCGGACACAAGGAGGCCAAAAGGGTGTGTTAACTGTATGCTATACATCGTGAGAATGAAATGAAAATGATTTGTACGAACCTATTTATACCATCTTGACCGCTGCTTAGTGTTTCTAACCATTCTATGCAACTCATTCAAAACAGCTTCAAGGTCTAAAGGTGTAGCTTTAGCGCGAATCAGAAAAGGTTGTCTTTTTTCACAAGACAGTTCATGAATGTCTGCTAAATGGTTTGATAATTTTAACAAACTTTTCTTTCCACAAATCGGACAGTCTTTACGCGTTCGAGGCATGACGTATACTGAAACATTTTTTGAAAATGTATAACATCTTAAAGGAGTCCCAGCGGGACTTTTAGCGTCCCGAAGTCCTTGTTATCGCTTATACATTCAAGAAAGTTTTCCCTGCGGGACGTTTCGTGTCCCGAGAGACCCGATACGCTAGATTGTTGGAGTGCTCCCCACCCATACAAAGACAACAGATATGCGGTTTTGAAAATTTATATTTTTACACACACTTAAATATCTAAAGGAGTAGTGGAAACACCGTCCTCCAAAACTTTGCGTTTTGGATAAAAGTAGCTAAAAGCGTTCTTCTCTTGAACATATGTTAACATTTTGTTATCTAAAACCCTAAAACCCCTATTTACACCTGATCCACTACGTTTAGTTAAAATTACATCTAAATACTTATCTTTATTAATTACATTATTTTTCTTATTAACCCCCTTACAACTAAATTTATCTTTACCACTCCCAAAACAATAATACGTTTTACTACACAAGCTCACAATTCCACCCCCCTCCCATTCTACTTTAAAGAGCCCTGGTGTTCTCTTATCATAACGTGCATGTTCTATGGTGTCTATACGCGGAAACCAGTTACACTTATCCTTCTCGTACTCCTCCAACATGACTGGCTTAATTAAACTATCAATGTTTTCACTACTTATAGCAATGTATGCCGAGTCAGTGTCCATCTCACAAAACTCAAAATCGCACCTATCAATATATTTATCTAAGAAATCATAGTAAAATTCAAGCATGCGTAATTTCGCGTATTGGTACACGAAGAATCCTACTTGAAGAGGAAGATCCAACTTGATTTTCTTCTTACTGCTTTGTACTTCATACGTGTCTTCATTAATCGGGTTGAGTTCACGAAAGAAAGGTGAGTTGATTAAATCTGAGACTTCGTCGTCGTCACAGAATTTCACTTGACGATGTCGTTCTTTGTTGGTGATGGTCTTACCGTAGCCAGAGTTGCCAACGAGTTTCATTGTGTCTGCGATGATGGCTTTGGAGGGATCTGTATCACCAGCACGACGGGCATCCGACACAGTATCACCGAAAGATTTGAAACACGGCTTAGGGGTATATTCAATCACCTGGTAGACATGTGTGACTTCGAGACCGTGTTCTAGGTACCACTTTAACAGAGGGGTTGCCAACAGGATTTTCTCACCAATCATACTACCGATTAAACTCCGTCTTGGTCGATTCATGATTTTGTTTTGTTCAGCATAGGTCTTCATGTAGTCACCAATATCTTCTCGGGATATCTCAGTGTTCTTAAAGATGGGACACATTTCGGAAAACTTTTCTTTCAAATGATCAGGAACGTGGATGTCGCACTCAACACACCCGAACAACGACTCGTTCTTGACAGCAAGTCACAATACTATCCATGGTCATCGTTTTCACTTTGTCTAAGGGTCTGCGAAGTCGTGTAGCAATAAATCTTTGTAGATCTTTGTTGGTCTTTTTCATCTCACGCCACTCACATTCCCAACACTCGACGAGATTGAAACCTTGCTTACGGATATAAGCGCTGTTTTTTCTAGTCTCGGCTAGCAACTCTTTCATGGGTTTGTCCCGCGTTATGTTGGTTTCTTTACCTTCGTTGAGATGGCAATCGTGGCCATGCCACCAACAACCTAATAAGGGAAAACCAGAAAATTACAAACCTACAAATATGAATTTAAGTAAGGCATAACCATTTCCTACAAGAGAGGAATGTTGGACATCCCACGCAACTGCTAAAAAACAATTAAGTATTAAAAAGCACAAATTGAGTACATCCCACGCAACTACCAAAAATCAATTAGGCTAATCCTACGCAATTAAAATCTAGGCCCACGCAATTAAGCTAATCCTACGAGAAATCAACTACACTTATATTTTACCTTGAAACTGAAACACGGTTTGTGTTTCGGCGTTGAAACCATCGACAGGTAAGCGGCGTGGACCAATGCGTTTCTCTGTGTTGTTGTACTCGTGTCTGATTGAAACTCCTCGTTGATATGCTTCCCATTCTAACCATTCGACAGCCATCTTACCACTGAACCGATTCTTGAATCCATCTTCCTCCAGACGCCTGGTATATTGCCCCGTTGGCATGTCCTGCATGATAGCCCAAAGGTAAAGTGCGTTTGCGTCGTATCCGACCACCTTTTTGCATGGTTTTGGGTCTTGTCCTTTCGCACACATCTCGACATTACGAATGTTTGTCTTATCCTTTTCATGGTATCTGTTGAAAATAATGCTCGGCCCGCCGACATTGTTGTCTTTCATCGTATAATAGAGATCTTTGTCTTTCTCCGAGAATAACGAGAAATATTTATTGGGCACGTTTGAAAATAAATATTTCATTGTTAGACCAGGCACACTTACACCGTCTTTAAACATATCTATATCTCTTTCTTTCCAAAAATCACTCATTTTATCAATCGCTTCAAGGAAAGGCACCACATCGCAATTTACAACTCTTTCATTACTCCTCATTATAACTACTGTGCAGAAACATGGCATTTCTGCAGCAAGAGCTCTTTAAACAAACTAGAAAAAGTTAACGAACGAGCTATTCGCTTTGTTTTTAAAGATAAAAACACCCCATATTGCGATTTGTTAAAGCAGCTCGGCAGAGCAACATTGGCTGAGGAGCGAGCTCATAAAATACTTGGAACAATCTTCAAAACATTGCATGGACCATGTCCAGTCAGTATCCGTGAGTTAATACAATGTAGAAACTCAGCTTATAACTTAAGAGGAAAAGACATGCTTAAACTGCCTAAGGTTAATACCACAAAATATGGGCTTAAATCGTGGAGGTACTATGGTCCCAAATTGTGGAACAATCTGCCAGATAGTGTTAAGTCTTTGACCACTTATGCAGCATTTAGGAAAGCGTTAGTAAATATTGAATTAGGACTTTAAAAACATCGTTTGTGACAAATCTAGATTTAAATTTTATATCTACATACATACATATATAGCTAAATTAAATATTTATCAATTAGGTAATACTTAGGTGGCATACCTGTAAAATAGCCGTATATGTGGCTAAGTGTATAGTCCACGTTAATAAATTTTTGAATTTGAAATTTTGAATCGCGGTTGTTGTACCACACGAGGAAATCGCGGAAACTTGTCATACTGTTCTCATCCCATACGCGCTGACAATAATCATACTGTTCGTCCGTAATATCCGTACCGGATAAGGTAGAATGGAAAGCTTGTTGTGGTGGTAAACTGGGAAAGTTCAGTTTATCGATTGAGTCGACCCACTCGTACGGGAAATAGCCTTTCTCCTGTGAACACTCGTACGCTTTCAGAAACTGTTCGTAATTGAAACCAGGAGCCAAGTAGTTTGTGATATCGAGAAACTTTAAGTGCAATGTTTTCAAGCACATATGATTATTGTTTCTCTTTATCACAAATTTGACAGACTCATGTTTGACCAGATGTGTGAAGAAGGGGTTCTTAGCGGCGTTGATATCATACTTTCCCGAGTTGAAGCCAAGGACTGGTAGTTCCATCATATATTCCATTAATTTCTCCTGTAATTTCTCCAACGGGTGAACTTTCAAGTCTTCTTCTTCGTTCGCTTCCACAGCGTCTGCTTCGCTCGCCTAAAACATAGAGAAGGATAATAAATATAAATATTATAAACAAGACGTAGTAGGTTAAATATATCTACTTTATCTCATGTCCACCCATTTCAAGCAGACATTGAACCATGTCCTCAATCATAGCATCTTCCTCGGTGCATGCTGTAGACTCGTTCACTTCGCTCAACTAAAACATAGAGACTAATAATAAGTACAAAAATTATATAAAATATATAATAGGTCAACTATATATACATACCTCACTGTTGGATATTCGTTCGTTGATTAGATCAAACACATCTCCAAATCGATCCAACAATAATCCATAACTCTCTTGGCTTATCTCAACCAAATAGTCCACAAATCGTTTAATCATATCTGCCGTGTTACCAGAGGAAACAAAACACTTGGGCTCTTCGTATCCTGGTACATTGGAGCATACTGATACACTCAATGGTATATGTTCAGCCTCCCATGTAAGTTTCGCCGTGTTTCTCAGGTGTTGTGATTGGCGTTGAAAGTAGCACTCGAAATCAAACGTTGCACGATACGGGAAGTACTTTAAATCTTCAGGGATCTCGATACCTTCGTCTGCGAGTAAATCAAAGATTGTTTGTGGAAGTTTATAGACACCGCCAGGGAATACATGACGAACAGTAGCTTCGCAGGTTTTCTCGTGTTGGTTCAGAGCTTTCGCAGATTTCCATAGTTTATCACATTTACAACAACAATATGATTTGGAGTACATTGACAAGTTTTTTATATAGCTGAAATGGCTCCCGTAGAGGTTCAAGTACATTGTATTGGCATAGGCACGGTGCGATCGCTGGATGAGCTGAGCCACAATTTTTGTCTGGTCGTTCTCTTCATCGTAAAGTTCAACAAGACGATACACGTATATATTAAGTTCAAATAATTTTTCCAAGTCCGGTAATTCCTCGAGTGTAACGCCATCAAAATCATCATCATCCTCAACATACCGTTCAAAATAATGTTGCGTATCGCGTTCGAGATTGCTCGAGTGACATCCACGGTGCATAGCCAAACAACGGAAGAAACACAATTTATCCTCGTAAGGTAATCCAGTTTGTTCGTTACAATCTAACGACACGATGGCAGGATTATCCAACACACGGCGAGGTAAGCGGGTACTACGTCCAATCGGATGTTCGCGAAGCTTCGTTATATAAAACGTCGCGTTGGTAATATCCACAACGACCCACTTCGAGTTGGGTCGTTGTTGTCGAGCCCATTCGAAGATATCCAAGTTTTGTAAAGCTTCGCGTACTTGATCTAAATCCTCGAGGTTACGTATTTGGAAAGGCGCCTCGAATACACGGTTGTTGTTGATAGAGGAGTGGTGGTATTGGAATTGTTCCGTCTCGTTGTTGAACAACACGAATCCAAACGATACGTTGAGCTTGAACACCGTAGTTTGGTCATGGAATATATGATCTACGTATTGTACAAGTTGACTCATATCCATGGAATTCAGACGATAATTGTACCAGTCCTGGACTCGGTTACCACGACTTTGACGGGTTCGAATAGCACGCCAATGTTGCCGGTGTAATTGAGAGGGGAGATTAGCTGGTGGTATAATTGGGTCTTGGGTAAATGGGTTGGGTTGGGCAGTAGATGTCGAAGCTCCTTGAAAAGGAAATTAATCTCAATAAGATAACAAACACCTGATTCGGGAAATTTTAAACGCTAGGAGGAAACAAATCTATAATGTGCAATGTACATAAGTCTTACACCTTTAACGATTATAGCAGTATACTACATAAGTATATTAAATCTTTATAAAAGAAACCACATGTGACTTGGTAAAAACACACTACGAACAGCGAAGCATAAAAAGTTAATTACTTCTTAACGACTCTTTTCGCGGATTAGTGATATTCAAATTACACTTAGCAACGTTAGGATAGCAACCATGTTAAAATATTCAAGTCAAACTTTCCTACCTTCGTTAACAACTGTAGGCGTTGAGGCTCCTTCGTTCACAGCCGTAGACGTCGAGGCTCCTTCATTCACGGGTGTAGAATCCGTCGTCTTTGCTCGCTTCCCTTTGCTTGCTGTGGGACCACGCTTGCGTTTTCCACCGCCGACCTGATGGAGATCGCGTTGATGTGCTTGTAGTGGGAAGATGTTGCGAAACGTCTCGCCACACACGTTACAGGTATATTCACGCTCGGCACCTCGTCTCTCGTGCATTTTCATGTGACTGCTCAGTTTATCCTTGAAAAATAAAATAAAATAAATAAACACTATAGTTCAAGATTAAATAAGAATATACCCCTTTTAATTACATACCTTTCTATTAAATTTTTTGTGACATCTTGGACACTCGAACGTCTTTTCTTGGTGGATTTTCTCGTGACGTTTCAGCTTATCCCTCGTCGCGAAATCTTTACCACACTCTTCACACGAAAACGGCTTTTCCCCAGTATGCATTCTTCGGATATGACGTTTGAGATTGCTGGAACGCGTAAAAACTTTACCACACTCATTACAACATAAATCTGCGTTTTCCGTGGTTGTCTCATCATGTTGCCAGTCATTCCACTCAGCGAGAACTTGTTCCTGGGTTTCAGGCGACCAACTAGCGACCATATCTTCAACCGCCAACGAACAAAGCTGACGATTAATCTCTTCGTCCTCCAGATCAGCCATGAACTGATCTCTCCTATACATTAGAAATTGTATTAACAAGACTGTATAAACAAGACTTAAAACCACAAATGTCAACTTACCAAATATTTTCTTGATGATCCATAGTATATTCTTCTCACGAGTAAATTCCAAAGTACTAAAACCAGTAAGCTGCTGTTGTAATCGTTGTCGAAACGGACTGTGTTTGGAACATGACGCTTGGGAATTTTATATGGACGCTATAGCTATTGTGATGGTTCATCTTAATGATTGTTTCGCCCAAACAAGTCTTTTGACTTAATCCCTTAATGAGTTAAGCTATTGTGTCTTTAGTTTAACTTAGCATCAAAATATTTATGTTTCTAACTCTTTAATGTTTATAAATCTCACTTGTATAGGCTTTACTAAATAAACGCTTGATCGTATTGCTTGTAAATGATGCTCAAACAACGCTTAGTAAAATATATAAGGACGCTATAGCTATTGTGATAAAAAGCGTTAGGATTAACTCTTTTGTGACGAAAATGCTGAGCTCAGCTTAATGACTGTTTTGCCCAAACTTGCCTTGCATATCATTATGACGTCAATACATAATTATGTTTATGTTAATGAATTTTTAATGATGTGCTCCCCCCTGTTAATGACGCTGCTCCCCCCTGTTAATGACGCTGCTCCCCCCTGTATGTTAATGTACCATATGCTAATGATGTTTGAATTTTTAATGATGTGCTCCCCCCTTGCTCCCCCTAAAAATAAGGGTCGATCGGCCTGTATATTACTACTTACCCCTAAAAGCAACCTTCTAAACACTATAAGCACTTCAGAAAGGCTGTCGCTTCTGCTTTTCGGAAGTTAGAGCTATGTCGGCACTGCCGTTTCAGGGCGGGGTCATTTTCAGGACTTTCGTCCCGGATTCAGGTTTTCGCACATATATGCCATGTTGACCGCCATGGTCATTTTACCCTAAAACAATTGAGATTGCCTGTGCTAAATGAAACGCATACAAACTCCTATACAGGTCCTAGACTATAACGCTAATTTATATTACAGTTTTTATGAAACAGAAGGCAAGAATCGAGATGACATCACTGGACGATAACGACCATATTTTGAATAAATGACTATACAAATTTGCATGTGAAGAACTAACGACGCTCTGCAAAAACATTAGATGCATTTTTTGTTAATCCTATACTATAGTAGCCTCCTCCGCAGGCATCTCTCGAATCCCCGGGATAGGTTGCGTCAGGTAGAAAGTCGGGGAGATTCCTGCCAAAACCCGATATGGTTGAGCCGTTTTGCGCATCTTGTTTGCGCAGCGATTTTTGTCTTCAGGGTAGGTACGTGGGGAGGATTTTGAAATCCAAAATGGCGGATTGCATGGAGTGGAGAATTTATTTTATCTTTAAGTTCAGCTTTTTTGGACAATTTAAACATGTATAAAAGACTTGATTGAGGTTTTAAAGGTTTTAGAATGTTTGTCGGTAATTTTTCGTGTACTGTATATGCATGCTATATATATTTGATGCTGTAAATCTTTTAACAAGCAAAAAGGTAGATTTGGTATTTCTATACAATGAAAACCATTAAATTTTAAATTGTAATTTTTTTATGAATCACATAATTATATAGTTTGTGCCATATCTATTAAAACCTGTACTCTGTCAGTCTGTCTACTCTGATTGCTTCATATACATAGAAACCAATTCAAACCACAAGGGGAATTTCCTATTTTTCTTTCTTTCTATTTGCATGGTAGGCACAATTTCTTAATATAGTATCATTTGCTATGTACAGTTTTTGGTTTCTAAGAAGATGGAAAGTGGGTTAATTCATTATTAAAATGAAAGTATCATAGTACAACTGTACAACTCAATATAATGTATGCTTGATTTAGCATTAGAGGACAGTTTCCAAATGTAGGAAATGAGGGCAAAATTGTGCTATCTACTGTAGAATATCAATTTTAATAACAAGAAATCGATTCAAATAAAAAATATATTTTTGATAACAAATAAGGCAAGAGCCATAATACCAGCAGAGAAAAACCTTGTCTGGTATTTGTTGCCAAAATAGCTAAATATGGCAAGTAGTGAAGCAAGATCCTAGCCAACATGGCCATAATGAAATAATCATGTATCCTAATTATAGTTTATGGAATATTTTAGCAGTCATTATGTGTATGGCAAACTTGTTGCTGTCTGAACAGTTTCAATTTTCTGTTCAGCATATAGCCTGCACCATATTTTAACACATGGGCATCCAACCATTGAAATTGAAAACATTGATCTAGCTATTATAAACAGCCAGCTGGGTATAAAAGTTGTATGACCTACCTTACAGCAGGCAGTACTAAATTAATAGTAAGCTTTAATTGGGTCTTTAGGATTAAACTACCAATTTTGAGCCATTTATCCATGGATTTTTAAGTTTAGATATAGGTAATGAGAACCATAATGGTGGTAAATAATTTATAATTGTAACAACAGTCCCTAAGTGAGCTGCGAAGTGGAAAACATAAGTGTGAAATATGATAGTGTATTGACCATGTGTTGGAAGGCAAGACAATGTTTTATTGTTATGTCAAATGTAAAAAAGTTATAAAAGTAAAATGTTTATATGAATGTAGACCTAAAAAATGAGAGTATGTGAGTTATAAGTGAAACATAAAGGTTGAGTTTGTAGTGTATGTAAGGTTTATGTGTGTTTTGATGTAAGTGTAAATGTGGTGTATAAAAATGTGCCTCAGGCTCATACGATGATACGAGACTGGTCACGCTGTACTGAAAATCTTGTATAGAGGCATGTAAAAATTAGTTAAAGAGAAGAAGGAAATATATGTATGTATTTCAGAATCCCCGTACGCGTTTCTTCCCTCATGGACTCATCAGCGGGGATCAGGGTTGGCACATGTTTGAGAAAGATAGAAGAGAGAATTTTGAAGGCAAACAAGGATAAACAAAAATAATATATGTATGATATAAAAGTTGTAGTGTCATACCAAACTCGTTGTTGTTCTTATGTAGACCGATGCGACGGGCCATTGTGGAAAGTTGTAGAATATTTTCTTTGTAGCTACGAGAGCGCTTGTTTAGAACTGTCTTGCTTAAGATCAGTGGGCAGAAAGGGCGATTGCTGAATTTGCGTTAGTATAAATTGCGTGTGTTCTGTCATGCGTATTGGGGCTGTAATTGTAATATGTGGATAGTGGGGGTGAATAGAGGATATGGATTGTGATGGAGGGATGCGATTGTGTACACGCGTAAAAATTGATCAGGTTGTTCGGCGTTGTTCATTGAACAATGTCTGAGCAATGTTGTTATCATGGCTGAACAACATTGTTCAAGCAACAATCGTTAACAACATTGTTCCAACAACTTGTTCACGCTTGATGAACGAACAGTAGTTGTTGCAACATGATGGAACAAGCGTCAACAAGGTTGATGAAACATGCTTGATAAATGTTGTCAGAACAATGTTGTTCAGCGTTGTTCATTCATCAGGCGTCAACAATATTGTTTGAACAGGCGTGAACAACACTGACGAAAGAACAAGTTGTTTTTAGTTGTTCGAACAATTGTCAACAGTATTGTTGAATATTTATTCAGAATAACAAGTGATGAGAAGAGATTAAAGAGGATAATTGGGAACTTATAAAAGATTAGAAGGGATATTTTCATTGACAAAGTGACTTTCTTGCTTTTCCGGTCGCGGATTTTATAAATATCTTCGATCATTTGTTTCATTGTTTGTTATAAAGCAAATCACAGAGCAAATACAGCGCTTTCTAAAGCGAAGAGTACGTGGGAAGTATTTACGATCGTGTTCTTACATGCAACAGAAAGTATATAAAAGCAGATAGCGCTTGATTTTTGATCAGGTCTTCTATAAAATATATTTCCCACGTGGTTGGAGTTTTGAACAACTGTCAGCCTGCAAATTTATACTGTATCCGTTCGCATTTAATACTCCAGGTAAAGTTGGGTTTAACGATTACAAAGCAGTATTTTTGATTTTGTGGAGATAAATTTAATATGTTTCAGATGACCGGATGGTGATCAAGAATTTGACATTCAGGCATTCTCACCTAAAACACTAGAAACAGGCTTTTAATTTATATATCTTATAGATCAATTTATACATATGGCCACACTGGAAAAAAGGTAGTGGTTTAATATGTACAACTTCTGTTCAGTCTACAAAGTTCAGTTATGCTGTTTTAGGAGTATCTGATTATAAAAGATTAAAGACGAAAAGCAAAATGTAAATGGATATATTAAATTTAATGTTTGGTAAGTAAATATCAATTCACATATAAAAATATTAAAATTTACAGTCAAGAATAGGTACAGTATATACTGTATTTTAAATTATTCTTCTCCCAGAAGCTCATCCCATTCTGATGGGGAAGGTCCTCTGGCTCCATACGTGGATTCCTTCCATGTTTGGAAGTTTATCCAAAACTTTTCATCCTTTTGGGACTCTTCTCTGCCGTTTTCAGCCACATAGGTTTTCTGGAAAAAGGAAGGATACTGGAAACTTAGCCCAACCTTTCTTTTGTTGTTGTTTGACTTTTTATATATAGTGTTTTTAGGACCTTTAAATACTGTATTATGGGAACAATTGAGTATTTTGATAAAATACTGAACAATGCTAACTTCAAAACATTTTGCATGATTATATAGTCTTAGCTTTCGACTAATTTCAAATCATCATACCTTCACTAACTTATAAATATCCCGGTAATATGCAACCTATCAGTGCATGACTAGAACTTAGTTGAAATGTTAGAGAACATAGCTCTATAAATTGCATACCGTAAAACTCCGAATATAAGGCTCATTTGTAAAAGCGTTTTGGTGGGCGACTTTTGGTGGCGACTTATACAGGCTTATCATGGCTTATAACATGGCACTTTTCATTACAGTCAAACCGGCAGTTCTTTCAGAGCAACATTGCAATATTGCCCACAAAAATTGCAAGTTGAAATTAAACAAGATTTGTAAACAAAGCTCTTCTATTGGACTATAAGAAGCTCAAAGCTCAATCCAGTTGCTTAGACTATTACTATTTCATTGGCGGAATTGGCTTTTGTTTTAGTCCAATCAGAGGCTTTGTTTACAAATTTGGTTTTGAAAATTTGCTTAGCAATTTGTTTGCATCGGTTGCAAATTGCTCAGAGCATTTCCTATCAAAATTCCAATATTGTGGGCAATATTGCAATGTTGCTCGGACAAGACTACGGTTTGACTGTAATTTTGACTTAGACAGTCAGATCGATGAAATTATTGACCAAACGACAAAATTCTTGACCAGGTATATCCGAAACAGAAACTTGATTCAATTTAAGTAGAAGTAGGTCCAGTAATGTCATCTTGCAATTGAGAAACAGAATTGTGGTCAGACCGGTCTGGCCGTGTTAGATGGAAAGTGCCCCTATATTCAGGAGGGGGTCTTATATTTGTAATGAGGTGAGCATTGGTATATGGGTGATATTAGACAGAATGCGTATGAACCTACGAATCGACGCTCCACTTTGATCATGTCATGCCCTTTTTAGAAACTGCCATTTTGAAAACCAAGATTTGCCAAATACAAAACTAGCATTAGGTTGTAGCAGTAGATATAGAAAAAGCGGTGACAAGACTGGTCGGGAAACCTGTCAGTATTTTTACAATTTTTGGCTTACATTTTATGAAAGGGCGAGTCAAAGTGTTCTTTAGAAACTGGCCATTTTGTGAATTTGAATTTTGACTGATAGAGATAGGAGTACAGGTACATTCTATGTCTAATATTTCTATGGCTTATACACAGGGGGGGCTTATATTCGGAAGTTTACGGTATGATATTTGGGTAAATAAATGATATATAATCTATTTTTATGTAGAATTGGAATAATAACATGTCTCTGGCACGAGTGAAAAATATTTATGTTATTGACTACTATCGTACCACAAGAGCAGTTTGTCGAAGGACTGTTTGCTCCAGAATGGCATTAAACTTTACACCAAGAAGCCCACATATTTTCGAAGCAAGCTCCTTGGTAGAAGCCTTCGCTAAGGATGACCAGTTTCCTATTCCAAGAATCTGAGGAGCAAAAGAGAGTAAGTACTATTATAAATATGCAAATATATGAGGAATTTGTTCTTATATTTTGGATTAACAAAGTTTTACCCTTCTTCTCTCTCTTCAGCCCTCCAATAGGTGAACTTTGCCTTCTCAAACTGGTCTGACTTGGTCATCAGTTCTTCCATTTTCAAGCCATATGGTGAGTTCTGAAACTCGAGCTGCAGTTGATCCTAATTACAAACCAAACCATGATACTGTATAAAACAATAGTTTCTGCATTTTCAGACAACATATGGTAAATTATAGTATATTTACAAATGCTTACAGTTTTACTTTCATTAGACTTGGAAAACCGTCCAAGTTGTATATACGCCTTTGCCAGGATTTTCGTTACATTTGCCTGTTATAATAGTTTTAAACACATTGTATTAAAACCAAAATAAAGTATAACATTGAAGAAATATATATCGTGTAACATGTCTCATTGCTTAATAATTCATTTTTGTAAAAACAGATACTTACTGCATGACTTGACTTGGCCAAGTCAAATTGTTGGGCACCAAGTCTGGAGGCTAAGTTCTTTATAGCCTTTTCCATGCTACCCTGACGCTTTTGGACGTCCCTGACTAGGTCTTTAAGCTCCCTTATTTCCTTTATAATCGCTTCTGAGGCGTAGGTGTCCTGCTCTCTCACTGGTCTCGCTCTAGTCACCGTCGGGTCTTGCGTTTCTGAGTCGTCTGGAAAATATGAAATACAATGCCCACACAATTTTACATCAATTATTAAATACGAATTTTTTGATATTATGTACCTTCAAAAAAGCTTTCCAAGCAGGAAGGAAAATCTCCACGGGCATACGACCCTCTCGCCCTTTGGCTTTGCGTGTTTGGCCTATCGTTATTTAACATGACATCGTTCACCACAGTGTTTCGGCTATAAAAGAGTTTATGAAATTATACAATAAAAGTATTAAAAAAACTCCTAACAAAACATGTAAATTCTATATTTTATTCACCTGTTTGAAGCTCCAAATGCCATACTTTCAAGTCTTTAAATTTCAAAAAAGAGCAAAGGCGAACTTTGTTATTGTTATTGTCAAGCGCTCGCTCACAGATGGCTCAGAGACGTTGTTTTGCGAATCAACCAATCAGGGCGAAGTATTTGTAAATATCTCAATTAATCGACCAATCAAAATCGTTGAAAAGTCTCTGTCACGAAGCGGGAAAATTGTTTGACAAGCAAAAATGTCGCGGGGAATTTTAAAAACAGCTAGGCGGCAAGACAACAAAAGCAATTAGCTAAATTGACAAGTTCGCTATTCAATTAATTTCAATGAGAAAATGAAAAAAAGAGCATGCCGACATCGTTGCGACACCTGTGAGGTTAATTTCGAGTCATGGGATAGGTTTTCGGTGCATTTAACCTCTAGAGGACATCGTATGAAAGAGCTTGCGACAACGACGCAAAATGTCCGGCTGGTTTCTGATGTATTTGACAGTTCAACCGGCCTATGCGACAGCCAAGATGATTTTTTGTTCATGCAAGAACCATTGTGCGATGATGACAGTAACTCTGACAGCGAATACGACGACGCTTTTGGTGACTTTGGTAGCTTCAGTAGTGACTCGGAGGAAGAAAGCAATGGCGACAGCGAAATGTACAACGACCAACTGAGCGCGGGTTATACTTTCCCTTTCCGTCAGAGATTTTTTTCTTGCTATATAGCTATGCACATAACGTTTCCAGACCGAAGGTAAAACTTTTATTGTATGTTTTTAATTTATTTATTTATTTATATACTTATAAAAGATCATGATAATATGACTGGTAATCCCAACAGAGGCAATTAGCCTTTCTCACGAAGGCCATTTTCGGGGTACTTTTGTGAAAAATAATGTGAAAATCGGAAAATCTAAGCGATGTGAAAACCATTGTCAAATAGTAAACTGTAAATTAACTTATAAAGGTTTTATTCACAACAATAGTAATACAAACCCAAATTCACTGATTACAATCTCAGATCTGGAAAAGCCCAGTACCCCCAAAATTGCGCCGTGAGAAATGCTATTAAGGAGGCTCCCTATAGTTTTAATTCTGTAGCACGCAAATGTGCTCTAAGGTCCATTATTTGCTCATTTTGCAAGGTATGGTCACGAGACTTGGCCATCAGATTGCCACAATATTGCGGATTACGAGGAACAAAAAATGTTTCTAAATATTTACGTTGCCATGGTAACAACGCGATTTAGAGATCTTTCTTAATTTTTTGGATTTTCCTTCGGTAAAGCTTTTTTATTTTTTGCACACGAGCACCTAAAGTACAAAGTATTGAAATATGCGATTTTAAAAAAATTCATCGGAGCCGAATATTTTTAAATCTCAAAAAAAACGTTTTTTGCAATAAAAAAAATTCGGCTCCGAGGAATTTTTGCATTTTGTGATTTCTGTATCGTATGCAAATTTAAAAAAAAATTACCGAAGGAAACAGGAGAAAATTTATTTATAGTTTGTGTGTGACGTCAGAAAAATCAGGATTTAATTTTTCACGCGAGACAAGCCCTCGAATACCCACGCGTGTGGACAACGAAATTTTGTCGCAATCGTGATTCGTGAACTCGTGATATAAACTATAAAAGGTTTGTTTATAATACATAAACTTCGTTTGTACTTTGTACACTTTGTACAGCTACAGATTTCAAACTAATCCCGCGCGTGAACAAAATCTTGCGACACAGAATTAAAACTGTAGGGAGCCTCCTTAAATAGATCTTACCGATTATTCACTTTTCACCCAATGGCCTCGTTTCTATGTTTGCTTCTTTTAGTTTGGCTAGCGCACATCAAGGTTATGTTCCCACTTTTTCTGCATGAATTTGTCGTTGTTGAACGTAAAATGTGAGTAAATACCCCCAACACGAAAACGAGGCCATTGGGTGAAAAGTGAATAACCTGGTCAGATCTATTGCTCCTGTTTGTAGCTCGTATATACAGGATTACAAGGTGTATAAAAAATGAACAGATTTTGAAATCGCTCTCAATCGCAAAACAGCTCCTTGTATCACGATTTTTATATATAGATTGTTGAGTACTTTATTTATATAATCAGAATAAACAAAAAAATTCACAACTTTGTAAAAGTTGTCCTTTCCAAAAAACTAAAATTGCTTGCGCAAGAAATTTAAAAGCATTAACCGTATTTTGAGTTCATGGGCTGGTAAAAATTTCATACCATTTGGTTTAGTTTAATTAAGTCTTTCATTTTGCCAACTAATTCCAAAGAAAGACCTATTTTTGCAAACAAAGTTCTAATTGGAATTTTATGCAAATTAGGCAATTGCAAATGTATTAATGTATTATCATGCAAATTAGGTAATCAAAATTTATCAAAAATATGTCATGGTTTGGTTGGTTTAATCACGAGAACCCTATGATACGCCCAATTTATAGAAATAAATTAAAATAGTAAAGATATTTTACTATCGACTATTTTTAGTCACGTGCAGACCTAGATTTCTTGTGGATGATATTCAAGAAACTTGGAGTTGATATTCCATCTCTGAACTCCGTTCTGAATTTTAAAATTAAGGGAGTCGAAGAGTTGCTGCAGCCACAAAAGGTATACAAAATAATTTTCAAATAGCCTGCGAAGCAGTCGCTTATTGTTTGGAGGGGAAATTTAGCGCGCGCGGTGGACTAAAAGATTGATATACGAAATTCATCATCAAAATCTTAACTTTTTAGGACTACTACAATAGTAATCCATATTATTGGTTGCGGCCTTCGGATATCGTGCGACTGCAGCTGGCTATACCAAACAAAGCCAGCGCTATAATGAGATACCCAGAAGAGACAGAAACGTACATTTATGAAATGCCTCAGGTTAGAATAACTAAATATATGCGTACGGGGTACAAAAAATTTAGGGGGGGGGCAGGCTCCAGTGTGTCTGAATTTAAACCTATGATTTTACATTTTCAGTCAATTTTCCTAATTTGAGAACGGAGGATTTACCCGATTTTGCCACTCTTTTCCTACGCACATTTTCTCCGACTTTTTCAATTTGTAACTTTTTCTGGAGGGGCCAGTTGATCCATTTCCCCCCTGACTCGTAAGTCCATGTATTTAACTTAAACCTGAAAAAAACCCGTCTATTACCAATTAACGCCTAATGATAGAATTTGAAGCATTGTAACATACTACAAACTAGCAGCTTCTGTATATCATATCTATATTATTCTCTAACACAGGGACGCAAATGGTTAGAACATGCAGATTTTCAAAGTTCATCAATTTCATTGCAAGGAGCAATTTATTACTTGAAAGATATTGTGAAATTCATCTCGAACTGAGATATTTATACAGGAAAATTAATTAAATTTTACGCTAAGGTAACAGTTCAACCAAATAATATCAAGTATACAGCTAATTCAAAAAAGGTTGTCTTTTGCAAACATTAAACTCTAAACCTTACACTCTAAGCGCGCAAAGCATAATGGCAGCACAAGTTTCAAGCTTAGTAGTTGAATATTGCAGCTTTTGAGTGAATTGTTCCCATAGGAAGATATTTTACCATGTTTCTAAGAATACATGATTTCTAAACTGTTTAAATCGTGCTACCATTATGCTTTGTGCGCTTAGAGTTTAAAGTTTAAGGTTTAGAGTTTAAGCTAGGTTTGCAAACGACAACCTTTAAGCCTGGTTTCTATATGGTCGTTATATTTGTCAGCTGGCTGTCGCTACTGACTTTTCAACCAATCCAAACCCGTTGAAGACGCCGGTAGCGACAGGTAATGACCAAATGGAAACCAGGCTTTATTGAATTAGCTGTACGTGTAATACAGCAATGCAAAATTTTATAGTTCGTTCACACGTTGAACTTTTCATGCGCAAAAGCCAATAGAAGTGGACACGGTGTTTAGATAAGATTTAACAAGAACCTCGACAAGAACGTCAACCAATCGAGACGTCACGCTAATTTGGAGACACTATTTTGTTATATCGTATGCATTTTTAATGCTGGTACAGCATATATAAAAATCAGACAAAAATATTGATTAATTAAGGTCGACGCATGAAAAATTCGACGTTTATAGTACTATGTCTCTTTCCTTCGCAGAGGTTTCCATGTTTATAAAAAAATCCGTGTATTCCTTTTGAATGAGGAACCGCAGATCAGTGTGTTTAATTTTTGATAAACATGGAAACCTCTGCGAAGGAGAGAAGTACTATGTGGAACCTGAATACTAATTCTCTACTTGTTTATAGGTCATTCATAATCAAACGGAAATAATGACCAAAATCGAATATCTGCACGATGAAGGAGATGGAATTATTGCATATGTCCAGATGTGATAGTTACCATCCCAGCATCAAACATTCAGAATAAAGTCGATCTTCGCCCTTTTCAAATCAGACATAAATATGCCAACAAACAAACAACTGAAGTATCTGAACAGGTTGGAGCAACCAATTAATCCTTCAAATAGTTAAGTAAGACGTACAGTGTAACATGTAACTAACTTTACAGTATCTCGTTCTTAAAAATAACGTTAAAATAACCTTGCAGGAAGCAAACGACGTCCTTCAGCCACACGTGGACAAGACACTAACTGGTGGGAGAAAACCGTCCACAACAGTTCCATTACTCGTCTTTAGCGACGAAACAAGCGGAAATACCACTAAAAAGTGGAATCGGTTGGAGAGCTATTCCATGAGCATGGCGGGTCTTCCAAGACACGAATTTCGAAAAACAGAGAACATCCACTTTTTGAGTACTTCGAATATAGTTCCATCCGTACCACTTGGTAAATCTATTGCCCGTGATCTACAAGGTATATATAAAATAAACTAAAACAACTTCTAACAACTAACATTAGTTTTGTAATCTAAATTTCAAATAATGTATATACAGTACCTTTTTATCTCGATTGATTCCAGAACTTGAAGATGGTAAATGATGTTCGACGCACACGTTAATAAAGATGTTCTTGTAAAGTGCCCAGTTATATGCGTGTTGGCAGACAATCCACGCGCATCTGAATTTGAGCATCACTTGGGTAGCTGTGCAAACAAATTTTGTAGAAAGTGTAATGTGAGTATGTTAATGTCCCACATTTCGTATCCAACTTTATCACGTAAAGCTATGGATCTGTTAAATATTTATTTAGGCAACATCTGTCAATGGTACTGAAATTCAGGAAGAACGCAGTGATGAACACGTACGACAAACGCTCCGTGAAATACAAAATTGTCCGTACGTGAACCTTAAACTATATACATTTCCCATAATCACAAAAGGTCACAATAAGATACTGTTTACTTACTGTATTAATGTATGTATCCAATCTTAGATCTGAAAACCAGAAAAAAGGAAAAAGAACTGAGCACGGCATAACAGAAAAGGGTGGAGCATTCGACATTCTTAAGTGCTTTTGTGGAAATAAGTAAGTAGTATGTATGCATTACTGATACATATATATGATTAATGTATTGTATATGCATGTACTATTTTCTTTTACTTAATTATGTAGCAAAACGCCGATTGAAATTCTCCACACAATACTGCTTGGACCTGTAAAATATTTGCTGTCAAGCACAATCAAATCGTCATCCCAGCAGAAGAAAGAACAACTTCATGCAAAGATTCAATCTATGGATATGAGTCACTGATCTGAATATAGGCTGATAAATGCACGATCTGAATATTAGAGGATAACCAAATTGCATCTATTGATAGTATTACAGCCGGAAGTCAAGCGGCCGATCAGCGTGCCGCCTGCACCGATTCTGAGGCCCTACTTTTATAGATATGAAGTATTACAGAATCCTTTTTTTTCCTTTTTTGCTTTTTAAACGTTTCGTTTCTGGCCGGGCCAGTTTATCACAAGATAGAAGCACACGAGAAGAATTTTGAGCAAAAATTTGGGTATTATGGCTTTATAACGCCGTGAAACTGGATTTACAAGTTCGAAGGAGTGAACAGCCACATGAAATGTTTTAGCGATGTAGCGATGTTTTGTTTATGATATTTCAATTCAAAATTCCCTGAAATATAGAATACTGCTACTGGACGAAGGCACTCAAGGAATTTGATTGAACCAGCTCAGCTGCAGTATGAACAAAATGAATGCGGTAAGTTTTAAAACTGGTTTTTAAAATGCTAAAACTGTTATTAGGAACAGTGTACACTGGTTCAATATTCAACAATGAACACATATAGTTTCCAATATTATTCAACAATCAAATATACTTGAATACTTGATATAATTGTAACTAATATAGTAGTAATTATATGATTGGTGGTCAAAGAAAGATTGGTGGTCAAAGAAATGTTGTGTGGCTTCTTCATTTCTTGTCCTGGGAGTGCAATTTTGTTATAAACAGTGCATTTGATGAAGTTGTGGATATAATTGTCTTAAACTGTTGTGGCATGCATATGATTGTCTGTTTAGTTCCAACCATAACCATGATTAAGTTATGACAGGAACCGCAAAAGATGCATGCTTGGAAATGTTTTCTACAGAATTATAGTGTGTGTGAGTGTCCAACTCAAGCATGCTATGTCTAAGGGCCTGTTTATATGATCCCGGCTAGGCGGGACGGGACGGGACAGTTGCTGAGATCCCACTTGCAATATAAACTCTACTGAGTGTTTATATGATCCTGCTTCCATCCCGCCTAGCTGGGATCCCGGCAATCTGTTCTAGGCGGGATGAACAATCTAGCTGGGATCCCATATAAGGCTAGGCGGATGACCTTTCATTGACCTTGCCTTCTGAGCATGCATAGTATGACCTGAAGTACTTAACTGGCTTCATCCCAGCAATGTCCTTGTCCGTACAAACACGCCATCCCATCTAGGCAAGTTTCCCGGCTAGGCGGGACGGAAACGTCCTGTCCCGCCTAGCCGGAATCATACAAACAGCATAGCATACACTCTAATTCTGTACAAAACGTTTCCAAGCATGTATCTTTTGCAGTTCCTGTCATTAATTAATCATGGTTATGGTTGTGGAATGCATATGATTGTCTGTTTAGTTTCCACGTCACAAGTTTACATTTCCATTGTTTACAGCATTCTAACAGTTTAAGACAATTATATCCACAACTTCATCAAATGCACTGTTAACAAAATTGCACTCCCAGGGCAAGAAATGAAGAAGCCACACAACACTTCTCTTTCTTTGACCACCAATCATATAATTACTACTTTATTAGTTACAATTGCTATATATCAAGTATATTTGATTATTAGAAACTTAATATGTGTTCATTTCAGTACGTGAATATTGAACCAGTATAGCACTGTTCCTAATTCCTGTTTTAAAAACTTACCGCATTCACGCTTTTGTTCATACTGCAGCTGAGCTGGTTCATTTCATCAAATTCCTTGAGTGCCTTCGTCCAGTAGCAGTATTCTATATTTTGAGTGGATTTTGAATTGAAATATCATAAACAAAACATCGCTAACATGTGGGCTGTTCACTCCTTCGAACTTGTAAATCCAGTTTCACGGCGTTATAAAGCCATAATACTCCAAATTTTTTGCTCAAAATTCTTCTCGTGTGCTTCTATCTTTGTGATAGTAAAACTGGCCCGGCCAGAAACGTTTAAAAGGCAAAAAAAGCGAAAAAACTAGGATTCTGTAATACTATCTATAATAAAGTAGGGCCTCAGAATCGGGTGGCGGCACTGATCGGCCGCTTGACTTCCGGCTTCACTTTTGACAAGAGATGCGTTATCCAGCCTATATTCAGATCAGTGATATGAGTGCATTCCCAGCGAAGATTAGAGGAAACATCACAAGGAACTATGGTTCATATGTCGGGCGAGATTTTAAGTTATGGATGCAAGTAGCCGTGTTCATTCTCAAGGATATTGTTCCAGATGAACAACTTCTAGTTTGGGAATTGTTAAGTGAGGTATATGATGCACATTGAATGTCCAGTATTGATAAATAATGCAAGGAATTACCTGCTTTAGGAGTAGCATAGTCTACACATACAACAATCGTGTTTGTAACAAGCTGCTACAGGTTTGCCATTCAGAACTTGTAAACAAGGTTTGTTACAAGTTGTGTGTTTTTATGTGTGTAGCAATCTATTTCATTAATATGTGTATTTTATTATTATTTGTTTCAGATATTCACCTTAGCATATTCAACTGGCTTCGACAAAAGGAATTCAGAAGCAGCAAATCAGTTGTTCAGTTCATTCAACAAAGCAATCAGAAGAACCTACCCTGAATTTTCAGCAAAAGCAAAAATCCATCTTCTTTTGCATCTTGTGGATGACATAGAAAATCTTGGACCAGCTAATGGTTTCTGCACTGAAAGGTACAAAACCGATAAGTAGTGGAATCAGGACACGTACAGTACGTACCATATGTACTTGGGCTGAAAGCAATAGATTTGATAATCTACTAAAAAACTTCTGGGTGAATGTGATAGACTACCTGAAAAATACAAAGAGAACTTTGACGTTTCGAGCAAAGGCCCTTCTTCGGGAAGTCCTGACGAAACGTTGTTCGAAACGTTGAAGTTTTCTTTGTATTTTTCAGGTAGTCTATCACATTCACCCAGACGTTTTATCGATTACTCTACCTACACTGGCACCAAGCGTTCTTGATAATCTACTGCATATTGTTAATTCCAGGTAAAATTATATTCAAGAGTAACTATAGTAAGAAAATCTTCCAGTACCTTAATTGTTAGAGCATAATTATATGAATTGATATTCTAGATTTGAAGCATTCAACCACTTCATCAGAGGTCTCAACATCAACAGCAATAGACATGCATCCAGTTTGGATATTTGCAACAAATTTGCTAAGATGGAAAAACTTAGGTTTGTCCTCAGCGGAGGAAAATGGGGAGAAAATCATAGGTACAATATTTGTTAATATTTTATGATTATTAGGAATACTATATAATTATACAGGATTGTGTATACATACATGTATGAAATGAACTGTATTTGAAAATTTGATTTCTTCGATCAGCTTACAGGCATCGGATATGATCATAAGTTTGGCTGCAGATCCGAAATTGCAGCAATTTCTTAACAACACTCCTAAAAAAGAAAGCATGGAAGATAAAGCAATTTACCAACCTGGATGCTTAAGAAAGGTGAATCAACTATTTTTACTTAGTTCATGTACAATCAATGAAACATCAAGGAATGAACTTCTAATTTTTCTTGAAAGCAAGGTTGTTTTTAAAATATTTGCTTATTTCTAGGGAAGCTATAAAAAAGGAAAATTACAGACACAGCCTCTGAATCAGTGTTTATCACAAAACACTATTGAAGCAGCTGGTCTCCTAGTCAACCCGGAAGCAAGTTGCAGCACATTCAAAGCTGTTGTGAGTGAGAATCAAACTTTGGTAAATTGTGAGACACCAATTGTATATGTGGACAACCAGCATCAGGTACAGTTAGTGGAAATTTCACAATACAGTTTGTTCACGGACTAGTAACATCTTGTTTTGCCAACTTGCAATTTGTGCAAAGTCATGCCCACAATGTAACCTGGCTGCAATCACAGTTAATTAGCCTTCTCACACCGCCATTTTTGGGGTACTGACCTAGCTTTTCCAGATCTGAGATTGTAATCAGTGAATTTGGGTTTTGTATTACTATTGTCATGAATAAAACCATTATAAGGTAATTTACAGTTTAATATTTGAACAATGGTTTTCATATTGCTTAGATTTTTCCAATATTTTTCACCAAAAAGTACCCCAAAAATGGCGAATTTGGCCTTCGTGAGAAAGGCTAATAGAATGGCATGGTTTGGAGACTTGATATTGAAGAACAATACAACTCATTAACTATGTTGGACTACATTGGTCACATGTCTATTGTATTTTTCCCATATCAACCACTACTAATGTTTGAATTAATAAATTGTTCAAGTCATGGATGAACAGCTAAGCCAAAACATTACTATTGGTTGATTTGGGGAAAATACAATAGACACGTGATGAATTTTTTGCATAAGCCTGGACAATAACATAGATGATTTGTATTGTACTTCCATCTGGTCCCCAAACCATGTATTTTCTATTAACTGTGCTGCAATATAGCTGTAAAAATACACTAACCAGAAACTGTGCATAGTCTACCAAATCTGAAAGCATCCACCCTTTCTTTTCAGCATCACCTTGGTGTTCTTAAGAAAGGCATACGCATTGAAAGTGAAAACACAGAAATGGTGGCAGTTGAGGAGTTTACATTCTGCAAAGATGATTCAAATCATCAAGTCTTTGGAAGTTTTCAGTGTCCAAGAGTTGAAAGAACTGGCAATGTTGTGTTGACATCACCTCATCATGTTATTGACCAGGTTTGCTTAGTCCACGACTGCTCCAGTGGAAGCTGCTGTTTCTCACAATCTGAGACAACAATCACAGTTGAAAGAGAACTTGTTAAAAAAGTACAGTATACATTTGTTCATGATAAAAATAATAAATATTATTTGATGAATAAATTTTATCTTGGGGAATCTCTCAAATACTTCAATGTTACTTCATAAACAATTATAACATTAATTTAGATTTACTTATTGAGCCAAGATAACTTTTCAAAGCGGAGAAGTAAACCAAGACCTTGAGAAGTAGATCAAAACATTGTATGCATGTATAAAAGAACAATTTGACAATTTCTTTGGATATGCTTGGCGCGACATCCGACACCACATTAGCAAGCCACACTGCCCGAAAATATAGCTGATCATTTTCCAGAAGCTAGCCAATATTTCGTTACTCTGAATACAAATTGAAAGTATTGCTAGTTGTTTGTTTGGTATAATTTCTATTCAACTTCTTTTCAGTGTAATCTTTGCTAATGTGGGCAGATATTTTCGCTTAATATAACTGAAGGGGAAGTTGTTTTAATATAAAATGTGTACATAAACTTACAGTATAAATTGTGTTTTATATTGATAATGCTATTTTTGTACGCGTATTTCTAAATATTGTATTTACCTTTGTATTTACTTGAATGAATTGCTTTCAAGGATGAAGAATTGTTTTCTTTTATCATGTGTGGCCATATCGATCACATGGCGCGTCGAGAATATTCCTACGACTGCTCCCCCCGGCAAATATCATTGTCGGAACAACATTGTTTTGAGCTGTTAAAACAGCATATTGATGCCATGTCATCATGTTGTTTTATCCATTGTTGAATCAACATTGTTCGCATTTGTTGCAGGGGTGTATTGGAGGGGGGGCTCGGGGGGGCTCAGCCCCCCTTGTTAAAATTCTATGTCAAGTTGGGGGGGCTCAGTCCCCCTTTATAATTCTTAGAGATTGCATAATGTCAATGTTTGTAACTGTTCATTTTAAATTATTTAATCCGGTATGCACTTCTAACAAGTATACGATTTCATATAGCCTTTTTTCGATCATTCCTATACCCATTAATGCAAGCCATTAGGTGCCTATAACATGAAATAGTTCCATAACTTGTCTCGTTATCTAGTTTAATTTCTGTCCAGACAATTTTTATTTAATTAACGTTTTGTATTTAAGTTTTATATTATAGACTTGAAGTGTTTAATGTTACAGTTTATTAAAGTTTTGTATTAGAGTTTTAAAAATCGGCCGTTCTGACGAAGTTCGACTTTCTTTTAACTTTAACATTTTTCGCCCTGCTGGTAATGTATATCAGAGAGCCCCCCTTGTTAAAATTTTGGCAATACACCGCTGATTTGTTGACATAATAAAACACGGATGATATCAGGTTGATTTGGACTGTTGCAACAACATTGTTCAGGCCTTGTTCGTTCATCAACCGTAAACAATATTGTTCGAACAGGAGTGAACAATATTGTTAACAAGCCTTGTTGACAGGGTGCAGCACAACATTGCTGCAACCTGTTCTGAACAATCGTGAACAAGTTGTTGACAACCTGCGACAACATGATGATTTTTACGCGTGTATGTAGCAAGCAAGTAGATGTACTTCATGTACACGCGTAAAAATCATCATGTTGTCGCAGGTTGTCAACAACTTGTTCACGATTGTTCAGAACAGGTTGCAGCAATGTTGTGCTGCACCCTGTCAACAAGGCTTGTTAACAATATTGTTCACTCCTGTTCGAACAATATTGTTTACGGTTGATGAACGAACAAGGCCTGAACAATGTTGTTGCAACAGTCCAAATCAACCTGATATCATCCGTGTTTTATTATGTCAACAAATACGAACAATGTTGATTCAACAATGGATAAAACAACATGATGACATGGCATCAATATGCTGTTTTAACAGCTCAAAACAATGTTGTTCCGACAATGATATTTGCCGGGGGGAGCAGTCGTAGGAATATTCTCGACGCTCCATGTGATCGATATGGCCACACATGATAAAAGAAAACAATTCTTCATCCTTGAAAGCAATTCATTCAAGTAAATACAAAGGTAAATACAACATTTAGAAATACGCGTACAAAAATAGCATTGTCAATATAAAACACAATTTATACTGTAAGTTTATGTACACATTTTATATTAAAACAACTTTCCCCTTCAGTTATATTAAGCGAAAATATCTGCCCACATTAGCAAAGAATACACTGAAAAGAAGTTGAATAGAAATTATACCAAACAAACAACTAGCAATACTTTCAATTTGTATTCAGAGTAACGAAATATTGGCTAGCTTCTGGAAAATGATCAGCTATATTTTCGGGCAGTGTGGCTTGCTAATGTGGTGTCGGATGTCGCGCCAAGCATATCCAAAGAAATTGTCAAATTGTTATTTTATACATGCATACAATGTTTTGATCTACTTCTCAAGGTCTTGGTTTACTTCTCCGCTTTGAAAAGTTATCTTGGCTCAATAAGTAAATCTAAATTAATGTTATAATTGTTTATGAAGTAACATTGAAGTATTTGAGAGATTCCCCAAGATAAAATTTATTCATCAAATAATATTTATTATTTTTATCATGAACAAATGTATACTGTACTTTTTTAACAAGTTCTCTTTCAACTGTGATTGTTGTCTCAGATTGTGAGAAACAGCAGCTTCCACTGGAGCAGTCGTGGACTAAGCAAACCTGGTCAATAACATGATGAGGTGATGTCAACACAACATTGCCAGTTCTTTCAACTCTTGGACACTGAAAACTTCCAAAGACTTGATGATTTGAATCATCTTTGCAGAATGTAAACTCCTCAACTGCCACCATTTCTGTGTTTTCACTTTCAATGCGTATGCCTTTCTTAAGAACACCAAGGTGATGCTGAAAAGAAAGGGTGGATGCTTTCAGATTTGGTAGACTATGCACAGTTTCTGGTTAGTGTATTTTTACAGCTATATTGCAGCACAGTTAATAGAAAATACATGGTTTGGGGACCAGATGGAAGTACAATACAAATCATTATCTATGTTATTGTCCAGGCTTATGCAAAAAATTTCCCCTTATTCATCACGTGTCTATTGTATTTTCCCCAAATCAACCAATAGTAATGTTTTGGCTTAGCTGTTCATCCATGACTTGAACAATTTATTAATTCAAACATTAGTAGTGGTTGATATGGGAAAAATACAATAGACATGTGACCAATGTAGTCCAACATAGTTAATGAGTTGTATTGTTCTTCAATATCAAGTCTCCAAACCATGCCATTCTATTAGCCTTTCTCACGAAGGCCAAATTCGCCATTTTTGGGGTACTTTTTGGTGAAAAATATTGGAAAAATCTAAGCAATATGAAAACCATTGTTCAAATATTAAACTGTAAATTACCTTATAATGGTTTTATTCATGACAATAGTAATACAAAACCCAAATTCACTGATTACAATCTCAGATCTGGAAAAGCTAGGTCAGTACCCCAAAAATGGCAGTGTGAGAAGGCTAATTAACTGTGATTGCAGCCAGGTTACATTGTGGGCATGACTTTGCACAAATTGCAAGTTGGCAAAACAAGATGTTACTAGTCCGTGAACAAACTGTATTGTGAAATTTCCACTAACTGTACCTGATGCTGGTTGTCCACATATACAATTGGTGTCTCACAATTTACCAAAGTTTGATTCTCACTCACAACAGCTTTGAATGTGCTGCAACTTGCTTCCGGGTTGACTAGGAGACCAGCTGCTTCAATAGTGTTTTGTGATAAACACTGATTCAGAGGCTGTGTCTGTAATTTTCCTTTTTTATAGCTTCCCTAGAAATAAGCAAATATTTTAAAAACAACCTTGCTTTCAAGAAAAATTAGAAGTTCATTCCTTGATGTTTCATTGATTGTACATGAACTAAGTAAAAATAGTTGATTCACCTTTCTTAAGCATCCAGGTTGGTAAATTGCTTTATCTTCCATGCTTTCTTTTTTAGGAGTGTTGTTAAGAAATTGCTGCAATTTCGGATCTGCAGCCAAACTTATGATCATATCCGATGCCTGTAAGCTGATCGAAGAAATCAAATTTTCAAATACAGTTCATTTCATACATGTATGTATACACAATCCTGTATAATTATATAGTATTCCTAATAATCATAAAATATTAACAAATATTGTACCTATGATTTTCTCCCCATTTTCCTCCGCTGAGGACAAACCTAAGTTTTTCCATCTTAGCAAATTTGTTGCAAATATCCAAACTGGATGCATGTCTATTGCTGTTGATGTTGAGACCTCTGATGAAGTGGTTGAATGCTTCAAATCTAGAATATCAATTCATATAATTATGCTCTAACAATTAAGGTACTGGAAGATTTTCTTACTATAGTTACTCTTGAATATAATTTTACCTGGAACTAACAATATGCAGTAGATTATCAAGAACGCTTGGTGCCAGTGTAGGTAGAGTAAATCGATAAAACTTCTGGGTGAATGTGATAGACTACCTGAAAAATACAAAGAAAACTTCAACGTTTCGAACAACGTTTCGTCAGGACTTCCCGAAGAAGGGCCTTTGCTCGAAACGTCAAAGTTCTCTTTGTATTTTTCAGGTAGTCTATCACATTCACCCAGAAGTTTTTTAGTAGATTATCAAATCTATTGCTTTCAGCCCAAGTACATATGGTACGTACTGTACGTGTCCTGATTCCACTACTTATCGGTTTTGTACCTTTCAGTGCAGAAACCATTAGCTGGTCCAAGATTTTCTATGTCATCCACAAGATGCAAAAGAAGATGGATTTTTGCTTTTGCTGAAAATTCAGGGTAGGTTCTTCTGATTGCTTTGTTGAATGAACTGAACAACTGATTTGCTGCTTCTGAATTCCTTTTGTCGAAGCCAGTTGAATATGCTAAGGTGAATATCTGAAACAAATAATAATAAAATACACATATTAATGAAATAGATTGCTACACACATAAAAACACACAACTTGTAACAAACCTTGTTTACAAGTTCTGAATGGCAAACCTGTAGCAGCTTGTTACAAACACGATTGTTGTATGTGTAGACTATGCTACTCCTAAAGCAGGTAATTCCTTGCATTATTTATCAATACTGGACATTCAATGTGCATCATATACCTCACTTAACAATTCCCAAACTAGAAGTTGTTCATCTGGAACAATATCCTTGAGAATGAACACGGCTACTTGCATCCATAACTTAAAATCTCGCCCGACATATGAGCCATAGTTCCTTGTGATGTTTCCTCTAATCTTCGCTGGGAATGCACTCATATCCATAGATTGAATCTTTGCATGAAGTTGTTCTTTCTTCTGCTGGGATGACGATTTGATTGTGCTTGACAGCAAATATTTTACAGGTCCAAGCAGTATTGTGTGGAGAATTTCAATCGGCGTTTTGCTACATAATTAAGTAAAAGAAAATAGTACATGCATATACAATACATTAATCATATATATGTATCAGTAATGCATACATACTACTTACTTATTTCCACAAAAGCACTTAAGAATGTCGAATGCTCCACCCTTTTCTGTTATGCCGTGCTCAGTTCTTTTTCCTTTTTTCTGGTTTTCAGATCTAAGATTGGATACATACATTAATACAGTAAGTAAACAGTATCTTATTGTGACCTTTTGTGATTATGGGAAATATATATAGTTTAAGATTCACGTACGGACAATTTTGTATTTCACGGAGCGTTTGTCGTACGTGTTCATCACTGCGTTCTTCCTGAATTTCAGTACCATTGACAGATGTTGCCTAAATAAATATTTAACAGATCCATAGCTTTACGTGATAAAGTTGGATACGAATTGTGGGACATTAACATACTCACATTACACTTTCTACAAAATTTGTTTGCACAGCTACCCAAGTGATGCTCAAATTCAGATGCGCGTGGATTGTCTGCCAACACGCATATAACTGGGCACTTTACAAGAACATCTTTATTAACGTGTGCGTCGAACATCATTTTACCATCTTCAAGTTCTGGAATCAATCGAGATAAAAAGGTACTGTATATACATTATTTGAAATTTAGATTACAAAACTAATGTTAGTTGTTAGAGTTGTTTTAGTTTATTTTTATATATACCTTGTAGATCACGGGCAATAGATTTACCAAGTGGTACGGATGGAACTATATTCGAAGTACTCAAAAAGTGGATGTTCTCTGTTTTTCGAAATTCGTGTCTTGGAAGACCCGCCATGCTCATGGAATAGCTCTCCAACCGATTCCACTTTTTAGTGGTATTTCCGCTTGTTTCGTCGCTAAAGACGAGTAATGGAACTGTTGTGGACGGTTTTCTCCCACCAGTTAGTGTCTTGTCCACGTGTGGCTGAAGGACGTCGTTTGCTTCCTGCAAGGTTATTTTAACGTTATTTTTAAGAACGAGATACTGTAAAGTTAGTTACATGTTACACTGTACGTCTTACTTAACTATTTGAAGGATTAATTGGTTGCTCCAACCTGTTCAGATACTTCAGTTGTTTGTTTGTTGGCATATTTATGTCTGATTTGAAAAGGGCGAAGATCGACTTTATTCTGAATGTTTGATGCTGGGATGGTAACTATCACATCTGGACATATGCAATAATTCCCATCTCCTTCATCGTGCAGATATTCGATTTTGGTCATTATTTCCGTTTGATTATGAATGACCTATAAACAAGTAGAGAATTAGTATTCAGGTTCCACATAGTACTTCTCTCCTTCGCAGAGGTTTCCATGTTTATCAAAAATTAAACACACTGATCTGCGGTTCCTCATTCAAAAGGAATACACGGATTTTTTTATAAACATGGAAACCTCTGCGAAGGAAAGAGACATAGTACTATAAACGTCGAATTTTTCATGCGTCGACCTTAATTAATCAATATTTTTGTCTGGATTTTTATATATGCTGTACCAGCATTAAAAATGCATACGATATAACAAAATAGTGTCTCCAAATTAAGCGTGACGTCTCGATTGGTTGACGTTCTTGTCGAGGTTCTTGTTAAATCTTATCTAAAAACCGTGTCCACTTCTATTGGCTTTTGCGCATGAAAAGTTCAACGTGTGAACGAACTATAAAATTTTTGCATTGCTGTATTACACGTACAGCTAATTCAATAAAGCCTGGTTTCCATTTGGTCGTTACCTGTCGCTACCGGCGTCTTCAACGGGTTTGGATTGGTTGAAAAGTCAGTAGCGACAGCCAGCGACAAGTATAACGACCATATAGAAACCAGGCTTAAAGGTTGTCGTTTGCAAACCTAGCTTAAACTCTAAACCTTAAACTTTAAACTCTAAGCGCACAAAGCATAATGGTAGCACGATTTAAACAGTTTAGAAATCATGTATTCTTAGAAACATGGTAAATATCTTCCTATGGGAACAATTCACTCAAAAAGCTGCAATATTCAACTACTAAGCTTGAAACTTGTGCTGCCATTATGCTTTGCGCGCTTAGAGTGTAAGGTTTAGAGTTTAATGTTTGCAAAAGACAACCTTTTTTGAATTAGCTGTATACTTGATATTATTTGGTTGAACTGTTACCTTAGCGTAAAATTTAATTAATTTTCCTGTATAAATATCTCCGTTCGAGATGAATTTCACAATATCTTTCAAGTAATAAATTGCTCCTTGCAATGAAATTGATGAACTTTGAAAATCTGCATGTTCTAACCATTTGCGTCCCTGTGTTAGAGAATAATATAGATATGATATACAGAAGCTGCTAGTTTGTAGTATGTTACAATGCTTCAAATTCTATCATTAGGCGTTAATTGGTAATAGACGGGTTTTTTTTCAGGTTTAAGTTAAATACATGGACTTACGAGTCAGGGGGAAAATGGATCAACTGGCCCCTCCAGAAAAAGTTACAAATTGAAAAAGTCGGAGAAAATGTGCGTAGGAAAAGAGTGGCAAAATCGGGTAAATCCTCCGTTCTCAAATTAGGAAAATTGACTGAAAATGTAAAATCATAGGTTTAAATTCAGACACACTGGAGCCTGCCCCTAAATTTTTGTACCTGTACGCATATATTTAGTTATTCTAACCTGAGGCATTTCATAAATGTACGTTTCTGTCTCTTCTGGGTATCTCATTATAGCGCTGGCTTTGTTTGGTATAGCCAGCTGCAGTCGCACGATATCCGAAGGCCGCAACCAATAATATGGATTACTATTGTAATAGTCCTAAAAAGTTAACATTTTGATGATGAATTTCGTATATCAATCTTTTAGTCCACCGCGCGCGCTAAATTTCCCCTCCAAACAATAAGCGACTGCTTCGCAGGCTATTTGAAAATTATTTTGTATACCTTTTGTGGCTGCAGCAACTCTTCGACTCCCTTAATTTTAAAATTCAGAACGGAGTTCAGAGATGGAATATCAACTCCAAGTTTCTTGAATATCATCCACAAGAAATCTAGGTCTGCACGTGACTAAAAATAGTCGATAGTAAAATATCTTTACTATTTTAATTTATTTCTATAAATTGGGCGTATCATAGGGTTCTCGTGATTAAACCAACCAAACCATGACATATTTTTGATAAATTTTGATTACCTAATTTGCATGATAATACATTAATACATTTGCAATTGCCTAATTTGCATAAAATTCCAATTAGAACTTTGTTTGCAAAAATAGGTCTTTCTTTGGAATTAGTTGGCAAAATGAAAGACTTAATTAAACTAAACCAAATGGTATGAAATTTTTACCAGCCCATGAACTCAAAATACGGTTAATGCTTTTAAATTTCTTGCGCAAGCAATTTTAGTTTTTTGGAAAGGACAACTTTTACAAAGTTGTGAATTTTTTTGTTTATTCTGATTATATAAATAAAGTACTCAACAATCTATATATAAAAAATCGTGATACAAGGAGCTGTTTTGCGAAATTGAGAGCGATTTCAAAGTCTGTTCATTTTTTATACACCTTGTAATCCTGTATATACGAGCTACAAACAGGAGCAATAGATCTGACCAGGTTATTCACTTTTCACCCAATGGCCTCGTTTTCGTGTTGGGGGTATTTACTCACATTTTACGTTCAACAACGACAAATTCATGCAGAAAAAGTGGGAACATAACCTTGATGTGCGCTAGCCAAACTAAAAGAAGCAAACATGGAAACGAGGCCATTGGGTGAAAAGTGAATAATCGGTAAGATCTATTTAAGGAGGCTCCCTACAGTTTTAATTCTGTGTCGCAAGATTTTGTTCACGCGCGGGATTAGTTTGAAATCTGTAGCTGTACAAAGTGTACAAAGTACAAACGAAGTTTATGTATTATAAACAAACCTTTTATAGTTTATATCACGAGTTCACGAATCACGATTGCGACAAAATTTCGTTGTCCACACGCGTGGGTATTCGAGGGCTTGTCTCGCGTGAAAAATTAAATCCTGATTTTTCTGACGTCACACACAAACTATAAATACATTTTTCTCCTGTTTCCTTCGGTAATTTTTTTTTTAAATTTGCATACGATACAGAAATCACAAAATGCAAAAATTCCTCGGAGCCGAATTTTTTTTATTGCAAAAAACGTTTTTTTTGAGATTTAAAAATATTCGGCTCCGATGAATTTTTTTAAAATCGCATATTTCAATACTTTGTACTTTAGGTGCTCGTGTGCAAAAAATAAAAAAGCTTTACCGAAGGAAAATCCAAAAAATTAAGAAAGATCTCTAAATCGCGTTGTTACCATGGCAACGTAAATATTTAGAAACATTTTTTGTTCCTCGTAATCCGCAATATTGTGGCAATCTGATGGCCAAGTCTCGTGACCATACCTTGCAAAATGAGCAAATAATGGACCTTAGAGCACATTTGCGTGCTACAGAATTAAAACTATAGGGAGCCTCCTTAATAGCATTTCTCACGGCGCAATTTTGGGGGTACTGGGCTTTTCCAGATCTGAGATTGTAATCAGTGAATTTGGGTTTGTATTACTATTGTTGTGAATAAAACCTTTATAAGTTAATTTACAGTTTACTATTTGACAATGGTTTTCACATCGCTTAGATTTTTCCGATTTTCACATTATTTTTCACAAAAAGTACCCCGAAAATGGCCTTCGTGAGAAAGGCTAATTGCCTCTGTTGGGATTACCAGTCATATTATCATGATCTTTTATAAGTATATAAATAAATAAATAAATTAAAAACATACAATAAAAGTTTTACCTTCGGTCTGGAAACGTTATGTGCATAGCTATATAGCAAGAAAAAAATCTCTGACGGAAAGGGAAAGTATAACCCGCGCTCAGTTGGTCGTTGTACATTTTCGCTGTCGCCATTGCTTTCTTCCTCCGAGTCACTACTGAAGCTACCAAAGTCACCAAAAGCGTCGTCGTATTCGCTGTCAGAGTTACTGTCATCATCGCACAATGGTTCTTGCATGAACAAAAAATCATCTTGGCTGTCGCATAGGCCGGTTGAACTGTCAAATACATCAGAAACCAGCCGGACATTTTGCGTCGTTGTCGCAAGCTCTTTCATACGATGTCCTCTAGAGGTTAAATGCACCGAAAACCTATCCCATGACTCGAAATTAACCTCACAGGTGTCGCAACGATGTCGGCATGCTCTTTTTTTCATTTTCTCATTGAAATTAATTGAATAGCGAACTTGTCAATTTAGCTAATTGCTTTTGTTGTCTTGCCGCCTAGCTGTTTTTAAAATTCCCCGCGACATTTTTGCTTGTCAAACAATTTTCCCGCTTCGTGACAGAGACTTTTCAACGATTTTGATTGGTCGATTAATTGAGATATTTACAAATACTTCGCCCTGATTGGTTGATTCGCAAAACAACGTCTCTGAGCCATCTGTGAGCGAGCGCTTGACAATAACAATAACAAAGTTCGCCTTTGCTCTTTTTTGAAATTTAAAGACTTGAAAGTATGGCATTTGGAGCTTCAAACAGGTGAATAAAATATAGAATTTACATGTTTTGTCAGGAGTTTTTTTAATACTTTTATTGTATAATTTCATAAACTCTTTTATAGCCGAAACACTGTGGTGAACGATGTCATGTTAAATAACGATAGGCCAAACACGCAAAGCCAAAGGGCGAGAGGGTCGTATGCCCGTGGAGATTTTCCTTCCTGCTTGGAAAGCTTTTTTGAAGGTACATAATATCAAAAAATTCGTATTTAATAATTGATGTAAAATTGTGTGGGCATTGTATTTCATATTTTCCAGACGACTCAGAAACGCAAGACCCGACGGTGACTAGAGCGAGACCAGTGAGAGAGCAGGACACCTACGCCTCAGAAGCGATTATAAAGGAAATAAGGGAGCTTAAAGACCTAGTCAGGGACGTCCAAAAGCGTCAGGGTAGCATGGAAAAGGCTATAAAGAACTTAGCCTCCAGACTTGGTGCCCAACAATTTGACTTGGCCAAGTCAAGTCATGCAGTAAGTATCTGTTTTTACAAAAATGAATTATTAAGCAATGAGACATGTTACACGATATATATTTCTTCAATGTTATACTTTATTTTGGTTTTAATACAATGTGTTTAAAACTATTATAACAGGCAAATGTAACGAAAATCCTGGCAAAGGCGTATATACAACTTGGACGGTTTTCCAAGTCTAATGAAAGTAAAACTGTAAGCATTTGTAAATATACTATAATTTACCATATGTTGTCTGAAAATGCAGAAACTATTGTTTTATACAGTATCATGGTTTGGTTTGTAATTAGGATCAACTGCAGCTCGAGTTTCAGAACTCACCATATGGCTTGAAAATGGAAGAACTGATGACCAAGTCAGACCAGTTTGAGAAGGCAAAGTTCACCTATTGGAGGGCTGAAGAGAGAAGAAGGGTAAAAACTTTGTTAATCCAAAATATAAGAACAAATTCCTCATATATTTGCATATTTATAATAGTACTTACTCTCTTTTGCTCCTCAGATTCTTGGAATAGGAAACTGGTCATCCTTAGCGAAGGCTTCTACCAAGGAGCTTGCTTCGAAAATATGTGGGCTTCTTGGTGTAAAGTTTAATGCCATTCTGGAGCAAACAGTCCTTCGACAAACTGCTCTTGTGGTACGATAGTAGTCAATAACATAAATATTTTTCACTCGTGCCAGAGACATGTTATTATTCCAATTCTACATAAAAATAGATTATATATCATTTATTTACCCAAATATCATACCGTAAACTTCCGAATATAAGCCCCCCCTGTGTATAAGCCCACCCCATATACCAATGCTCACCTCATTCCAAATATAAGCCCCCCTCCTGAATATAGGGGCACTTTCCATCTAACGGCCAGACCGGTCTGACCACAATTCTGTTTCTCAATTGCAAGATGACATTACTGGACCTACTTTTAAATTGAATCAAGTTTCCTGTTCATACCTGGGTTCGGATATAAGCCCAAGAATTTTGTCGTTTGGTCAATAATTTCATCGATCTGACTGGTCTAACTGTATTACAGTCAAACCGGTAGTTCTTGTCCGAGCAACATTGCAATATTGCCCACAATATTGGAATTTTGATAGGGAAATTGCTCTGAGCAATTTGCAACCGATGCAAACAAATTGCTAAGCTGATATTCAAAACCAAATTTGTAAACAAAGCCTCTGATTGGACTATTAGCAAAACAGAAGCCAATCTTGGCCAATGAAATAGTCTAAGCAACTGGATTGGAGCTTCCCTTTTTCTTATAGTCCAATCAGAAGCTTTGTTTACAAATCTTGTTGTGAATTTCAACTTGCAATTTTTGTGGGCAATATTGCAATGTTGCTCGGAAAAGAACTGCCGGTTTGACTGTAATGGAAAGTGCCCTAAGCCCTCCCAAATATAATCGTGTCCATGTATAAGCCTGACCTGTATAAGTCGCCCACCAAAAACGCTTACAAATGAGCTTATATTCGGAGTTTTACGGTATGCAATTTATAGAGCTATGTTCTCTAACATTTCAACTAAGTTCTAGTCATGCACTGATAGGTTGCATATTACCGGGATATTTATAAGTTAGTGAAGGTATGATGATTTGAAATTAGTCGAAAGCTAAGACTATATAATCATGCAAAATGTTTTGAAGTTAGCATTGTTCAGTATTTTATCAAAATACTCAATTGTTCCCATAATACAGTATTTAAAGGTCCTAAAAACACTATATATAAAAAGTCAAACAACAACAAAAGAAAGGTTGGGCTAAGTTTCCAGTATCCTTCCTTTTTCCAGAAAACCTATGTGGCTGAAAACGGCAGAGAAGAGTCCCAAAAGGATGAAAAGTTTTGGATAAACTTCCAAACATGGAAGGAATCCACGTATGGAGCCAGAGGACCTTCCCCATCAGAATGGGATGAGCTTCTGGGAGAAGAATAATTTAAAATACAGTATATACTGTACCTATTCTTGACTGTAAATTTTAATATTTTTATATGTGAATTGATATTTACTTACCAAACATTAAATTTAATATATCCATTTACATTTTGCTTTTCGTCTTTAATCTTTAATCAGATACTCCTAAAACAGCATAACTGAACTTTGTAGACTGAACAGAAGTTGTACATATTAAACCACTACCTTTTTTCCAGTGTGGCCATATGTATAAATTGATCTATAAGATATATAAATTAAAAGCCTGTTTCTAGTGTTTTAGGTGAGAATGCCTGAATGTCTAATTCTTGATCACCATCCGGTCATCTGAAACATATTAAATTTATCTCCACAAAATCAAAAATACTGCTTTGTAATCGTTAAACCCAACTTTACCTGGAGTATTAAATGCGAACGGATACAGTATAAATTTGCAGGCTGACAGTTGTTCAAAACTCCAACCACGTGGGAAATATATTTTATAGAAGACCTGATCAAAAATCAAGCTATATCTGCTTTTATATACTTTCTGTTGCATGTAAGAACACGATCGTAAATACTTCCCACGTACTCTTCGCTTTAGAAAGCGCTGTATTTGCTCTGTGATTTGCTTTATAACAAACAATGAAACAAATGATCGAAGATATTTATAAAATCCGCGACCGGAAAAGCAAGAAAGTCACTTTGTCAATGAAAATATCCCTTCTAATCTTTTATAAGTTCCCAATTATCCTCTTTAATCTCTTCTCATCACTTGTTATTCTGAATAAATATTCAACAATACTGTTGACCATTGTTCGAACAACTAAAAACAACTTGTTCTTTCGTCAGTGTTGTTCACGCCTGTTCAAACAATATTGTTGACGCCTGATGAATGAACAACGCTGAACAACATTGTTCTGACAACATTTATCAAGCATGTTTCATCAACCTTGTTGACGCTTGTTCCATCATGTTGCAACAACTACTGTTCGTTCATCAAGCGTGAACAAGTTGTTGGAACAATGTTGTTAACGATTGTTGCTTGAACAATGTTGTTCAGCCATGATAACAACATTGCTCAGACATTGTTCAATGAACAACGCCGAACAACCTGATCAATTTTTACGCGTGTAGTATTTGTAGATTGGCAATTATTTGTGTGTGCGACGTTAAATTTGTGGATTTATATTTGAATAAGTGTGTTTTGGCTTATATCAAGAAGTTAAAAGTCTTAGGTTAATGATGTCAAGGAAGGAAGTTAAATTATATCTTGTAAAAGTCGCCATAATTGGTGAGTGCCTGTATACAAGGAGAAATTTGTACAACAATTTGTGTTATAATGAAAATAATTTTACTAAAAGAGAAATGTGTGCATACATAGTTGTTGGGATTGAACATATAACATATGGTAATTAATTGTGGTAAAAATTATTGCATATAACTATTTTTAACACAGTTGTAATTGTTATATGTCTTCTTGAAATATAAGGCTATGTGGTGTACAATTTCATGTGTATTTATGTACAATTATAATTGTTTCAAAGTGAATTATTTGGTATGTGGTGGCTAGCTAGATCTTCACAATGGATATATCCATATATGTACAATTAATTGTTTGTACAATGATTATAGTAGTTTTTAGGAAAGCTATTTAAGGTTCTTATCCTTTTATATGTCCACTGTGATTCTGTTGTCAATTTATCTCGTTCTTTCCAACCATCAGATAATTGAAGGCGTGTGATGCATGGGGTTAGAAATCTTGAGTTCCTTGTGAATTCCTTTGTTATAATCCAATGTGCCCAATGTGTGTGTTTGCCTGTTTTGTATCGCTTTTTGTAAGGTGGGATTTTGTAGATGATGGGGTCATTTGTTATGTATTTAACCATTGGTCAATGGTGTGTTAGGTTAGTCAGGTCTTGTGTATTCAAATTATTTTTTGTTATTATTAGTTTTGAGTTTTGCCGTTACAAGTGTGTCTTTGAGATTTCTATTTCTTTGATACGCTACAATTGGAGGTTCTTGCCATAGAATTTGCAATGTAGGATCATTTTCAATGATGCTCCAGTGTTTGCGTAATATTTGTGCAATGTATTTAGTATTGTTATTGTATGGTATTGTGAATATAGGGCTGTTGTTTGTTTTGGGTGTCTTGTCCTTGTTAAGTAATTCATGTTGAGTGAATTGTAATGCTTTGTTGAAATTTGCTATTATGTTGTCATGTTTGTGTCCACGGTGGATGAGTGCAACAAGTAGATGGTTCAGTCGTTGTTGTAGTTTGTCGTTGTCAGTGATAATACGTCTGTACCGTAGTGCCTGGCTGTAAATAACTGCATTTCTGCATGCTTGAGGGTGGAACGAGTTTTGGTGTAATAGGAGGGTTCTGTCCGTTGGTTTAATGTATAGATCTGATTCAAGTTTATTGTTGGAGTTGATGTAGATGGTTGTGTCGAGAAAGTTAACTGATTTATGTGAATATATGTAATCAAATTTTATTGTAGGGTGGAAATTGTTAATGTAGGTTAAAAATAGTTGGAGTTTTTCAATTCCATGAGTCCAGATTGCAAAAATGTCATCTATAAATCTTATCCATTCAATTGGTATAAGACCTTCCGGAGCTTTCTGAAGGAGCTTCCGTTCTAGCATTGCCATAAATATGTTGGCGTATGTGGGTGCCATGGGTGATCCCATGGCTGTGCCATGTATTTGTAGGTAGTGTTCATTGTTGAAGTTAAAGGAGTTCTTATTTAGTATGAGGGACAGAATGTTGGTAACTGATAGTTCTAATTCTGGAGTTGTAGTGTTATTTTCATTCAACATATCTATACAGGCTTGTATGCCTTGGTCATTAGGTATGTTGGTATATAGACTCCTTACATCAATTGTAATAAGTATGATTTTGTCTGGTAAATCTTCGTTCAGGGTAAAAGTTCTGCAGAGAAAGTCTGTGGTATCTTGTACAAGTGATGGTATATGTTTTAAAAGTGGTTTGAGGAGGTAGTCAGCATATTGAGAAAGCTTGACAGTTGGTCCCCCACAACCCGAAATTATTGGTCGTCCGGGAATGTTAGATTTGTGTATTTTTGGTAAAAGATATAAGTGTGGGGTTCTTGCTTGTGTGTCTATTGTGAGAAATTTGTATGTTGTACTGTCTATTATATTAGATTTGTGGAGATTGTGTGCAAGTTTTTTGGTTTCTGCAAGTATTTCAGGGGTTGGGTCATGTGTGAGTTTCTGATAATGATTCGGGTTATTCAGTTGTCTATATGCCTCAGACAGATAGTCATTCTTGGGCCAGATTACAATAGCTCCCCCTTTATCTGCTGGTTTGACTATTAAATCATTATCAGCCTTAAGTTTATGGATGGACTGTAATTCATGTGTAGTTATGTTTGGTGTTGATTGTTGTTTCTGTTTTTCATAATTTGTTTTCAGATCATAATAGACATTTGAAATGTATTCTTGGAGGTTACTGTTGTCTGGTTTTGGTGCTGTAAAATTTGTTGGTAGTTTAAAGGGATGTTTGGCAGTGGTTGTCGTATGTCTAAAAAAGTATTTATTGTACATGTTTCTTCTGTATTTTAAAAAAGAGTTGTAGATTTGGTTGTATGCTGTAGGTTTAGGTGTAGGGACATATGTGAGGCCCTTAGATAATGTTTTTTGTGCAGGTTTTGAGAGCGGTTTGTCAGAGAGATTGACAATTGTTTTTTTCTGTATGTTACTATGTAATTTCTTTTTGAGTTTGTTTTTGTTAAGGTGTCTGTTGTTATTGGTGTTACGTGATGATTTCATGAATTTGGACATGGTGCGTTTGTTGTAGTTGTTTGTGTTTGTGTTAGTGTTATATGTTGATGTGTTATCAGTCGTTTGTGTTATTTGTGTTGTTTGTATGCTTGGTTTATCAGAAAATTATTTATCTGTGTTTGTATGTCTTGGCTGAGGTGAGGTGGGATGTTAGTTGTGGGTCTGTTTGTAAATGGAGTCGGTTGTTGGTAGTTCCTTTTGTTATTATGTGTGGTAGTTCTGTGATGATGTAATGTGATGTTATTAGTTTGTTGGGTTCGGTTCTGATGTTGAGGTAGTTGCTGTGAACAAGGTGGTATTCGTAGTTTTGGTGGTTGTGTCAAGGTAACTGGGTGTCTGGTAGGTGGGGTTGTTTGTATTTGCATGAGGTGTGTGTGTGGGTATTGGTTGGGTGGTTAGACATATTGGTGTCTTGTTGGTTTGTCTTGTGTAATTAAATGGATGTGGTGTATAGTTTGTTGTGAACGTGTTAGATGTTGATGGTGTGCTAGTCTGTGTATGGTTGTTGGGTAGTAGGGGTTTGTGTGTAGATTTACGTTGTGGTGTTTGTTGTGGTGTTTCTAATGGTGTTATTTGTGGGTTGTTTGAGGGGGTTCCTTTTTGTGTTTGTGGGTTGTTTTTGTGTCTGGTTATTTGTTGTTTGTTTGCTATGTGGGTGGTCTGAGGATCTGTGTCTTTGTATTGTGTGTGTTTTGTGCTAGTGTTTTTAAGTCGTTTCAGGCGTGAGGTGGATGTTTTTAGTGTCGTAATGATTTTTTGGTGTATTTTATGCAGAGTATGTCAGTCTGTTGTACGAGTGTTTGCGCTGTTTCCTTGTCACATTTCTTTTGGATTTGTCCTGTTTTGTGTTGTATCTTGTATTGTGTGTCATGTATTTCTTGCTTGTGGTAGTCTATGGTAATGTCCAATAGAGCGAGGGAGGCATTTGTTAGGGTGTTCTCCCAACGTTCTCTGAAATGTTTATTCATATAATATTTGCTTTTGTGGTTGATCCTTAGACCTGGGGGTAATGTCTTTACGTTCTTGTGTTCTTGTAAGTTTTCAAGTGTGGCTTCAAGTCTGTTAAGTTTCGTTTTGAGGTTAGTAAGTATTCTAATGGTTGGTAGTAATTCTGTTTGTATGTCTGTGGAGTAAGGCGGTTTTGTCATGTTATTGTGCATGTTGTTATTCTTATCGTTCGGTATGTTATGGTTTGGTTTGGTTGTTCACTGCTGGGATGTTGGTTGTTATTAGGGTTCAGTTCATCAGTGCTTGGTTGATTAGTGTGGGGATGGTTGGTGTGTGTTTTTTCCAGGTTTGGTGCATCATTGTGTTGTTGGTTCATGTTTTGTTCAGTGTTGTTGTGTTCCTGCAGGGTTGGTGTGGTGTTGTCGTTCTGTTCATCCATATTTTGTTCATGGTTATGTTCGTTCTGGTGGTCCATGCTTTGTTCATTGTTCTCAAGTTCGTCCAGAGTGGGTTCGGTGTTGTTGTTCTGTTCGTTGTTGTTGTTGTTGTTCTGTTCGTTTAAGTTTTGTTCGTTGTCATTATTCCCGTCCGTGTTTTGTTCCTGGTTGTTTTGTTCGTCCATGTTGTCAATGTTGGGTTCTATCGTGCTTTGTTTGTCAGTGGTGGAGCTATTTGTTGTATTGTTAATGCAGTTGTATTCGTCGTCCAGGTTGTCTAGGTCTACGTCAAGGGCTGAGAAGCTATCGTCCATTGTGATGTCGTTTGGCATATTGTCAATGTCATTAACCAGAGAGTTAATTATTGGGTTAAGCGGTTCATCATGGGTGGGGTTGGGTGGACTGGGGTCCTCGTCGGTTGTGTAGGGATATTATATAATATTTGCTATTTTCTGAAATTAGGCACATCCAGTCCAAACATGCATTTGATTATACATGCCATGGAATAATTTTGATTGTAACATGCTAATATATTACAGTGGCTCTATTTATAATCATTGAACACTTCCCAATATTAGGCAAATTTTGTATCACAACACCATATGGTGGCAGAAGTTAGGGAGCCATGGAGTTGTCAACCTCCATACTCCATAGTCTATAAGGCTATTAACTCCAAATTGAAAATGTGCACATCAAAACTTAGGTGAATAATAAAGAATTCTGGAGTTACAAGCCAATTTGCAAAAAAATTAGATTCACTTGCTAACAACTAGAATTTGAGCCAGGTTGAAGAGGAATCTGCCCTCTGAGCCGCACCCATTCTCTTCCTCAGCCCCACAGCTGTGCCGACATAAGCCTAGCTCCATGGAACACTGAGCGCTCAAGCAGTACACAGTCATGCATAAGTACTCAAGTACAGCAGAAAAACATAGCATAGTAAATTTTAAGTGTGTTCTTGGCTGAAATATCTCCAAAAAAATTGTAAACAAACCAAACCAGTTACAAATTATCTTTTGTCTCATCAAGTAAAATGAGTATTATATTCCACCAGCATCAAATTATATCTTGCACTTGAAACTTCGACATTTTACTATGCTTGTACCGTCTAACCTTCTAGAGTACATTGTTTCCCAAAACAATTTATACTGTTCCAGTTCAACGCTATTTGTGTGTTAGCTATACTCATATATTAAGTTATATTTTCCATTCGAGGTCGGCGCTCACAACCCTTCATACTTTATACAGTTTCTATGTGGTTTGAACATGTTTACTCCGTCGAACTAAGACCATTAGGGGAATCCATTTAATACACATTCTCCGTTTATTAAACAGCAGCTTTAGCAGCATCAAACGACGTACTGTAGAAGCCAAATCAGTCTATGATTAAAGCCATTCGACTTCTATTTTCATGACTTGGATCCACATGCTTTATCTTTAAATATGTCCGCAACTATTCTGTAGCTTTTAAAGCGGAAGATACTAAATACTATTTTAATATTTGTAACATAAAATGTTACAGTATTCTGGCGAACGTTTATCCGTATAATTTTGCAGTTGTTTTAATGAACAAATAATTATCCCGTGAGAGTGAGGGTAACACAGCTTTTGACATTTCTCTTTAGTTTTAATATATGAACGTACAAAATATCCCGTGGAGGGTAGGGGTAACATGACCGGTCCAAAGTCTTCGGGTTTTGGCAGGCATCGACACTAATTTTTTTTTTCCAGCAAATAATTTCTGCCCGCCAATTTTAAGGCGATGCCTGCGGAGGAGGCTAATACTATAGTTTAATTACAGCTGCAGTTATTGCCAACATTGCCGATGCTGAAATTTGATTAGTTCAGACTCAAAACTCGTTTACTGTTTAGTTTGCTAAATTTAAATCAGTCGTTAGCTAACCAGTTGCACATTGTGGCCTCGATGCGAGAGTCCCTGATTTTTAATTGGATTATCTGATTATCTAATTACTAATATCTAAAGACAAGAAAATACTTTAAGAAAGGCGTAATAAAAGCCTAAAAGCGCTTTGTAACATTGTTATCCTTTTCATTTTGTGTAATTATGTTAAAAATACATTTTAACCTAAATAAAGTTCGCGGACGGTGTTTATAGTAGGACCGCTTACATGTACTTGCTTTAATTTAACAAAAGCCGTTTTGGTTTTTAGGCAGTTCTACTTCTCAGATTCCCAATATAAACATGCACCCAGTAAGGTTGTTACGAAATCTCTTAATGATTGTGTCTTTGCGATCTGTCCTTGGATTGAATCACAATCCGAGTTATAAAGTGTGGTTTCGTGGTTGAAATTTACGGTTTTTAAGGGTGATTCAGAAAAGCCTCTCATCAAAGTGATTGCAGCTTTAATTAAATTTGCGATTTGGAGGCATTTACTATTTTCGACTCTAATGATTTCCAGTGTATTCAATTCTACTCTCTTAGATAGATAGATCGTATATTTAAAATTCACATCGCAGCCTGTAGCTGAATTGCGTGATTTACAGTAAGATATTACGTTGTTAAAATTACAATTTTAATATGTAAAAAAATGACAATAACATTACAAACTAAATCTAAAGTAAACTATTGCACATGGCAGGAATAAATGCGACCGGACAAAAGGACTTCAAAACACAGTAAATATTCACTACTCCTGAGTCTTGATCAGTACACGATTGTTCGGTTCATGGTTTTTAAATCAAAGAAAAAGCAAAATAAACATAACGTAAAAATAAAATTGGAAATGAACAACTTGATCAGGTCACAGATACGAAATTCCTAGGAGTTATAATTGACCAATACCTAACTTGGAACGAACACATAAACTATGTGGCTAACAAAATAGCTAAGACGACTGGCATACTCAACAAAACACGTTATTTTCTGAAAACAGAAACGTTAATTACATTGTATAACACACTTATTTACCCTTATTTGTATTATGGTAATATAGTTTGGGCAAATAATTATCCTTCAAAACTAAAAAAAATTCAAAAAGTTCAAAAACGAGCTATCAGGATAATAACTTTTAGTTCATATATAGCGAAATCGGCACCCCTTTTTCAAAAATTAAAAATTTTAAACATTAGTCAACTTAATAACTTGTGCACTAGTCTTTTTATGTATGATTACGCAAGAGGAAATCTTCCATATTCGTTTGATAACTATTTTGTTTTAAATAACAAAATACACAAACATAACACACGGAGCTCAAAGCTTATCCACAAAAAATGTGTTCGAACAAATTATGGGAAATTCTCAATAAGAAATAAAGGGACAGAATTATGGAATTCAATACCATTAAATATAAAAGAGTCATGTACAAAAGTACAATTCAAAAAGCAAATGAAATCATATCTACTATATCAAGACAAATAGTATCTCATGCTTGTATGATTAAAATCAATAAAAATAGAGAAAATTCAATCAATGACAATGCTAGCGCTAAGTCAAAGAATGCGAAACATTTCGTTAGACGCATAAGTAATGAGCAGATAGTATCTCATGCTTGTATGATTAAAATATATTATAGGCGGGATAATTTAAGATCATATATAAATATATATTGGAAATATAAAATGTAAATATACCTTCATTAATGTGAACATATACTATATATATAGGAAATATACTATAGATATTATATGTAGAAATTATATGTTACGTAATTCAGTGGAACTGAAGACAACGATATTACCTGATAATTATTAAAAATGAACACAATATATTAGAAATTTATCAAAGGAGGACTACTCGCAAAAGCCCTGCTGGGTTTCTTTAGTCCTTCTTCCAAATATGTAAATAGATCAATAGATTATAATGTAACCTAAAAATTGTATACTGAAACATATTTGGAAATTAAACCAATTCAATTCAATTCAATGGTGACCTTCACCAAGTCCAAGCATACTGTAAGATAATTATGATAATTAACGTCGCACTGTAAGATAATTATTATGGCATATATTTAGGATCTAACTTCTGAACACATAGATACTATTAGTGGGCTCAGTAATCATAACGGGAGGCGGTGGTCAACTTCAGAAATGCTGAAAAGCATGTACAATTAATTGCATCTAACTACTTATTTGTAAAGAAAAACGTTCACCAAAAATGTTAGACTGTAGGGCTCAACACCTTTTCCCATTTGACCTATCTACACTAGAGTAAAACGTTCAATCTTGAGTCAAATCTAACCTGTCAACTTCATTTGGAACTCTTGTTTACGTTTTACCAAGCTCTAGCCTGATTAAAACTCTCGCTTGCCAACTTTGAAGCAACTTAGTTCTCCTTGTTGTTGTTGTTGTTGTTGTTGTTGTTGTCGTCGTCGTCGTCGTCGTCGTCGTCGTTTCCCATTTAAAGATTTACCTGTGAAGAGTCCGGCTTCTCCATCTTAATTTGAATAGGCTGTATTTTTGGTTGAATTTCATATACAGCCCAATGTTCAGCGTTAAGTATTTCAACTCAAACATCAGAAAAACTGAATTAAGCTGGCTTCAATTTCCCCCCATGCGTTAGCGTTCCAGTCTATTATAGTTCAATGGGTGTGACCTATATGACGTCAGCACAGTGCGGACACATTTTGATCCCGAGCACTCAGTCCAGGTAAACCATTATAGGTCAGTGCCCCTATCCCTCTCCCTCTTAACAGCCCTACCAGTGCACAGGAAGGAGTTTTCGGACTGCTAATCTGAATTCTTCCTAAGTAACAATTTATGACATTCTCTCACCTGTAACTGTTTCTGCGTTATTCGCTCGAAAGCGACATCAAGTTTTTCTAAAATATTCAATATTGATAAAAAATAAGTACATAAATATCAAACTTTTAAATAATGTACATCAAGGTGATTGTTTCATACAGTAATCATTAAATGCCCAATGAATAACTGTCTTTAGTTAAAGAGATCTCTTTCAGGTAGTTACGACCAAAATGAAGACAGTTCATTATTGAATACTATTGCTACCTATATTGGACACCTATACTTAAAATATATTAGGTGTATAGTCTATGCGGCTTAAGAACGTTGGTGTGGGAAGTGCTCACAATCAAGTCATTACAACTAGATCTTTGAAAAATACAGCTATCATCCTGACATTGGGGATGTGTGAAATCACAATGCAAACGTTAAGCGCAAAAACGTAAGCAGAAAAACATAATCGGCTTTCATGTTTGAGTAAATATAAATGTTTATTGAATATAGAGTTAAAGTAGGAATGCTTGAAGCCTCACTCCTTGCAGATAAATAGTACAATGATGTAAAAAAAATTGTTTATTTAATTACCTAGTTCATCATTGATGTCAATGGATGACACACATTCTTTGATAGTCACACAGCTACAACAAAAAGAAAACACTTGAATATCATATCAACACATAGTGGAGTTGTGAAAATTCCTAGTTTTACTTGATGAAACAGGTAATTTTGTATATAGTAAGAAAGGCCTGAACTAACAGTCTCACAGAGTAAGGTAAAGCTATATATTTAAAGTTTAAAATTTCTTCAGAAATTAAATGGTACGATTTTCACAAAGGTCGTTTGCACACCCCCTTTAAGGGTTCATGCACTTTCCCACTTAATTTATGTACTACGTCCTTGCAGTAATGCCTTAGAAAGGGAGCCTACTTGTTTCAACATAGCTACCAACTAACTACAGAAAAACATACAGTATTTTTTTAATATTTACCCCTGAATTGCAGGACTTTCTGAGACTTTTCCCAACAATTGCCAGATATCCTGAAATGAACTGGATGACATCTAGAACAAAGCAAGGCTGTGTTGTTGATAATCAGGAAAATTATTTTTACTACATGGGGCAGGTAAATGTCTGGCACAGTATATTTGATATTTTGCTGGAATCTTGTCTGTATAAGTTAGGTAATGTTTAGCCTGCAATGCTAGTAGGCAGTTTAAAGGGGTTGTTAGCCAATCCCTTAAAACTGCTAGCTACGCAGGCTAGGTGCTGTTTAAAGGTGATGTAAAGTCCCGATGTAAACAAACCGGCAACGTCCGTTTGTTTACATTTTAAACACGCTATATTTAAAACATTATGATGTGTTCTGGTTCGCTATGCTTTAAATAAATACAGATTAGAGTTTCTGATTTAGAAGATGTCGAATTTTAGTCGAAACAATGCGAAATTTGGGCATTGTTTACATCACAGGACCCCCCATAGCACATGCGCAGAACGGACTTTACATGGTCTTTAAAGATGCGGCACAGTCTGTTAGCACATGTCAGCTTTGTTTACATTTTTGCTATCCAAACAATGGACTTATCAACAAAGTTGTGGCAACTTTATATATTTTCCTGCTTCCACAGTAAAATAAACGATCAAGGTAGCACAATCAAGCTTTGCAAGAATATTCAACCTAGTTAAATTGCTTGTATTACGATCAGGCGGCTCCAATGTACCCATGTGCAGAACGGACTGTACCGCATCTTTATCAACAGTCTCCTTTCATAATCTTAATCTTAATCGATTCAACAAAAGTTCAAGCAAACAAGTTATTTTTCAGTTGAATGGTGTGATTACAGTAGTTCTTAGTGGGTAAAGCAAGTTTCTAAACGAGGCCTTATTTATTAGGTCAAGTGACAAGTAGTGCAAAGTCTGAAGTAATAACTGGGGTCTATATGTGACTCTTAGTACCTGCCTCTCATATTTGGCAATTGGTAGAAATTCAGGGCTAATAGATTACCCCCGACACGACGCTAAACGTTTCGCCCAAATTATATACTTGTGCCCACAATACAAGGCCCACTCAAATTTCTCTTGGGTTAGATCAATTTGATGAGAGTGGGGCAGTCAGATATGGTGACCCCCTGCTGATAGCAGGTGTGCCCAAATTAGGTAAATCTAAAGCCCTGAAATTACACTAGGCTTTGTATATAGGCTGCTATGAACTGTAGTTTAATTAAGACTAATAGTTGAATATGCGCCGCCTCTCACCTCTGAGTTAAGCCTGTAACTGGCAGATGGAGGGCAGGGACCTACTCCGGTTGGGAAACTGTCCTGGATAAACTCAACTAAGTAGAGTTTGGTTGGTTCTCTCCTGTGCTTCGAGGGTTTTTCTCCAGGTACATGTACCAGTCAAATAATGGCGCAATATGGAAGAGTGTGTTATCTGTTGGTCGCAAACAAACCTTTTTTGGTAATATACCTTTTTTCAAAGATTTTAATAATTTTCAAAGATTTTCAGATATATCAATAGAAACAAAAGTAAGGATTGGAAGATGCAAAAAAATTCTGGGGGGTGTGGTCCCACACCGCCCTACATCTAAATACCCCCGCCAATATTCATTTGCTTCCGACAGCGTTGTCCAGCTTGTTTCGTGTACGAAGAATATTTCTCTTTGATCTTGACCCCTGAAACATGCGGGTACAACCGCATTTTTTACCACACCCAGAGACCATGCCATTTTTTCGGCAAATGTGATACTCACACACCCCCTGCTTAAACCTCTTCGCGACGGCCCTGGCTACATGTGTTAATTGGATAGTAGCATTGGCGTACATTGCAACATAATAAGTTAACATTAGGGGGCTTCTAACAAAATCTATTTAAGTAATATCGTTGAAATGTGTTATAAGTATGGCATCTTACTTTCTTGAGGTATGTAATATACAATTACTTTATGGTTTCCGTGTTTGGATGGCCTGATCCAAACACGCGGGAATGTTGCGAGAAAAGTACACGGAATCTCGAGCCAAAGGCGAGTGGTATAGTTCTTAGTGGTATAGTTCTTCACTCGAGCAACATTCCCAAGTGTTTGGATCAGACCATCCAATCACGGAAACCATAAAGTAATTGTTTTATAAAATAACAACAACACGATAGTCTTCCGTGTTTGGATGGCCTGATCCAAACACGGGTTTCGACCAACCAGAGCATGCGTTATATACATGTTATTTTATAATATTATTTATTTTTAGGCTTTTGCAACAACTTGCAATTGCCATCGCAAAACCATTGGGAATATATTATATCTTAATCACCGCACACAGACATAAGGCAACAGCAATTATAAAATAATTATGCATAAATGATCTGACCTCTTGACAATCAATTGACCTCTTGACAAATTACCACAGTATGCCAAGAGAGCACAGCAGAATGATATTTGTCTATTATTATTGTCTAATATTCTTACCTGTTTTCCTAGACGCTTCTTTTAATCGTTCTTTTCCTGAATCCTTTTATATAATCCAAAAATCCTTTTATATAATCCAAGAATCCTTTTATATCTTTACACAAGCGTGCGAATTCAAATGGTAAATAAACTGCCATTTTGAGAATATGAATCTAACCGCTGGCTTGAATATTTGCTGGCGCGACGGGGAATGCAACTCGCCGGAGCTCGCGGGGGAAAATACGTATTTTACACGGGTAGGGATAAAGGGCGGATACGGATGGCGGATACGGATGCGGATGAGAAAATACGGATGAGAAAATGCGGATGGGGGATAAAACGCGGATGAGAAAATGCGGATGGGGGAAAAAACGCGGATGGGAAAATGCGGATGGGGGATAAAACGCGGATGATAGCATAAATGTCGCGATAATAATAATTTATAATTTTTTAATTTAATAATAAATTATAATTTAATAATTTCTATTATACTGACAATTATTTGCGAAATTAAAGAGGCAATGTCACCCATATTTGACTAAAAATGCATTTTATTTACAGTGTGAACTGTAATTCTGAAAATAAACATCGTAAATGGATTTATGTATGACATAAGAGTAATACGCTTTTTGTGTTTGTTATTGCTTTATTTTGTAATTACAGCCATTCTTTCTCAGTTTTGTACAAGTTTTGAGAGAGTCAGAATTCCTAAAAAATCGGTGACATTGCCTTTAAGTCGGTTGTAATAACAATTTAAGGATTTTTCAAGTACTAGTACTGCAGTATCAATTCAACTAGGATTGCCACTTCTTTTGTATGAATTCTACCTACAATTATTTCCAAACCCCAAATATATTCAAGCGCTTTTATGCGCCAAATGTCGATCAAATAATTCTCACCAGACCTATAAATTTACCACATCTCAGGACTTACGCATGCAACAATAATAGACATATCAACATTCGTGTCACAACTTAATTAGCTACATTCAATGTCACAACTGACATTCAATGTAACAAATTTGCTACATTGTGTTGCTCGTGTCTGGGCAATATGTAAATGCATGGGAATTGCAACGGAGATCAAGATCTGACTGTGATTTCAAAGTTGGGAAGATGTCGATATTTGGCAACTTAGTTTCTCAAACTGATGATTTTTCAACAACTTCTCCGACACTTGAAGTTGAAGGGCTACCATGCTTCCATTTTGCTGATTTCATTAATAAAGATGAAATAGCACAAGGGGGTTTTCAACAATTTTTACTGCTGAAATTCCGTCGTGTCACCAAAAGTCGTTGTTAAGAAGCTATTTGGCGCAGGAGACGAAGAAGAAACACGAAGAAAAATGTTAAAGGAGGCCAAACTTTTGAACAATCTTGTTCATCGTAACATTGTAGAGTTTAAAGGGATCTGTGACGACGAGTACGCGCTACTGCTAGAATATCTATATTTTGATTTTAAGCCGTTCGGTCTAAGGGCTAAAGTGAACTGTTTGGCGGATCTCCTCTTGAACTTGGACAAAAACTCGTGCGCAAACATAGACAAACAAGTGTTTTATCGGGCAGCTAGCGACGTCGCGTCTGGACTACAATACCTACACGAAAGTGGCATTACTCACAGAGATTTAAAGCCTGCCAATATTTTAGTCTCAAACCAGCATTATTGTCAGCTAACCGACCCTGCCAAAATTGAAGAAATCAGCCGTAAGACACCTTTGATTTGCAAACTTACAGATTTTGGAGAAAGCAGATCGCAAGATATTCGCACCAACACTATTCTTTATTCCAAGACAAATCAAGTTAACAGGTGAACTCCGGTTTTCATGGCTCCGGAACTTTTAGTAAACGATTTTCAGTTGCCTGCCGCGTCAGTTGAAGATTTAAAGAAAGCAGATATATGGGCGTATGGAATGGTGTTGTTCAATTTAATAAATCCTGGTTTGAAGCATCCTTTTCAGATCAATATAAAGATGAAGCAGGCTGGAAAATCCCTGGAAGATTTCTTGAAGGCGAAACAAAAGCCAATAGCCCAGGAGAAATATGTATTAAAGCAGAGTAATGAATGGAAGCGTCTTGCGGAAATCTACGAAGCGTGCACAGAATTCGAGCCATCATTAAGGCCAAGTGCTAAGGACGTTTTTGACAGTCTACAAGTTAATTTGAAAAATCAATTTCAGTCAGTTGAGAAAACAACGCCAACGGAGCAAATAAGCAGGTACGTAGCCATTGTATTAGTATATTCTAGGACTAACTATATAGTTTAAACTATATAATTATACAGTATTACTCCCGAGGTAGTCAGAGTCTGCGCGGTATTTTTGCCAGCAGGTGGTATAGTCTTTTGACCCCCGTGTGCTCTATAAGTTTGAAAGCTCTTAACTTCGGTTCAGTGTACGCTATCAAGATAAACGTACAACCGTTCGAATTTTCTAGTTTATATCAGCTCAGTCGTCAGCTAAATTTCTGTAGACTGTAGACTAGTAGACAACATAAATCATAATACGCGGGATTCATAACCTGCGTGAAAGTAAATTAAATATATAATTTCGTTGATAACTTTTCTTTTGTGAAAAGTCTTGTTTTGGCAATACCACCATCGAAATCGTCGTCAAAATCTCTCTTCATAGATATATTTCCTGGTCCATAACTTCAAAATTCAAGGAGAACCGGCAGTTTTGGTAATTTCGACTGTGTTGCTAAGGTGTCAAAATATAATTTTTGCCGACGCCGAATCTAGAGTACTACTGTACTAGTAGAGACTATGATTTTGTCGGTTACTAATTTCAGTGTATTTTATATCAAGATCAAACTAGACCAGCCTCAGAATCAGCATGCAAATACTAGTAATATAAGCTAGATTTTTGTAGTATAGAACATAATACAAGCGATTCATAGCCGTTTGAAACTATAACACCTAATTATATATTCATAACTTTTCTTCGTCTCGTTTTTCGTTCATATCTTTTTCGTCTGTTAAATATCTTGTTTTGGAAATACAACCATTGAAAACGCTGACAAATTATCTCGGTTTAACAGCCAGTAATGTCAGTAATACACTTAAACTTCATGATATTATTGCTCAAAACGATGTTTTACTACACATCGAGCCACCTCAATATTTCATTTTGTGGGGAAGGAGGGCGGGGGGGGGGGGGATTTCTAAAAAAAGTTCTGAATTACCACATAAATCTGAATAAAATAGGGTCAGGGGGAATTGCTCCAAATAAAAAAAAATCCTTGGAAATTCCTCTGATGGTGAAAACAAAAGATTTATGGTTGGAAATGGAAACCTCAATTTAAACATTCTGTTCTATGTTTAACATTCTGTTCAACAAGTTCTATGTTTTCTGTGCGCAATCTAGTGAATCTTTCAAAGTGCAGAGGCCGCATCATGACACATCTGATGAGTTCGATGATGATAATGATATCGAAATACTACATGAAAATCAAGTTGAACAGGTGGTGTATTATATAGCTTTATATCTTAGACTGATTATAGATTCATATAAATCGTATAAGACTAAATCTTATAGCTCATCTGGAAGACTGTTATTTTCCATCGTTTTTACAGCTCGAACAGTTTTTGTACTAAAAGAAATTTTTGTACTATTTTAACATTTTCCTTTCGACATAGATAACGATTGACGACTCGCCTGACGACAGCGATACTTGCCAAAGTGATTTGAATGATTTCAATAAAAGTAAGTATACGCTATACGTACACAATCAGACTTTAATTTTTAATTCTTCCTTCGGCAGGGATAAATATACAAATCATGATTTAAAAATTGTTTCATGAAATATATCAATGCTCCCCCATGCACAATAAAATGAATGTAATCTTAGTTCTTGCCTATAATGGGCACGTATACTCGTACCATTCGGAAATTGATTTGATCGTATAGATTTGACTTGTATCTCTCTCTAACTCTCAAGAAAAATGGTTGCAGATGATGTGGAGTCTGATAGTTCTAAGACATCGGATTCGGATATTAGCAATGACAGTTTACCACCTGCTTTTGACAAACCAACACAAAGCGACAGGTAAATCTTGCATGTTATTCGGTATAATGTATCTGATGTATATAAGGATTAATTCGCCTGATGCAACAAACACAAAACTAGGGACCACCAAAATATGTTTGGAGACTGTCGGCTTCAACTACTGTTGGAAACTGCAAACTCTAATGTAGCAACCTTGTAAGTACACAGCTCACATTTTATTTGCACTTGTCTTGCATATGGCGAATTTGATTATGAACCAAATATTTGTCTTAAAAAGAGCAAAAATCAGATTGAAATTGCACAAAATTAAGTCTAGGGCGCTCAACAATACAAAACATTTCTGAGGGGAGGATCCCCATTTGCATGAAGAAACACCCCCCCCCCCCCCAAATGTGCATACTTCGAAAAGTTACACCACTTTTTTTCCATATATGTCATAGTGAAGTCTCTATCAGCAATTGGTCGGTCTGATAACAACACCACAACCCCACCCCAGCTAAACTCTTCTCTCGATGCTTATGTCGATGTCAATCCGACAGTTGCATATTCTTTGATGGCGTTTAGACTTCCAGGACAGCATTATAATGGGGACGAATCTCTCCCGGTATACGAGTGGACAACGACAATTAAATGTCCAGCCGAAATTCTGGAAACACTCCTGAAGCCGATTGACGATACTTTGATATGCAAGAAGGTCCCAACTGCTATTCAACACAACGCATGCTTTCTACTCGACCGATCATCACTGAAAAACGACAACGACTGGAAGTGCGACGATCTGGGTTCGTGGAAAAACAACGGTGTTCAACGCCAGCCTTTTTGCCTTGATGAAGGAGAGGTGTTGCCAGTTGACGTCGACGATCCTTTGAAGGAAGGGATACAGTATATCGTCAAAAGAACATATTTCAAGAATAATTCTGCTCCTGATCTAAAAAAGTGTGCCTCGTTTATAGAAGGTAAAAAAGCAGCAATGCTTGTGCTTCACACAAATTAACAGGATAGCCCATCCATTATGCTTCAGTCAATTGACAACACAGCCCCAACCCCGGGATATAGCAGGAATTTAACATCAACAAAGTGTTAAAAAAACATTTATTTATTTATAAAAATTCTTTATACAGGCGGCCAATATCACATAATGTGGTTTTCAAAAGGGTCCTGTGTATATACATTATTTCTCCCGTCCCTCGGGCTAGTCTGTTAAAACCCCGGCATAGCCGGGATTTAGTGGGAGATCTTAGAGGGAGCGAGAGAAGGACTGAGGTTTAAAAGACTGCCGGTCAAAATATTCTTGATATTGAAAAATTGAGAATGACATATTGATATTTTAATAATGCCTCAGGACTTTGGTGCGTGTCAAATTACCAATGCAACTTAAGTTATAAAGGTAAAGTTTATCCAAACAATGGAAATGACGATGCCTGATAATATTTGAGTATTGAAAGCAACGGATGGCTAAAGATTGAACACTAAATAGAGAAAAGCACGTACCTGTATTAAACCTGTCTCATGCGCTTTTTTCAGCCGCCATTTTCTTGTTTTTATTGACTCGCCCCAGTCCACATCCTTTAAACCCCTGGTTTAAATCCCGGCATAATTTATACGGCCTTCAACCAAAATCGTCGCTGATTGGTCAGTTGTGTTTTTCCTTAGCAACGGGATAGCAACCGAACTGGCGATGAAAATTTAGTGTATTTTCTCGCCTTTCCTTGCTCAAATTTGAGCCTTTTAAGTTTTTGTACAAGATAGCACAAGTTTTAATTCCCGACAACAATAGTTTGTTTTATTTTCCTATATCACGAGGAGAATGTTTTGAAATAATATTTATCGAAATAATATATTAAAATTGCATCCAAATTCACAAATTAATATACTAAAATGACTTATACGACGCCCTCCCGGGCATAGTACGTTGTTAAATAGCGTTAAATCCCGCTAAATTTTGTTAATTCCCGCTATGTCCCGGGGGTTGGGGGGCCGTGGTGTCAGTTGACTGAAGCATTATGCGAAAATGTAGAAAGTTTTGCGAAATCATGCATATCAACATTTGTAGTTTTGTGAAGATAAGATCATGAAAAACAGTGATGATAATGGGAACATATGTAAAAAACGTAATAATTCATAGTTTCTTCGCCCATAGCTAAATTTTGTAAAAAGGTGTTTCAAAAACTGTCATTTGCATAGAATGTATGTTATAGCGTCTTTCCATCGCGAGCAATCAATGACATGAAAAATCTCAGAAATATTACTCATTTTTTGGCAGGTTTCCCCAGATGGATTTTCATTCAGTATCTCTTTGACGGGAAAGAGCATTCAATCGAACCCATGGTGCATGGAAACTGCAAGAGAAAACACTCTACTCCTTATGTAAGAATCAAGGAGAGCACAGTAAGCACGTTGAAAAGTAAATCCTTGTCTCAAACTCCAAAGAACGCATATCAGGATGCTCAAGAGGAGCAAGGTGGCGTAACGAAGGCTTCCTCAATCAGTGATCTACCCCGAAATCGTGCACAGGCGAAATACCACAGGCGCGGACATACAAATCCAAAGAGCTACGACAATGTAGATTCACTGCTAATTCTTTTGGAACAGTGCAAGAGACAACAGCTGCAACGTGATGAACAGCCGTTCATACGGGAAGTTATAGGAGCTCCCGAAATGCGATGTGTTTTAGGGTTTGATTGGCAGTTTCATGACGTCGCCACATTTTGTACAGATCCGGTTAGTTTCTCGGTGTTTGGAGCAGATCCAACATTCAACCTGGGTAAATTCAATGCAACAGTTACGTCTTTCGCAAACTTAAAAGTTGTCAACCGAGTTGGTGGTAACCATCCAACCATGATTGGTCCCATTCTTCTAAGCCAGACAAAATCCTTCGATTCATATAACTATCTTTTTAGCAAGATTGTTGGTCTCAATAAGGATATTCGAGAAATTTTAGCTTTTGGAACCGATGGCGAAGAATAACTGTTCAAAGCGATGAAGTACAACTTCCCGTATGCCGTTCATCTACGGTGTTTCAGCCATTTTAGAGATAATTGCAAAACGCAATTGAGATTGTCCAACGTACCCGATCAAGCGCAGAAAGAATTCCTGTCTGACATATTTGGACGAAAAATCGGAGACACTTGGGAGAAAGGTTTGTAATATTTTACATTTTTACGTTCATTCATTGTAGCTAAGCGAGGAAACCTTTTGTGTGAAAATCTGCGCACTAGTATATGAAAATCAGAAATTTTACAGCTGGTTTTCAAATTCAAATCTATTAACATAACATACCGCTTTTCGCCAAAGGACTTCTCGACGCCGATGACGAGGACGACCTTCGAGCAAAACTACTCTCTTTAAAAGAAGTGTGGAACTCCAACGAACAACAGTACCTTCCAGAGGGGAAAACACCCATATTTTATGAATACATAAACGAAAAGGTTGGCTTTATATTTTAAGTTTTAAGTTTTTTTTTGAAGGTAATTAATATGGCATCCAGGAAGCAAGCAAAGCTGCTTGTTTATATGCATGTACTTTTAGTTCATGGTGTCTAACATTACCTTCCACATATTTATAGGTGGAAATGATGAATGAGAGTATGTTGAAGGAAGCTCGCAGGAATGCTGGTTTGGGTGATCCCCCTATTCCATATTATACGAACATTCCCGAGTCCGCTAACGCTCTTATAAAACGCGGTGTTAATTTTCGACAAAACGAAATTGCAGATTTTTGCCGTGAGATGGGCATCTTACTCTCTCGACAAAAAGAGGATGTGGATTCCGCAGTTATTAATAAGGGTCCTTACCGTTTGGCACCTGCTTTTTCCTCCTTTGAAGTGTCACAAAGTGATTGGTTTAAGATGAATACAAAACAACGGGAAGCGCATCTAAAAAGATTTCATGCGAAAGAATGTCGAATGAAGCAAATATAGATTGCATCCCCTCAACAGGTCGTGATAACACAGATGACGCATGTTCAGACGTACCTCCTCCAGCGAAGCGGGTCCAACTTTCAGTCGATCTGGGAGACGAAAGTATCAGATCTGTCCAACCGGCTGTCTTAACCTCCATGACCGAAAAGGCTGAAAAACTCTTGAATTGCGAAGGTTCAATTGTTTGTGCTCCAGGCACGTCCGATAAGATCGCCTATATGGTGGAAAGCCAGACATCGAAAAGACCGCACTATGTGGATGTATGCAAAAACGGGAAAGTGACTTGCGAAGAGTGTCCAGCCTGGAAAGCGTCCAAGATCTGTTCACATGCTATTGCTGTTGCAGAGAAAGTAGGTGTCACTGCAAAGTACTTAAAGTGGCTTCGCGAATAAGGTCCTGCGAGTATGATCGTTAGCGATATGATGACTTTCGACAGCAGCAGTGGCACTGGAAAAAGGAGGTAAAGCAGCCACAGCTCGACGCAAGGGTGGTAGAACTGCTAACCAACCGGAGGTCACAACCATTATTGATCGGCCGTTTTATAGGAATGCCGGTAATTTGTCTTCCGATGGATTATCAGTCTCAACAGCCTCCCAGATTCCATCATCTCCAGTTCTACCACCTCCCGTGGCTTTCCTGGACCTTCACAAGTGCCGTCTGCTCGAACACTACCACCCCCCGTGGCTTTCCCTGGACCTTCACAGATTCCATCATCTCCAACACTATCACCCTCCATGGCTTTCTCTGGACCTTCACAGGTGCCGTCTGCTCAAACACTACCACCCTCCGTGGCTTTCCCTGGACCACCAACACCGAAGGTAGGAGAATTTATTTTATATCTCTTGCAGTTTTGCTCACCTATGGTACGTTCCTGTCATGGATGCTCCCAGGCATTAAAACCGGATGGTCTCATCGCTCGTCCACCATATGATCTAGTCATCGTGTCGAGAATGAAAAGATGTTTTCGCGCAAATCAAAGCAATGAAATAATGTACAAGGAGGGGAATGTTTACTTTCATCTTAATCGAAATTGCGTCGGGATGAAGCAACCTTACTTTGATCCGCAAATAACTTTACTTCCAAATTGGCTTATGCAATATCTACGCCCAGAGCATTTACAAATCTTACGGCAATTTGGTTTAAATATTAACTAACTGTAATTCTTTCATTTGACTTTCGTTGTCGTTCATAAGATGTTGTGCATACACAATGTACATTTTGACGTTATATCGGACATATATGTACTTATGCATGGAGGTTTTTCATTTTTATTCACTTGTTAGTTCGTTTAACGTTTCTGTACAAGAAATATTTTACATTATGTACTATTATAATGATGTAAAAGTAGCACTGATGACATATCTACTTGATAATGTATGAACGATTTACAAGTCTCAAGAATCGACCTGCTATAAATTTGTTGTACATGTGTTTAATCCACGTGAATAAAATTGAAATGCAAAATTTATTTGCAGCAGAATCATAATTCAGTTTGGCCGGAAGTTGTATTTTGGGAATTCTTTCTCTACGGCGGGTTTTTACATTTGGCGGGGTGCGCAACCTTATTTCAAAATATAAATTTGCGAAAGTGTTACCACCCTTTCTAATAAAATTCCTTGTCTATTATTTCCTTTTAAAACGATATATAGTTTGCCCCGGTTTCACGGTTTGATTCTTAAAAAAAACCGCGACAAAATTTGCATTTCCTTCATTTCCAAGCAAACTATTGCGAATTTTGACTCCCAATTTCTTAATAAAATTAAGATCTTTCTGAAATGAATATTTTGCCAGAGTTTCAAGTTTCATCCCATTTTAAAGGGCAATGTCACCGATTTTTGAGGAATTCTGACTCTCTCAAAACTTGTACAAAACTGAGAAAGAATGACTGTAATTACAAAATAAAGCAATAACAAACACAAAAAGCGTGTACAGAAGTACGGATGGTTAAGATTATGCGAGGATTGAAATGGATTGTAAATACCATCTTAATTAATTGTTGGCAGACACTTTTTCAAGTTTAGGTCAATTTGTATGAAAACGTCGTCTTACATGTTGATGTGGAAGCCCAAAGTCGTTTAATATTACTCTTATGTCATAAATAAATCCATTTACGATGTTTATTTTCAGAATTGCAGTTCAGACTGTAAATAAAATGCATTTTTTAGTCAAATATGGGTGACATTGTCCCTTTAGTTTCGCAAATAATTGTCAGTATAATAGAAATTATTAAATTATAATTTATTATTAAATTAAAAAATTATAAATTATTATTATCGCGACATTTATGCTATCATCCGCGTTTTATCCCCCATCCGCATTTTCCCATCCGCGTTTTATCCCCCATCCGCATTTTCCCATCCGCGTTTTATCCCCCATCCGCATTTTCCCATCCGCGTTTTATCCCCCATCCGCATTTTCTCATCCGTATTTTCTCATCCGCATCCGTATCCGCCATCCGTATCCGCCATCCGTATCCGCCATCCGCATCCGTATCCGCCCTTTATCCCTACCCATTTTACACTGAAAAATTGAAACAGTCAAAACTAAACAAAGTGATATATAATTAGCTAAAGTTCAATTTTGCTAAAGTGGGTTTTTTTGTCATTCCAAACGAAAACATGAGTAATAATGATGCAGGGGCGCCGGAACGTAGCCGAAGCCAGGGCGTAGTAAAACACGGGCGGGGAAACGCAGTCATATTCGCGTGATCTATGTGTGATGCAGAGGGGACTGGCGCGAATGCGCGTTTTGCGAGAAAAGCGCGAGTTATGAAAAAAAATTTTAAAGAAAAAGATTTTTTTGAAAGCTTTGAAATAGACGGCGAATTAAAAGGTAAGGCTAATATTTAAATTAAAGTAATAGTAATATTCAACAAGATGGATACTGTAACAATACATTGATATCATAATTTTTTTAAAGTAACTTGTAATGTTTTTTAAAATTAAAAAAAAACCAAGTAGTCTTCCTCATATTTGTTCTCAAAAGTTGCTAATTTACTAGTGAATTTTATTTTAAATTTAATATTTTTGTGGCACCAAGCTGGGGAAAAATTAATTTTAACCCCTTAAATTATTCTTTATTAACTCTACTTTACAAATAATTATGTTAGACAACCGGCTTTTACCGGCTTTTTTCACAATTTAACATTTTCTGAGAGCTTCGGCCTGTACTCTTCGGTCTTTGCATGTCTGCATTTGTTTGCATTTGTCAAGAAATAACAAATTTCAAAACAAGAATTTGCCCAAATCCAACATACTTTATAACTAAAAAAAACTACTCAATATACATTTAAATAATTCAGTGGTTATCAGAAAAACTAAAACTCATTCTACAATAGATATTTGGATGAATTGTTTGCTTTGTAAAGCAGGTGCCCATCTTTATCATTATACTCGATATCATAGTCAGGATAATAATACTTGCCAAAAAATGCCGTAACTTTCGGCAGCTGGAAAATTCATGCTTTTTTAAAATTTCGCATGCACCCGTACAAATGACCTATATATAGTGGCTCTAATTAAAATATATATGTGTTATCAAAATGTTAAAGTTTAAAAAAAACACAATCAATGTCCGCCTTTTAACTTCTTTGATTTCGTTTTGACACGGCTAAAGTCTAAAATATAGTAGCCAGATATTACTTTAGTATTTCATAAATGTCGGGCAAAACGAAGCGCGGAAAATTTATACTTTTTCAATTTTTATTTGCACCTCGTAAAATTGAGCAAAGTTTTAAATATTAGTGTAATATTTGGGTGTTTAGCTTTCGGAAAAACACAAAATGATAACCGGCTTTTTTATTTTTGTGCATATTTTTTACTTCGTTTTGACACGGCCAAAGTCTAAAACAGTTTCAAAATCCATCAAAATGTCGGGCAAAACGAAGCGCGGAAAATTTATACTTTTTCAATTTTTATTTGCACCTCGTAAAATTGAGCAATGTTTTGAATATTAGTGTAATATTTGGGTGTTTAGCTTTCAGAAAAACACAAAATGATAACCGGCTTTTTTGGTTTTGTGCATATTTTTTACTTCGTTTTGACACGGCCAAAGTCTAAAACAGTTTCAAAACCATCAAAATGTCGGGCAAAACGAAGCGCGGAAAATTTATACTTTTTCAATTTTTATTTGCACCTCGTAAACTTGAGCAATGTTTTGAATATTAGTGTATTATTTGGGTGTTTAGCTTTCGGAAAAACACAAAATGATAACCGGCTTTTTTGGTTTTGTGCATATTTTTTACTTCGTTTTGACACGGCCAAAATATCGCTACTCGCCATTGAAGCAGACGGGACATTTTACTATGGCGAGTAGCGATATTTTTGATCTGGCAACGTTGAAAAGCGAGGCAAAAAGACATGCTTTATCAAAAAAGGCGGTTATCTAATGTTGTATTTCGGATATATCATGAGTTGAACTCGTAGAATACAAAGCTTTTGGGTAGGTTTCTCACCTAGGAAAAAAATTACGAGCAAAAATACAATTTTTCCGCGGTTTGTTTTTCAGTGTTTTGAAGCAGACGGGACATTTATAAACACTGAAAAACAAACCGCGGAATTTGCTCGTAAATTTTTTCCTAGGTGAGAAACATACCCAAAAACTTTGTATTCCACGAGTTCAACTCATGATATATCCGAAATACAACATTAGATAACCGGCTTTTTTGATAAAGCATGTCTTTTTGCCTTGCTTTTCAACGTTGCCAGACTGAAAAAAGCTACATGCACGCCATTGAAGCAGACGGGACATTTAATTTTATAAACACTGAAAAACAAACTGCGGAAAAAAATTGTATTTTCACTCGTAAAATTTTTCCTGGGTGCGATCAAGAAGATAGTTTTAAAATGAAAGATCCAAAACTATTATAAAAAATATGCTTTTCTCCTTTTAAACTGCATTTTTTTAGAATATTTAATGGGAACATTCTGAATTTTCACAAACCTTTCCCATGCACATTTTGTAATATTGATGGCATAAATCCTGTCATCACGTACATCGCCGTGGAGGAGAAATATATTGAATTCCTTAGGAAATACTACTCCAACAATTTTTGTTGTCATCTTGGCTTTAAAAAGACGTTTCGATGAGCATTTTGACCATTTTATTCTGAGCTACAGATTGAGCTGGCGTCCACATGCAATCATGCATGCCATGCACGTTTTCGATTCGAACATTTTATATTGCATGTATATTCCAAGCTACACCTCAACATCTCTTCAGCTTTTTTTACATTCTACTCCATGATGTTTAAAAGACATTATATATATTTGCCATAAGATATGTACTGTCCATTAATTCTTAAAGGATTACTCTAGAATTAGCACAACTTCGTGTTCGTATTAATTTAACCAGTTTCAGTGTGACCAGATTTTTTCAGGACCAATTACTAAAAATGCCTGCGGAAAATTACTAAATCCAGAAAAAAATTACTAAAAGTTGCACACTTCCCAAAACAGCTCATAATTAAATCGGTTTTGCATTAAACTACCATAATGCTTAGCGAGTATAATGAGTATAAATATTATTCATATTGCTCCTATAATTTATTAACCCAAGATTTCAGGCTTTGGGCCAGGGGCGGTGGAGGCTTCGGGGCTGGGACCTTTGCCCCACCCCCAATACCCAAACCGCTCCACCGCCCCTGCTTTGTATTTTGGACAAAATAGAAAGCATTGTTGCAGAAACATTTGAGAATTTCTGTTTGCCAAATTTCACGTTTCGCATGTGTGATGCTTGTTGCAAAAACGTCGTTTGCCCTGTCCAGGCGCAGGCCTCAGGAGTTGTGACAGGCACCAGTGGGCTGAGTTGCCTTACCTGCCAGAACTGCCTCCCGCCTGTGCCTAAATAGCATTGACAAGGACACTATCTGATTTTCTCTCAAAATGTGACAGTGTTCATACAAAACAATTGGTAAAATTTGAGAAATTCATCTTTTATCTAAGACCATTTAATTACTAAAAAAGTCCCAAAAATTACCAAAAGTAATTAAAATTACCAAATCTGGTCACACTGGGCAGTTTATACAATACAAAAAAGTGTGGGGAAAACTGGGCATGTGCCGCACATGTCACGGGTCATAGAACAGATCCTTGCGTGGTAAACTGGAGCGCTTTAATCATAGACAATCCAGAAGACATGTCTTCTGCATTGTCTATGCTTTAATTAAGGGGTATATTATAATCCTATTATAGGATGTAACTTCAAGTATGAAAAACATACAACAAGTTGTATATGTTGATGTGCCAAAACAGACAATTATGGATTTGGTAAAGCAATTGGGAAAGATTGACTTATTAAAGATGACTGACAAATTTTTGTTCATTCCCTCATTAGAAATGTTACTTTCTTTGTATGTCGAGTATTGTATTTACACATAACAGTTGAGAAGATTGCTTTTAGTCTGAAGACATACTCAAGCAGAGTGAAAGCAGTGAACTAGGCTCAACTAGACTAGTACAAAGTACACTGTGGCAAGGAAAATGAAATATCTAATGCAGTTCATATTTTAATCTTGCTAAGGATTGCATCAATATATTTTAATCTTGCTAAGGATTGCATCAATATTTGTATCATGAGATACTAACTGTTGAATGCCCAAAAAGCACAGCACATCATTCACACAATGCTGTGTCACACAAAACTATATCAGTTAAAATACCATAAATCAACCCTCTGAACGAGGGATGGTAAATTATGAGTGTATGCAAGTTTTTATCATCCTTAATAAATTACATGTCAAGAATTCTAAAATTATTGAGATTATACCTATATGCTGAAAAGAACTAGCTGTTTCACTGAAGTGGATGACTTTGGTTTTCTGTTTTGGTATGATCGTCTTTAAGCTGTTAACAAAATAAATATTGTTAATCATTAATAGCTGGCAATGCACCCATTTTAGTATTTTATTCTGTCTAACGCCAGATAATTTTACTCGTCTGTGGAAGAGTACTGCCAGTTAATGGGTTAACAAAACTATCTACAGTGTCTCTTGTTAACCTATTAGCTGGCAATGCACCCAGATGTGCCATACTTTAGTATTTTACTGTGTCTAGAACTCCAGACAATTTTACTCATCAGTGGGAGAGTACTGCAAGGTAATGGTTAACAATGAAACAATTCTGATCAATCCAAACTAAGGTAATCTCTATTTATATAGGGATGGAGGGAGTCCAATTTCAACAACTGAGTGATAATGCTTTGAATAACCAAACTGTTAATTAGCATTTCAGCATAACCAAATGTTGCACAATCAGGCTGTGACAAATAATATAGGCATACTGTATGTTTGTAGAATGAAATGCAACATGCAGTAATGTTGTAGTTCTATTACACATACACTGTACCTTGTCAGGAAATGCAATAGTCCAGGCTTTTTTGCTGATTTTGCTTTCTTCAATGACTGTCTGAATGATGTGCTGTGCTTTTGGGCTTTCAATTGTAGTTGTTCTCTTATAATTTGTTGTTTGGATTTGACAAACATTGATACAATCCTTTGCAAGATTAAAATACGAGCTGCAATAAACATTTCATTTTCCTCTCCACACCTAGGACTTTGCCCCACATTTCACGTAGTTCACTGCTTTCACTCAAAACCTGCAAGCAATGCTTGACTATGTCTTTATCGGCGCATGTTTCAACTGCCACTTTAACAATCTTCTCAACAGTTGTGTGTAAATAAACAAAGAAAGTAACAGTCTCTGATGAGGTTGAATAAGTTCATCATCTCCTAAACACTTCACCAAATCCATAATATACTGTTTGGGAACATCAACACAGTTCTTGTTTGTTTTCGACACTTGTAGTTTATATGTTTGTGGACCATCCTTGAATGTATCCCTTACACGTTTACATACCCAACCAGAATGTTCTTTAGGGGTCGCATCCATACCCACATTGCCACGAGAAACGTCAATTTGACGTTTCTTTTTCATACCCACCCACCCACCCTGAAAACGTCAATCCGTGGCAATAGAAAAACAACAACTTTTTATGCTTCTGCATGAACATATATTAACAAAATATTAGAAAATAACAATAAATGTAACTATAATAACTATATATTTCCCATGCAGAATTCGTGGGGAACAGTTCGAGTTAGAAAAAGTTTGAATTGTTCCGTATTCAATATATAATTGTTCCGTATCCGGATATATATCGAAAATTTTAATAAATACACTGTGTTTTTGCCTTTTGGAAGTGACGATACGGTATGTTTTATTTTCCTCAATCAAGAAGCATACACGCTAGTCTTTGAATTATTAAAAGGTAGATTGAAATTGAGTAACGTTGGGTATGTATTAATATAAAAGTACCGAAGCAGCTTTGAAAATTTTCGCCGTTTTTCCCTCGTAAAAGAAGCAAACAAAAGTAACTTAAGAATACTTTCTTCAAAAGTGTCAAACTGCCACGAACAAACGTCAAAGAAAAAAACCCACCCACCCACAAACGTCAAATTGACGTTTCTCGTGGCAATGTGGGTATGGATGCGACCCCTTAATAGCCTGCAGTTCGATATTTTCAACTAAAGTACTTGTTGTTGCCAAACATTCAGCATCGTTTTCAACAGTATTGTGGCTCAAACCTTTCGATTCATATAATACTAAACAACTCCAAAAGTGCTGAAGTATATGATTCAAAACAACATTGCAAGAATCAGAGGTTGTTTCCAAACCAGAAATACGTAGTAATGAGTTCCAGCTTTGACATAATAAGGTAGAAGTTGTCACAGATGCAAAGTTTCTTTCGAGTTGTATGACTTTATTTTACGGACAATTAATGTGCTGAACATTTTTATGGCAATCGGAAAAACTATTAGACAGGACTTTCAGAAAGTCAAACACCAATTTAACAGTTCTTGTGCAATTGTTTGTTCAGCTTTTAGCGCAGTGTTTTGGCCATATCGCCCATATGTACTAAAAGCGATCCTTTCAAGGACTTTGCGGTAACTTTCGTAACTTTTTTTTGAACTTATCCATATCAAATTTTTCGGTATCTCTGATATATCTTCTGTCAGTTCATTTTCATCTTCCTCTGCATCATTTATACTCCATAAAACATCATTAGCTGTGTCCGAATAAGGCAAAGACATCAAGCTTTTTAGCTCACTGACTCATATTCGCCCGCCATATTTGTTTTGAAACTTTTTGTTTCTCAATGTATACGGGGGGTACGCGCATCACACATAGATCAGGGGCGCCATAGCCGTTTCCCCGCCCGTGTTTTATAGCGCCCTGCCGAAGCGGAGGGGGCAGCGCCATTAAAAGGGCACGAGCGCCGAAGGCGCGAGAAATTTGTAGGGGGGTCCGGGATATCCTCCCCCGGAAAATTTTTTAATCTACACTCTACAATCTACACTGCATTATGAGTGGAGATTTTACATAATTCTGAATATTATAAAACGATAACACACAGGAATTAGCTAAGGGAAGTGCGTTATTGCGGAGTTTAACTGCGCTAATCGACCACGGAAAACTAGGCGCGTGTGAGGAAACCAGAAAAATCTAGATAACTTATCAAGAAGATAACTAGTCCATTAACGTAATCTAGTTAAACTGCACGGTCATAATCCTTATTAAACCTATGAGGGCTAGTCCGGTCACAATAATAATAATTTATTCATTACAATGCACTTTATTGTTAAGAAAAAGGGCAACCGGTTGCCCCCGCGTGCCCCCGTACTATAAGGGCAGCGGGGGCAGCTGCCCCCGTGGCTCCGGCGCCCCTGTAATGATGTATTCGTCCGACCACGTGCTATGCTCGAAGGCGCACATGGATTTTCCTTGGATACTTTGAGTAATTAAATTATTATGCATCAAAGTCCACCCAGGATTACTCGAAGTACTGACCTTTCCCGCTGACCAACAATTAAAGAAATTCAAAATGGACGAAATCAGTTTCTATCAACGAATATAAACATCGATTGTTTTTAATAAAAATGGACACTTTTGAGTAAGAAATGACTACATTGGATGCTTAAAGTATCGAGAAAGGTGAAGAGCATATATTTTGCTTCTTGAAAGAAAAGTAGGCGGCGGGAAACATCGTGGCACCCGACGGTCCACCGCCGGTCGCCGGCTTACTTTGAAAGCCCTGTGAGGTGAGTGTGCAAATTATTTTACTTTGTGGCTATTTTAACGAGTTTTTTCTACCCCGATTTCGCATTAGTTGTACTCTAAAACGTCAGTGAATTTGATACTGTTTGATCTGTTGTTGTCGAAATCAATTCTGGATTCGTTTAAAAGTTATATACACACGCAAAAGTTATATTTGCTGGATATCTTCTTTTGGTTTTGCATATCCTTTGTAGCTGTTTTGGTTTTTGTCTTCCTAAAACTAGTATCTCCTAAACTTTGTTAGCTAATTTAAGTTGTAAATAATAAAAATATAGTCTTTACATTGTGCTAGCATTTCCTTTTCTTGGATGTTATTTTTACTAGCATTTCTTGATGTTTTACATTTGTTAGCATTAAATTTAATAATTTAATACTGTTAAATTGTATATAGCAGAATAATTATTTAAATTTACATTGAATAATAGATAGGGCTGTATCTATTATATAGCTATATCTGTGACGTAAACTTCAAAGATTTTTTTGCGCTTCACTTGGTTGAACTAGAATACTGTGTAATATATACACAATTTTAAGACCTAACCAGGAACGGTTGCGAAAAATGCAACACTAGGTCCTCTGGCAGGAATTGAACCCACGGCCCTACGATTCCGGTGCAGCGCTCTAACCAACTGAGCTACAGAGGCCAGTTGCTGAGCTGTAACCGTAAGTTCTGCATATATAGGTTATCGGTGTGCAGGTTGTGATAAGGTAAACTTCAAATATTTTTTTGCACTTCACTTGGTTGAACTAGAATACTGGGTTTGGTGGATAATCCAAGTGAGTAGATATATACACAATTTCAAAAAATAAATATTTGAAGTTTACCTTTGAAGCAAAAAAATCTTTGAAGTTTACCTTATCACAACCCGCACACCGATAACCTATATATGCAGAACTTACGGTTACAGCTCAGCAACTGGCCTCTGTAGCTCACACTTCCTCTGCCAGTGATATCAATTTGGTTGTTACGATACCTCCTGATTTGCCTTTATCTGACTCTGACAGATCTGTCCTTGCGAAAGGTCTCAAATTTGTACCCAACCCTGGGCCCTGATAGACTCTTTCTCAGTGAAAGAGGACACTGAGTCTTTTTATAGACGTTTAAAACTTAAGGCACATTTTCATAACAACACCTCCATCCAGTCTAAGGATGTTTTTGAGGTCATCACCCCCAAAAAATCCAGTTGGTCTCCTCCTGAAGGCCAATTTGGGTCCCTTGATCTATTCATTTGACACTGTCGACATGACATAGATCATCTCCCCCGTTTCAGGCCTAAAAGGCCCCCTAATCTTAGTTTAGCCGAATTTAGTGCTCTAAGGTCTTTGCGTACCCGGCATGACATTGTTATCAAGCCTGCTGATAAGAGGCTCACAGACAACTGGGTGACACCTCGTTTTATAGCAGGGTTGATACTGATTTGACATCCAAACACAACACCATAATCCGTTCCACCATCTCATCACGACTAGGGAATTACCTGCAACGGCAGGCTATCTCCTAGTCGCCACTCCACGCACACCAGTCATGTATTTCCTACCCAAAATTCATAAACCTGACAACCCGGGCAGACCAATCGTGTCAGCTTGTGGTTGCCCCACTGAACTCCTCTCTAGCTACCTCGTGGCGCCCTTGGTTAAGAACGTGCCTTCTTATATCAAGGACACCAAGCATGCCCTGAAAATTCTTGACAACATCAATTTTCAGGGTCCACACAAATTCATTTTCACCATGGATGTCAAATCACTTTACACTGTCATCCCCCATTAAGACGGCCTTTAAGCACTAAAATACTTTTTAGACCAAAGGGTAATTCAAGATCCATCTACCACCACCTTGGTACGCTTGGCAGAGTTAGTGCTCACCTTGAACAATTTCTCGTTTGATGGTGAGCATTACCAACAAATAAGTGGTGTGGCCATGGGTACCAAAATGGGACCCAACTATGCCAATTTGTTTGTTGGTTATGTGGAAAAACAAATCTTCGAACAATACACTGGTCCCTCACCTAACTTCTATTGCCGGTTCATTGATTGCTTAGGCACTGCATCATGCTCGCGTGCTGATCTGAATTGCTTCATTAACTTTGTTAATGATTTCCATCCAGCACTTCAGTTCACATGGGAGATCAGTGAGACCAGTGTATTATTCCTAGACATTCTCATTTCTATCAATGATAATAGGCTGAGCACATCTGTCTTTTACAAGCCTACTGACTCCCACAGCTATCTTCTCTTCTCATCCTGTCATCCTAAGCACACTAAAACTGCTATCCCTTACTCTCAATTCTTACGTCTTCGTCGCCTCTGCAGTGAAGACGACGACTTCGATGCCAAATGTTCAGAAATGAGAAGCTTTTTTGTGAATCGTGGTTATCCTTCCCACCTTTTAGATACTGCCCTTAACAAGGCCTCCCTTATACCCCGTTCAGACACCTTAAGAGAACCTTCGGTTTCAATTTCCAATCAAAAAGTACCTTTATTTTTAACCTTTCATCCCTTCAATTTTAAAGTAAGGGACATCATTTGCCTATATCTTTACATGTTAATTCTATTTTGTTATGATTGTTATGACTACTTTATTTTCATTGGTTAATATTTTGTTCATGTAACAGGTTTTATAGCGTTGCTATAAAAGCTGATGTAATGTGTTTATCTGTCTACTAATTTTTCCTGACGAAGGGCTTTAGCTCGAAACGTCGAGATTTTGTTTATATCTCTTAGGCCCACGCGAAGCAACCCTCAATTTGTTCTATCTGTTACAATGTTATGTTAATGTGGTATTTATAATTAATTTTTTCTTTCCATCTAAGTGATTAAAGAAGCCAATACAAACGCTACCCATGTATGCCCCAAGAGAATGCCAGGTCAATGTAGCGGAGATTCTTCATGCATATATGTATTAAAACATGTATATCTATGGAAAAAGGCAGTGCACCACAAAACAACCAAATGGATAATGATCCTATATGACAGTACCTCTTTGAATCTACTATGTAATTCGACTGTCGGACTTAAATGGCATATATGAAACAAGACAGATATGAACCAATATATTGAGATATTCCGTACCAAATCTCATACCATTGGCCTAGGTATAATGGAATGTATCTTGCAAGCTGTTTATAGTCATATGGCTCCCTTGAGGCCAGTAGACTTTGAAAGATAATGTAGCTGGGATTATGCATACATATATGTATTAAAGCATGTGTATCTATGGAAAAAGCCAGTGTACCAGAAAGCAACCAAATGGATAATGACACTACCTCTTTGAATCTACTATGTAATTCGACTGTCGGACTTTAATGACATATTATATGAAATAAGACAGATATGAACCAATATGTTGAGTTAAAAATCAAGCTCCCTTCATCACGTAAAAGCAAGTTCTGAAGACAAATAGACAGATTTGAACCAGTATGTTGAGATATTCCGCACCAAAGCGCATACCATTGGCCTAGGTAAGTTGTCTGGCTCAATATTGTTACTCACATAACATACAGGTATTAGACTGTGCTATTTACCGTACCGGTACAAAGATATTTATCAAATATTGTTCTGAAATGAGTTAAAGACGGCGAGATATCGAAGCTCTTAGATGCATAAGTCGTTAAGAGATTTAAATTGTACTCATTCCAATTACAAGACTACAAAAAAGCCATGTACAAATAAGTTGTAAAACAACTTATTTTAATGAACCCCTGCACTTTTACGTTTGATAAATTTTGTACATTTCTAAAAGTTTGTTTACATCCAAGCAGTCTAGCACAAGCAGTCTAGCAGTTTGACAAACAACTTCCAGTCAAAAAACATTCTAAATTCTAAATTCTATGGCAAAGGTCCGTTATACCTTGGTAAATCTGGTAACGGTAAAAATAGCAAAAAAATAAAATTTACAAGAAAACTATACGTCAACTTACTGCAGTCAATGAGTATTGCATACTGATGAACAGAAGTCATCTCTTTTATAATTCTTTCTATATATAGAATGGTTGCATTAATTTTTCGAATTATTGTGTCATGTTGTCCTTCAGAGATGCAGTTGCTTTGATTATTGTTTCCAGGTCTTTTTTTTGTCATCAAAGTTCTCCACTCATCATTCTTTCATTTTGCTCTGCAATGTTTTGAATTAGTGTGCACAAACCCAGTGTCACCCAGTCCGGTCTTCTTGAGTGATTTAACTTCACCGTTTCCTTGGTCGTTGAAATGTTCATTGTGGTGGGTGGTTTTCCTCATTTATTAATGTTAATAACCGAATTATAATTAGTCGTACTTATTTAGTAAATATTGTTTTAATTAAGGTTAAGTACCTAGCCTACTTCAATTCCCTCATCATGACTTTAGGCGTAATGGGTCAAGCACAAAAACGAATAACATTGCTTGATTTAACATATTCCACATGTGCATACATTAAGACTTTACCAGAATACTCATTCATCATTCTTTCATTTTGCTCTGCAATGTTTTGAATTATTGTGCACAAAACCAGTGTCAGCCAGTCCGGTCTTCTTGAGTGTTTTTTAACTTCACCGTTTTGCTGCTCGTTGAAATGTTTTTGGGGTAGGGGTATAATGTTAATAACTGAAGTCGATATCTTCTCAAAAAACGTTTCTTTCCCATTCAACGCAAACGTTTCCTTCAACAGAGAATGTTCCCCACCACCGGTTTCTGCTTTTCTTCTCTCTGCTCTTCTTTAGTTTCACTTCACAAGATGTATTGAGATGCTCCGAAGGCCAGGTTGTTCACCTCGAATTCATGGGTAATAACAATTCTTTCCATATAGAATGCTTGCATAATTCGTTCAGTTTCTTCAATAATTTCCTTGTTAATTTCTTCAGCTTTCTTATGTAAGACAGATGTGTCATCTTTTGAAATTGTTTAAGTTACCATTTAATACCACTTTAATATGATTTTAAGGCTTAATAAAGCACCATCAGTTGCGCTAACACATAGGTTGCACACGATAAATAGAATATTAATAGTAAAAAACTGTCACACATATAAAAGGCTACGATTCTATGCGCATAGTTCACTGGTATGCAGCCTAATATTTTGCAATGCGGATGCTGGTTGTGCTCACTAACTGTGCTCTTAAATTAAAAACATTTGAATTTAAAATTGCTCAACAATATTTCCTACATACTATGTTTTTTTTTTGTTTTTTTTTTATATAAACTTTATTTAAATGTTAACCTCAAAAGCCATAGGCTTATCGGGGAGGCTCACATGAAATTACAATTTTTTTAAAATAAATTATTTACAAGTATATAAATTACAAAAAGTAGAGGTTGTCAACATATTTTCGGTAGAATTTGCATTAATGTTTTGCTCCTTTGCCTTTGGTCGGCACTCGTTCATGCGTAGTAATTGATTTTCCATGGCTCGGATTTTATGGCTGAGCTTTGATTCCAGAATGACGACGTCCAACTTTAAACCCTCCACCTCCGGAGACAAATCCGAACATACGCAGCCAATGCACTGCTGTTTCGTTGTTGAGTTTCCGTTGAGAGAGTTCTCAGTGTTAGTAGCTATGTCCGCGCTAGCCTCGACACTATCAGGGTTGAAAGTTGTAAACATGGCATTGATCATATAGTTTTTAATTCTGTTTGCATCTCTTCCGTCGACCGTTAGAAACTTTTTGTTTTTCATCCAGAGAATCTTTACATTATCGGCTTCGAATAGCTTCTTTTCACCCGCCGGGGATGACCAGGTTCCTTCTAGCTCGAGGTTATCTTTTACAAACTCCTTTAAACCACCAAGGTCGCCAGCCCAAGACAGTCTTAAGTTCGCTGACATATCAAATATGTTCAGTAATCAGTACAAGTTTGAGATATACACAGTGTTTGTCGATCGGTTCGGGAAAGCTAGTGGAGCTGGGTTAATCTTTTTGAGATCTGACTTCTCGGTCTCTGCCAAAAAGAATGATGTGCTATTTTAAAATTATTTATACCACCACCTTGGCCATGCTGTCCTACCATCCCTGGATTAAGTTCCACGTCGCCAGAGAGTAGAACCAAACGAGGCAGATAAAAATAACATGTAGAATTCGGATAGTAAAGTACTTTGGAGGCGAAGAACTTCTTTCTTCGAGGCAAACCAAACCCAAGATGGCGTCTTAAATTTGTACCATTCTGCCATTCCGTTTCAACAAGACTGCCTTTATTAAATCTTCCCTTTGCTTGTATAATACTGTGGTAGGTATTACACATACCATATTGTGAAGGAAAGGCCAGAATCCTGACAAAGCGTGCCAAGCAAAGCCAAATAACCAGGGAGCAAACAAATACACGAGTCATAGTTACGAAGTAATAGTCAGTATACAAGACCATTTCCTGTAGATTGGATATACCGTTAGGCTCGACGCATTCACTAACACTCGTATCATCGACATACTCCCAACAGAGTTTGAGTATGTTTATTAACTATCTTATAGAAATGAGACAATTTATGAATTTTTCTTCTGACGCTCAACTCTTCCCAAGCAAGTTCATCCCTAAGGTTTCTTGAACTAGTACCTGCTATAGCCCCAGTAACGACTTTGACTGACTCATATTGGACACTTTCAAGTAACTCGCTGTTTCCAGCAGTACAATTATCCCATATAAGATCCCCATACTCCATAATTGGACGTATCAGGCTCTTATACAAACAAGCAAGAGTTGACCTATCATTTTAAACCTTAATAACTTTAACAAATTTAATCGTTTGGAGGCCTTTTCATATATTGAAAATATGTGACTATTCCATGACATATTATTTTGAAGAGTAAGACCAAGGTGGGTATAAATATCAACTTCTTCGATATCACACCCTCCCATTGACAGCACCGGATGATTTTGTCTTTCTCTCTTATTCGAAAAAGTCATAGATCGGGTTTTTGAGGGGTTCATTGTCACTAACCACCTATCAGACCACGTTGAAATCTTTGTTAAATCATAATTTAAAAGTTGTCCAGAATCTGTTGGATTATCGACAACTTCAAAGAGGGTTGTATCATCAGCAAAGATGAAAGGACAGGATTCTAGATCATCAATCAAATCATTTATATAAATTAAAAACAAAAGCGGCCCCAACACCGACCATTGCGGAACCCCGGAACCAACCTTTTCCCATTCAGATGACTGCCCTTCTACAACTACACGTTGCATTCTATTTTTACCACAGATTTAATTAATAATAAATAATGAACAGATCATATCTTGAAAGAGGTCAATCACCAAGTCTCTAGGTTCGGGCATTTGCATAGATGTGCCAGGCTTAGTGGATAGTGGATCGGTATCTACAGTGCAGTCAAAGTCAGCCATCCTTATTAATTTGAATCTAAAAATATATATGTATAGATTTAATTTAATTTATTTATTTCATTTTTTTAACTTAGTCGAACACAAACATATTTTGTATGGCTGCCTGGCTAGGCCAATGAGATAATCTTACCCTCTGGTTTCATATTACTGTGAGAGCTCTATGCTAGTAGAGCATTTTCTTGCTCCACAGATTTAAAAGAAACAGCCAAAGTCTTGTTTTGAAGTTTCGTGCGTTTCCATAAATGTGCCGGGCTTGGAAATCATTGAATTAGTTGGTCTTGGTTTATTAGACCGTAGTGGCTCGTATTTTAAAGTTCGTGGGACAACGAGAAATTATGGTGGGTGAGAGCACCTCTTTGTCGAAGAATATCTCGGGAACTAGTCTCCTCGCATGTGTTATCATTCCATAATTCTCTTTCCAGCTCATATACATTTAACTATCTTCTTTCAATTCACTTTTTGCGGTGCTATTCTCGCGTTTAAGCGATAATATTCAAAATTTGGTTCGTGAGGAACCAGACAGAAGCTGGTAATATAGTACCTACTGTATAATCAACTGAACCTATTATTGAACCTATTATTTTACCTGTCCGTAGTGGCTCGTATTTTAAACTTCGTGGGACAACGAGGAATCCATCGCCTCCCTGGCATCGTGACTTTCTTCTAGTTGCGCACCAGTAAATAACCATTATTACCAAAACTATATGTATATAAATAATATACTATGCAGTGGCATAGCAATGACGTCGACAAACTTTAAACCAAATATATTGTTCATCCTTTGTGAAAGGTTGACGGCAACATTTCTTATCCACATTTCCAACAAGGAATTTTTGCTCGGCTTCGTCCTTGTTGTCCACGGGACCCGGGTTCTTTAGTCTTCTAAGGGTGAGTCAACGCTAGCCAGTGTTGAGAGAATGTCCTTGTCTTGTTCTCTCTATCTGTTGTATTCAAGGTAAGAACTCTGTGCATAAAAAATAAATAATAATAATGGGGGGTGCCATATTCGGATCAAACGTTTGATACACCTATACAAAAATAAAATAAAATATTGTTGTACTTAGTACTCATTAATCAACACGATTACACTGCTGGTATTATTTCGTTCTTTCTTCATAAAATTGACCAAAGTAACGCACACGTCATTTGTCGGTCGGTGCTGGTGCCAGGCTTAGTGATGTGCCAGGCTTAGTGATGTGCCAGGCTTAGTGATGTGCCAGGCTTAGTGATGTGCCAGGCTTAGTGATGTGCCAGGCTTAGTGATGTGCCAGGCTTAGTGATGTGTCAGGCTTAGTGATGTGCCAGGCTTAGTGATGTGCCAGGCTTAGTGATGTGCCATGCTTAGTGATGTGCCAGGCTTAGTGATGTGTCAGGCTTAGTGATGTGCCAGGCTTAGTGATGTGCCATGCTTAGTGATGTGCCAGGCTTAGTGATGTGTCAGGCTTAGTGATGTGCCAGGCTTAGTGATGTGTCAGGCTTAGTGATGTGCCAGGCTTAGTGATGTTCCAGGCTTAGTGATGTGCCAGGCTTAGTGGATAGTGGATCGGTATCTACAGTGCAGTCAAAGTCAGCCATCCTTATTAATTTGAATCTAAAAATGTATATGTATAGATTTTATTTAATTTATTTATTTCATTTTTAAACTTCGTGGGACAACGAGAAATTATGGTGGGTGAGAGCACCTCTTTGTCGAAGAATATCTCGGGAACTAGTCTCCTCGCATGTGTTATCATTCCATAATTCTCTTTCCAGCTCATATACATTTAACTATCTTCTTTCAATTCACTTTTTGCGGTGCTATTCTCGCGTTTAAGCGATAATATTCAAAATGTGGTTCGTGAGGAACCATTTTTATTGCGAAAATATGCGGAACCTTCACTGACCTTGAAATATGGAAGTCAATGCTAGGCTGAGAAATCTCCTTGTACTATATAGTAAATCACATCTCTATTCGTTGTATTCAAGATAAGAATACTCTCTGCATAAATAATAATAAATAATAATCGATGATTTTACCTGTAGTGGCTCGTATTTTAAACTTCGTGGGACAACGAGGAATCCATCGCCTCCCTGGCATCGTGACTTTCTTCTAGTTGCGCACCAGTAAATAACCATTATTACCAAAACTATATGTATATAAATAATATACTATGCAGTGGCATAGTATACTATTTCCCAACACTCCGATTCATGCTCAGTGGAATTAAGATATGGATAAAATAGTGATCCAGCGGCCTAAGCCGAAATGCAACAGCTTGGCTGAATTTAACGGTGGACGACCGCATAAAATTTTGTGGGAGGAGGGTGGGTCGTTTTTACCACTTAAGCCGCTGGAATGAACTGAGCAAGAATCAGCGTGTTTTTGTCCCATATTTATAGTCTATCACCCACGCTACATCGTTCCTCATAGTTACCCATGCATTCAGCCTATTATTATTACTTATTCTCACTTCGCATATAATTATAGTATTGTGAATAGTATACTATTTCCCAACACTCCGATTCATGCTCAGTGGAATTAAGATATGGATAAAATAGTGATCCACGTTACACCCACTTCCACTGCGAACCCCCTGCCAAATATCTCATTACCAATCCCCTTCAAATTCCCAATTCTCAATCCCAAACCTCTACTCCCAACCTCAACTCCAAACCTCAACCCTACCTTAACATTTAAAAATTTTACTCTTTTCCACCTTACATATGGCGAAATTGTATATATTGTTATCTTACTATATGGGAAAATACAATCAATCTTCCAAAGACGAATCAGATGAAAGTCGCTTCTGTGGATTGGCAACAGGAAACGAACTGACAAACTTCCTGAGTTGGTTAAGATCCTGCCATGAATCGGTCGAGTTCCCAGATTGTGCACTTGCAAGTCGAGCCGGAGCGAAGCACCGGGCGAATTAAGGACTTTAGCCAATTGGAGATAATGAAGAGCGGTATGTCTCCTTGTCCATCCAACATGATCCATAATCTCTGATAATTCTGCACCAGACAATGCCAAAGTAATCGCACAACCTGATCTAAACCCATGTAATGTTTCACCCTCGTCTGCTCCCATCTGTTGCAAGTATAATTTCAATCTCGCTTCCGCAGCCGTGGACGTAAATGGAACATCCTGAATTCCCCCCGACGGTGTACTAGGACGAAAAAGATAACCACGAGTGAGGTCAACCGAAAATTGTCGCGCCACTTCCATATACAGTTCGATACCTTTGATCGGACAAATAACAGTGTGGGGATTTCGTCGTACGCCAAACACTTGTTCATCTCCATCTCTCAAAGTTTTCCCCCACACATGGTTGAACAGGAAACCATCATCGTTAGGAAAACGTAGAATCTCCGGTACCTTGACCTGCCCTAAATCACCAGGTCTATCTCCACTAAAAAAGGCGGTTTTAAAATAGGCTTGATCCCTGGCAACAATAAAACGCTGAATTGGTGTAATCTCAGGACTCTCGAGTACCCGTTGTAAATGTGTAGAAAGGTGTGTTAATTTATCCACAAAAAACGGCGTAGCTTGCTTCGATGTTACTCGAGCCTGTAACTGCTCCCTCGTTACACAGCGAAGATAATCTTTGACCGATTTATCCGCGGCGGGGTTTCCCAGTCCCAAGCGGCGATCCCACTCACCATCACGGCCATGTGCATGGAATATCGCTCTTAACTTGCCAATATATGAATCCACAGTTTTATAAGACAGTCTCACTGGACAAGTACAGGAATGGCGACCCCGTTGCCCAAGAAATTGACAGCCATTCTCATGAACCTGCGTTTTCCCATTCCTATCCTTATACACCAGAAAACGACATAAATCACGTGGGATCACTGTAGCGAGGTTAACAGATCCAGGAAGAGCAGTCAGAAAAAATTCAAGTTCTCGTTGCAAGGAGTCCTTCTGTCTTGAATAACTAGTAGCCTTATCATAATTGCATAACTGTTGTAAACGGTGATCCAATTGTTCAAAGTCAACATCTGCAAAAACAAAACCGGGTTGAATAGTGACCTTCCTTTGATAGCCGCATTGTTGACAATATCGAAAATCACTATCATTGGCATGAGAACACTGCGGACATCGAACAGACGGTACAAACAGCTTTGCTACTACGGGAAGCATCTATAATAATAGTAAATATGTTGCAATGATCGTCCGCCATATGGAGGTATAAAAATAAAAAAACCCAAAAAAAACGGTTTTAAACAAACATCACAATTTAATGATAAAATACGTAAACAACGATAGATACACGTAACCGAATCTAACTAGAACACGAGTGAAAAAGCCCACAAGTTACCCACAATTCCTGGTTGTGGGGCCCATCCTTGGCTGGAAGGCACTAACAGCGCTTGGGAATCTCCCGCTGGCGCCAGCAAAAATGATTTGCCTGTTCTTGCTTGGAGTCTCGGCCACCAATACTCTCTCGGATAAATATCAAATACCAATATGGTGCATGACTGAGCATACGATTCCAAAAATCGAAGTACGGGACCGACCAAATTCCTAGGCGGGAATACGTATGGTTGACGAAGAATGGCATGATGCTGATTTAAATCTTGCGCAAAAAGGTTAACGCCAGCCGAATTTGGTGATGGATGTGGAGTAAAATGAGGTAAAGAATTGCCAAACATATCTCTCATTACATTCGAATCTAAAGCCATAAGATCAGCAGTATGACCCTCTTCCCCACCAAACTCCCGTTGGATTAATGACCACAACTGAGGCGTTAATGTAGAGTCCATAGCGGATAAACGTCGCGATGGAACATCTGCCGGATTCTCTGTCGTCGGAACATAATAGAGATGAAGCGAAATATTCAACTGCACCGTTAGAAAAAACAACTGCTTGAGAACATTATTAAGCGAAGAACTCCTTCCACGTTGGTTATTCCAGGAAGAAACAACAGCTTGGTTATCAACCAAAGCGTCTACCCACGCGTTACACAAAACGCTTCTGTTTGCTAAGAGAAACTTGTTAATCGCTATGGCTTCTTTCGTAGCAATATCACAGGAATGATCCTCTGGAGACCAATAATCGGAAGTCTCCAAAGTTAGAGTAGGGGAGAGAATACATCCTACCCACCCGGAACCTGAGGCATCCGTTGCGATAGAGATGCGAATATGTCGTTCATCGCGCCACGGTAAAGGGTCATCCCACGTTTCAAGGAACAACCAATGAGCCACCTCCTCCTTCAACCTACCGCTCACGGGAATGAGACGACGCAACTTGTGACCCCAAGAAATCATAGCATTCATCTCTCGAGTAAATAATCTCGCTGCTGGAACCACCAAAGAAAATGATACGCATTTGCCTACCAGGCGCTGTAAAGTCTTAACTGTGACTGTAGATCGTTCTAAAATATCGCGAACAAGTCGTAAGAACTTGTCTCTTTTGGCAGGGATTAATCTAAACACTTGTCCCGAAGAGTCAGAACGGAATCCAAGATAAGGAACAATCAACTGCGGGGTGAGAATTGACTTGCCAAGACCAAGAAAATAACCCAGATGCACAAGATGAAGCACGACTAAAAATATGGCCGCTTGAGCCGCTGCATAGCACCGCTTCTCGAGAGTAGCCAACTTCAAATACGCACCTTTATGCAATGGAATTTGTAATTGTCCATTATGCCTGTCGTCAATATATAATGAACATGGGATACCAATTGACCGGAAATAATTCGTCGCAACGAGACCGGTATTATGATAAATGTAAGGAGAACATTTCCACCCAAACGGTAAAGTATTGTAGGTAAAATACCAGCCACCCCATTGAATGCCAAAATAGGTGCGACTTGTATCTGTCAGAAGAATGTGATCATAACCGGATTTATCATCAAGTACAGTTTGGTACGAGTCCTTGGTCACATAGCGCGGCAAATCAGTCAACTTATCCAGCTGGAAAGGTTTATCGCACATCCATAAATTAAGGTATCGGGCGTCATGGCACAACCGAGGTTTTGTCGGTTCAACCGTGAGGGGAAGAACAATATGAGGAGCCGCGACTTCGCCTACTCTCCCCAGTAACGAAATAGCTCCAGACTTAACCCGATCAATCAATGTCTGCCGAATAAATGCCGCAAACGGTTGACATGAAGCGTTATTCTGAAATATTTTGTGAGGAGGACGGTCGGAATCATAGGCTTCACCTCGGAATGTACCTTTATAAGGCTGAAAATAATCGGATACCGAAACGTTATTTTTAAGCCAATGTAACACCTCCTGCTGTTTGGGAGATGGAGAACATTCCCCCAACAATTGTATACCAGTGATCTACATGATCATGTAATGAACCAGCGCGAAAAGACTTTGGATCTCGCACAAACACGTTATTGACATCAGCAAGTAATTCCCCCGATTGAACTGCCTGAGCTGAAGCAAGAAGGGCATGATTAGAAGTCATCCCTCCGCTGACATCGACGGGCCTTCCCTCCGGATTTATCCATTTTACCACGTTCGTCTCAGATGTAGCTTTAATAATATTTCTATCAAACTGTTCATCACGTTCCCAAGGCAGTGTTACCTGGAAGGTAATTGATGTACACTATGAAATCAGAAAAAAGCCCGCCAAGCCAGCAGAGAGATGACAACTTTGACCCAGTAAACCAGGAGGGTTGATTTAGTTACCCCTTTTCAAAGCCATCAAAACTCCGTGACAGAACGGACCATTACTGACACATGTAGCAACGACTCAAACCAGGCTAGTTATGTTGAGTTAAAACCTTAAAAAATTAAAGTGATTCCCGCACGCGTTCCATGAGAAAAGTCATATACATAGTCATAGTAGCCTGATATCCGACTTACGTTCTAATTCACTACGCTCAAACGAACGTAAATTATTTACTTCCTATATACTACAAATCAGCACACGTACACATCGGATAACATGGGTAATGCTCATCACACCAACCAGATAGGATTTATTTCAGTTTTTTAAATATTTTTTACATACTTCGATTAATATCATTATTATACTTAACAAGTGTATCACAACGCAAATAAATTATCTAGTAATGTATCTAAAGCCCGAGACTTTCGGTAACTCGCAGTCTGTTCTTAACACTTTCGTGAACATACATGTCCTTTGCGATATCGGTTTTCCACCGCCCGTGTAGTTTTAGAAGTCGTTCTGCAACACACCCATTATTAGCTGCTGCGGTGGCTCCGCCCGATCTCAAACTATGTAGACCATATTTCTTCTCGTCGTATCCACATCCTTGTAAACATTCTTTAAATATTTCCCTGCATCTTGTGTAAGAAAGTCTTGTGCCATATAGTTTGAACATATCGGAAGACCTAAAAAATCTCAAAGGTCTAAAAATAGGTAAGTTCGGTTCAGAACTGGCACTCGCAGCCTCGATATATCGTTGTAAAACGTCAACTGGACAGTACTTATTGCCCAATTTCTTTATGTATACGTAATTTCCTTCCCTATATACATCGTTTTTAGCGGTGGGTACAAGTATGCGCACATGATCGTGTTCATAATGAATGTGACTGGTCATTATATTCGCCAATTCGCTATATCGAAAAAATCCGCTAAAGCCAATACTGCATATACAAGCTATTGTCAGGTCTTTCAGGCTGGCGTGTGGAAGTGCATGTTTTTCTATAATCTTTTGTATGATTTCGGCTGTTATTGGTTCTTTCTTATTTATAGGCTGCAATTTCGATCTTTTAGCAGTTTCTAGGATATTCCGACAGATTGGAGTATCCAGAGGATTTTCAATTTGATATGGTACAAATGTATGCAACCACTTCAATGCTGCATGAGCAGCGACAACATTTGCATAAGATTTCGATTCATCGTGTCTTTTATACAGGTAAATAGCTGCCGTTGATACAGGTATTGGTATAATTATCCTACCAAAAGCCGTTACATTCCACTTTAGAAACTTACGAATTTCTTGTAGATATTTTCTGGAAGTAGAATCCGCTCTTGATTTTATGAGAAAATCTACAAAAACCTTGGTTTCAGGTTTCACATTCCTGGGAACATTTTTCCACTCTGCACACTCATTTAACATCTAATTGAGACAAACAAATGAAACAATATCATAAAACAATTAATGCAAACAAATGCCATAGAAAATAAAGTCTTGATACATATTGCAGCGACCAACGTCATAAAACAAATTTATATTGCAATTCATTTAGGCCAGTGCCTATTAATATTATACGCATTTTAACATTATTACACACTTTAATCAGGCCAGCGCCATTAATTAATTGGAACAGAGCCAGCGCCCTTAAAACATATTACATCGGCCAGCGCCGTCCATAACAAAATCGTTTAGCACAATTTTATTTGTGAGAAAAATCCATTCTAAGGGCTAAAATTTCTCCATAAAAGCGTTCCGATCCGAGCAATGAATTGGTATTTTTCCCGTGTGTTAATACTTCTCTGCCACTAAGGACTTTATACTCGACTATGAAATTAGCTAAATGTCTCGATATGACTGGCCAGAAATATGACGAAGGCCAAAACGGAACAATAACTGTTGCTTTCGCCTCTTGATTTTGTAGATAGTGCAAAGCTCTGGCGATAAGGCAAATTGGTGGAACTACAAGGCAGTTCTCTCCTATTATATTTTGGACGAAAAAATCCACTCCTGTGCAACCCGGATTCCAATGCCACGAAAAGAACCTTGGGATTTTTGTATTGTAGTAATTCGCAAAACAATCTATCGTGTGAGGGCCCCATACTTCCTCCACTTGATCGAAACACTCTTTCGTAATCTGCCAATCATCTATATCAATGAGCCTACTTATGTAATCGGCTCTTTGTATCTCAGTACGTGGAATCCACTCGATTTCAAATTCAATTTTATGATCTAGACAGAGCTTGTAAATTCTAATTGCTATGTTGTGTAAATCTTTTCTCATGCTACCGACTCGAGCAATGCTACATGCTGTCTGGCTATCTGAAAACCACTTGACGTAAGCGTGATTTAATAATGGAATAAACGATTCCAAGGCATATTCGATTGCTGAAAGTTCTCTCCAAGTGGAGCTACGTTGACTTTCTTCATTTGTCCAATGCTTATGGCAAATTTGTTCACCATTTAACGACATATGTGCTCCACAACCCGACGCGCTTGCGTCTGAATAAACAACGTAATGTGACTGAGTTCTAGCCTGAACCAGTTCCCTTGAATTCAATTGTTTTAAATTGCTTTCCCAAAACTCAATTTCTCTTATGCAGTAATCATCCATACTAAACTTCAAATCCCAACCGCTAGCTGCGGCTACTGACATGCTGCAGTGTCGAATCATTATTTGACATACGTTTCGTGTAACTGCACTGGTGGAAATAATCTTTCCTGTAAACGAAGCGAGTTCTCTGGCGGATATGTAAAATTTTTGCGATTTCAAAAACTGGATGGTTTGAAAAATGCTTGCTACCCGGCGTTCGGTGATAGAAATTATGCCACTTAAAGAATTCCAGATCAGGCCAAGCCAAACTATTTCTTGGCACGGTTGCCAGATAGATTTTTCTTCGTTTGCAACTAAACCAGCATGATTAATATCTGCTCTAATTTTTGTCGATAAATTCAAGCAGTCATCGTAATTGCCTTCTGTTAACCACCCGTCGTCCAGGCATAAAGCTACATTCGTACCCTGGCTTCTCCAATACTTTTCTAACGGTTTCATACATTTTGTAAATACGAAAGGTGCAGTTGATAAACCAAATGTTAAGACAGTAAACTGGTAATATGTAAATGTTTTATCTTCAGGGCTCTTCCAAGCAAACCCTAGGAATGTTTGGGAAACAGGATGAATATCAATATGATGATACCCACTTTTCAGGTCGAAAGAAATCATATAGCTTTCTTTCTGAAAATAAGTCAATGCAGTTTTCCAATCTTCATATTTAATGTTTTGTTTTCGTACGTAATTGTTCACATGCCTTAAATCCAGAATAAGTCGTAATTTTCCAGATGGTTGAACTGACACAGACAATGGATTAACGACTTGCGGCATGGCTTTTGTTTTAATTATCCTGTTGGATTGTAGTAATTCTAAAATCGCTTTCTGTACAAAATCTTCATGTCGTAAAGCTGACTTATTGTTTCGTAAACAAACACCTGGTGGAATTTCTATGAATGGTATTTTGTACCCTTCTTGAATAACCGAGAGAACGAAATCTGACGCGCCAATATTTTCCCAAAACGTAACATGTCTTTTTAACCTACCCTTTACTGAAGGGGCTACAACTGTGTCTAATTCACACTCATATTTATTTTCTGATACCTGATAAATCCACTCTTTGGGGTTGTCACTATAAGCTGGATCGTCCGTTTGTGCTTCCAACTGAACCTGCTCCTCCTGATCTGTTATCATGTGTGGGATTGGCAAATGTGAAGCCACTTCTGTTAGACCGATAACTGACTGGCCACGATGCTCTGCAATTTCTTGCCCAATGCCCAAGACGTTGGCATCTATAACATCGTTTTTCTTGACCAAATTCTGCACGGCCTAATAATAATAAAAATATATACAGTATCGGACAATTTCACGTTTCGAAACTCGGATGGGTCTGTGGGTGGGCATTGTTGGTGTATTGAGAGAGTGCCCGTGTGCTTTCAAACGAGGATTTATCAATCTAGCATTAACCAATGAAATCTAGCCTTTTGAAATTACAAATGCGTGATGTCCTATAATGCAAATTTGTTTGCATACCGTAAGAAAATACATTTACGTTCTAATTCACTACGCTCAAACGAACGTAAATTATTTACTTCCTATATACTACAAATCAGCACACGTACACATCGGATAACATGGGTAATGCTCATCACACCACCCTAATTGAGATATCACAAAGAATAACGCGGGTACCATTACGTACACTCACCGCGAAAAAGCTGATTGTCGCCTGTCTTGAATTTCTTTGCATCATTGACGTTACTTTTGGGATTATCTTTACGGCGCTTCTCAGCAGCTGATTTGGCTTTCTTAATTCGCTTCTCGTCGTCGGTATCAGAAGCCAGATCATCCGATTCGTACTCTTCTACCACTAGCCATCCATCCTTATTCTTGTCAGCAATCTTGATCAGCTTTTGCCTTCTCTTTATTGTGTTATTCGCTTTTGTTGCTAACTCTCGAACTTTCTGAGGGTCGTCGGCATTGTCGGCGATACGGCTAATGATTTCGTCCACTTGGGCGTTGAACTCGAATTGCTTCCTGTTGCCTTTGAATTTGAATTCTGTTGCTTGTTTCTCTATAGATGCTTTAGTCTGAAATTGTTTGCCTTTCTCTTCGAGTTGCGATGATAAATATCCTTTAAACATCGAAAATACTTGGGTCACTAACGCCGTATTCTGTACTTCCCCAGCTGTTTCCTCGGCCGTTGAAGGACCAGCTTCAGCTATGTCGTTTTCTTCACTCATTTTGCTTGTTTATCTGGAGATCCTATACATTGTTGGTGTATTGAGAGAGTGCCCGTGTGCTTTCAAACGAGGATTTATCTATCTAGCATTAACCAATGAAATCTAGCCTTTTGAAATTACAAATGCGTGATGTCCTATAATGCAAAGTTGTTTGCATACCGTAAGAAAATACATTTCCTATACGGCAAAAACAAACAACGAAACCCGAAATTACATTCCCTAATAATTCAACTCAAATAACACACAGATAGAATTGTATCAACATTTTATTGATTTATTTTGTAACACATACACATTACATCCACACTCAAATAAACTCGAACTTGTTAAGAGTTCCATTAAAGTCAGTTCCGTTGTTCTGGTTGACGTCTCTGCCCTCGACCATAAGTACCACTGGTACTCGATTGCTCTAAATCACGTTGTCGAGCAAAACAATTCGCCTTGATATGTCCAGGTTGCAAACAATAGAAACAACGAAGAGGACTGCGACGTGGCATAGGGTAGTCTCGACCTGACCTTGCAGCTCGTGTGGATGGACGATACTCGGAGTTTTCACGGCGGCGAAACGACTTCTCCATCTTCGTGACAATATCCAATACTTTATCATGATCTTTATCGCCCAACAAACGCAGCATCAAGGTTTGAAATTGAGCTGACGACAACTCTAACTTCTCACGTAACGTGTTATAGACCAAGCGATAATAAGTTTGTCTTTCGTGTTTAGTGTCATGAGCGGTACACTGTAAAGATTCCACCATAGAAAAAGCATCAAACTTATTGAATTCCGTCAAAGGACGAGCACAGTATTCCAAAAGTCGGCCGAGTCGATTTTCTACCGACGTAAGTGTGAGATTCTCAATAGACTGCTTCATTACTTGTAATTCACCTTTCAATTTCTAACAGAAAATAATAACCACACAAAAATCATTATATGAATATCAAACTGCATAGCATAAATCCATATAACTCAAATCGGTCGTATATTTTACTAGCCACGGTTCAAAACTAAATATTTATAGCGTCAGCAGTCAATCAACTTATCTGAGCATGACAAAACACATGATCGTCAACAATAAAAAACCATCTTTACCGCACATAAAACAAATACTTTATATTAAAATAAAATCCATGTTACTATTTGTAAAACCCGACACCCAAGCACAGACTAAAATGCCGAAGTCAACACCCTTTATTATTAACTTTCTGCAAACACAACTGAGCAACGCACTGTTTCAGCCAAAATTTTGAATAACACAATAGTACAACGACAAATGGTTTCAGTTCAATGTACACCAGAATAAAATCTAAAGTCAGTCAAATATATCGCGCCGTATCCGCCCATGCAGACTATTATGTCTGAAATCTTTATAATCCCCTTCAACCATGTTACACAATGAAGGAATTTATTCGTCACCACATAATTAACCTAAAGGTCTTAACCAAAGCCTTCCGTGGTTTCTAGGAGATTTCCAGTCGTATAACTCTGTAATCTTTATTTTAAACTATGTATGTATAATATGTATAGGCAGACTTTTATGAGTAAATTAATTAAACAACATGACACAATAAAGGAATTTCCATTGTCACAACATAATGCAGCAAATACATTGTTCGGTATGCACCCATGCAGACTATCAATTCTGAAAGCTATAACCACCTTCAAATATTCTACAATGAAGGAACTCCAAGTGTCACAACATAATTCAGCAAAAATTCCTTGCTCCGTGTGTACCACCTCCCAACGTATTATGCAATGAAGGAATTTCAATTCTCACACATAATTAATATTCAGCAAAAATTCCTTGCTCCGTGTGTACCACCTTCAAACATATTACATAATCAAGGAATTTCAATTGTCACACATAATGCAGCAAAATTCCTTGCTCCGTGTGTACCACCTTCAAACGTATTACACAATGAAGGAATTTCAATTGTCACACATAATTCAGCAAAATTCCTTGCTCCGTGTGTCCCACCTTCAAACGTATTACACAATGAAGGAATTTCAATTGTCACACATAACTCAGCAAAATTCATTGCTCAGTGTGTACCACCTTCAAACTCGTTACATAATGAAGGAGTTTCAATTCTCCCACATAATTCAGCAAAATTCCTTGCTCCGTGTGTACCACCTTCAAACGTATTACACAATGAAGGAATTTCAATTGTCACACATAATTCAGCAAAAATTCCTTGCCCCGTGTGTACCACCTTCAAACGTATTACACAATGAAGGAATTTCAATTGTCCCACATAATTCAGCAAAATTCCTTGCTCCGTGTGTACCACCTTCAAACATATTACATAATGAAGGAATTTCAATTCTCACACATAATTCAGCAAAATTCCTTGCTCCGTGTATACCACCTTCAAACGTATTACACAATGAAGGAATTTCAATTGTCACACATAATTCAGCAAAATTCCTTGCTCCGTGTGTACCACCTTCAAACGTATTACACAATGAAGGAATCTCAATCGTCACACATAATTCAGCAAAATTCCTTGCTCCGTGTGTACCACCTTCAAACATATTACATAATCAAGGAATTTCAATTGTCACACATAATGCAGCAAAATTCCTTGCTCCGTGTGTACCACCTTCAAACGTATTACACAATGAAGGAATTTCAATTGTCACACATAATTCAGCAAAATTCCTTGCTCCGTGTGTCCCACCTTCAAACGTATTACACAATGAAGGAATTTCAATTTTCACACATAACTCAGCAAAATTCATTGCTCAGTGTGTACCACCTTCAAACTCGTTACATAATGAAGGAGTTTCAATTCTCCCCCATAATTCAGCAAAATTCCTTGCTCCGTGTGTACCACCTTCAAACGTATTACACAATGAAGGAATTTCAATTGTCACACATAACTCAGCAAAATTCCTTGCTCCGTGTGTACCACCTTCAAACATATTACATAATGAAGGAATTTCAATTGTCACACATAATTCAGCAAAATTCCTTGCTCCGTGTGTACCACCTTCAAACATATTACATAATGAAGGAATTTCAATTCTCACACATAATTCAGCAAAATTCCTTGCTCCGTGTATACCACCTTCAAACGTATTACACAATGAAGGAATTTCAATTGTCACACATAATTCAGCAAAATTCCTTGCTCCGTGTGTACCACCTTCAAACATATTACATAATGAAGGAATTTCAATTCTCACACATAATTCAGCAAAAAATTCCTTGCTCCGTGTGTACCACCTTCAAACGTATTACACAATGAAGGAATTTCCATTGTCACACATAATTCAGCAAAATTCCTTGCTCCGTGTGTACCACCTTCAAACGTATTACACAATGAAGGAATTTCAATTGTCACACATAATTCAGCAAAATTCCTTGCTCCGTGTGTACCACCTTCAAACGTATTACACAATGAAGGAATTTCAATTGTCACACATAATTCAGCAAAATTCATTGCTCAGTGAGCACCACCTTCAAACTTATTACATAATGAAGGAATTTCAATTGTCACACATAACTCAGCAAAATTCCTTGCTCCGTGTATACCACCTTCAAACGTATTACACAATGAAGGAATCTCAATCGTCACACATAATTCAGCAAAATTCCTTGCTCCGTGTGTACCACCTTCAAACATATTACATAATGAAGGAATTTCAATTGTCACACATAATTCAGCAAAATTCCTTGCTCCGTGTATACCCCCTTCAAACATATTACATAATGAAGGAATTTCAATTCTCACACATAATTCAGCAAAATTCCTTGCTCCGTGTGTACCACCTTCAAACGTATTACACAATGAAGGAATTTCAATTGTCACACATAATTCAGCAAAATTCATTGCCCCGTGTATACCACCTTCAAACGTATTACAAATGAAGGAATTTCAATTGTCAGAACATAATCCAGCAACATACATTACTACATATATACCACCTTCAAACGTATTACACAATGAAGGAATTTCAATTGTCACAACAGTCATAATTGTTCTGTGTGCACCCATGCAGACTATAATGTCTGAAATCTATAACCCCTTCAACGTATTACACAATGAAGGATTGTCAATGCACCCAAATAATTCAGCAAAAATGCATTACTCCGTATATATATGGCACACCCAAATTAACGTCCGTATTCAGTGCTACCATAACCCACATGCATAGCCAGGTAACAGCAATCTCACTGAAAGTATCTCCAAACAATAACTATACGGAACTTTATAAGAAGTAAATGAGCCTAACTAACACAAGCAAAAATGAAGCTAGTAAAGACACACTACTGAAATAGACAATTACCTCAAACTCTTGAAGATTCCCAGGTTGAACTACCGCCACAGGCTGGTTAGCATTATCAAGGTTTACCACATTGTTGTCTTCAACGACTACTTGAGGTGCAGCGGCTTGACGAGCTGGTTCGTCTGCTTGCGGAAAGACTATCTCTGCCTCCGCCATATAGTCTACTGAAGTCTACTGCCTCTACAGACAAAATTTTTTGCGGTCGAAAGCCTCTTAAAAAAGTTTCCACTTAAGCCGCTGGAAAGAACTGAGCAAGAATCAGCGTGTTTTTGTCCCATATTTATAGTCTATCACCCACGCTACATCGTTCCTCATAGTTACCCATGCATTCAGCCTATTATTATTACTTATTCTCACTTCGCATATAATTATAGTATTGTGAATAGCAATGACGTCGACAAACTTTAAACCAAATATATTGTTCATCCTTTGTGAAAGGTTGACGGCAACATTTCTTATCCACATTTCCAACAAGGAATTTTTGCTCGGCTTCGTCCTTGTTGTCCACGGGACCCGGGTTCTTTAGTCTTCTAAGGGTGAGTCAACGCTAGCCAGTGTTGAGAGAATGTCCTTGTCTTGTTCTCTCTATCTGTTGTATTCAAGGTAAGAACTCTGTGCATAAAAAATAAATAATAATAATGGGGGGTGCCATATTCGGATCAAACGTTTGATACACCTATACAAAAATAAAATAAAATATTGTTGTACTTAGTACTCATTAATCAACACGATTACAATGCTGGTATTATTTCGTTCTTTCTTCATAAAATTGACCAAATAACGCACACGTCATTTGTCGGTCGGTGCTGGTGCCAGGCTTAGTGATGTGCCAGGCTTAGTGATGTGCCAGGCTTAGTGATGTGCCAGGCTCAGTGATGTACCAGGCTTAGTGATGTGTCAGGCTTAGTGATGTGCCAGGCTTAGTGATGTGCCAGGCTTAGTGATGTGCCAGGCTTAGTGATGTGCCAGGCTTAGTGATGTGTCAGGCTTAGTGATGTGCCAGGCTTAGTGATGTGCCAGGCTTAGTGATGTGTCAGGCTTAGTGATGTGCCAGGCTTAGTGATGTGCCAGGCTTAGTGATGTGCCAGGCTTAGTGGATAGTGGATCGGTATCTACAGTGCAGTCAAAGTCAGCCATCCTTATTAATTTGAATCTAAAAATGTATATGTATAGATTTTATTTAATTTATTTATTTCATTTTTAAACTTCGTGGGACAACGAGAAATTATGGTGGGTGAGAGCACCTCTTTGTCGAAGAATATCTCGGGAACTAGTCTCCTCGCATGTGTTATCATTCCATAATTCTCTTTCCAGCTCATATACATTTAACTATCTTCTTTCAATTCACTTTTTGCGGTGCTATTCTCGCGTTTAAGCGATAATATTCAAAATGTGGTTTGTGAGGAACCATTTTTATTGCGAAAATATGCGGAACCTTCACTGACCTTGAAATATGGAAGTCAATGCTAGGCTGAGAAATGTCCTTGTACTATATAGTAAATCACATCTCTATTCGTTGTATTCAAGATAAGAATACTCTCTGCATAAATAATAATAAATAATAATCGATGATTTTACCTGTCCGTAGTGGCTCGTATTTTAAACTTCGTGGGACAACGAGGAATCCATCGCCTCCCTGGCATCGTGACTTTCTTCTAGTTGCGCACCAGTAAATAACCATTATTACCAAAACTATATGTATATAAATAATATACTATGCAGTGGCATAGCAATGACGTCGACAAACTTTAAACCAAATATATTGTTCATCCTTTGTGAAAGGTTGACGGCAACATTTCTTATCCACATTTCCAACAGGGAATTTTTGCTCGGCTTCGTCCTTGTTGTCCACGGGACCCGGGTTCTTTAGTCTTCTAAGGGTGAGTCAACGCTAGCCAGTGTTGAGAGAATGTCCTTGTCTTGTTCTCTCTATCTGTTGTATTCAAGGTAAGAACTCTGTGCATAAAAAATAAATAATAATAATGGGGGGTGCCATATTCGGATCAAACGTTTGATACACCTATACAAAAATAAAATAAAATATTGTTGTACTTAGTACTCATTAATCAACACGATTACACTGCTGGTATTATTTCGTTCTTTCTTCATAAAATTGACCAAAGTAACGCACACGTCATTCGTCGGTCGGTGCTGGTGCCAGGCTTAGTGATGTGCCAGGCTTAGTGATGTGCCAGGCTTAGTGATGTGTCAGGCTTAGTGATGTGCCAGGCTTAGTGATGTGCCAGGCTTAGTGGATAGTGGATCGGTATCTACAGTGCAGTCAAAGTCAGCCATCCTTATTAATTTGAATCTAAAAATGTATATGTATAGATTTTATTTAATTTATTTATTTCATTTTTTTAACTTAGCCGAACACAAACATATTTTGTATGGCTGCCTGGCTAGGCCAAGTCGTTCTCTTCGGCTTCGTCCTTAACGTGATTATTGTATCAAGGTCTTTACTTCTCTGCAAACCTTTCGTTTTGCTCTGGAATGTTTTGAATTATTGTGCACAAACCCAGTGCATCTTTTAGTCCGGAACAGATCATATCTTCAAAGAAGTCAATCACCAAGGCTCTAGCTCTTGCCATGTGATCGTGATTGTATATATGTTTGTGGCTCGTATATAGAAATATTTATTTCTATATATTAAAATTAGTAATATACCGTGGATCAATTGAAGTTAACGACCCCCCTGCCCCAAGGGAGTCGTATACTTCAATGGCCATTGAAGTATACGACCCCCCCAAAATAATAGCTTTTCATCATGATTCTCAGAATTTCGTTTAGCTTCTTTTTATATATTTGGTGGTTTCTAAAGTTCTCTGGCTTGCGACGAGACCGTGTTGCTTCAGGAAATCTATCGTCACTTCCATGTTGTCGCCAAAGATTACTTCTCGCAGTTCGTCTGGATAGACATTTCGTCGGTGGAATACTGTTGCAGTATGCTCGCCAAACATTTTAAGGCCTTTTATAACGCCTTTCCAGCAATGAGTCGTCGAACAGATATTTACAAGATGCAGTTTGCGATCAAAACACGGAGACAAAATTGCAAAACAAAACACCTCAACCGCATATTATTGATCGTGTTGAAAGTCTTTGAATTTGTTTGCTGGTCAAAAAATCAATGAACTGAGACATAGAGAAATAGAGAATAAAGGGAAGTCATAAAAATTCCTTTGAAACAGACACAAAAACCCGTAAATTTAACGATATAATACAAGGGGGGTCGTATACTTCAATCCGAATATTTGTGATTGAAGTATACGACCCCATTGGCATAGGGGGGTCGTTAACTTCAATTGATCCTATACCGTTTGCTACTCATTAAGATAAAACGGGCTACCATGTGCATGAACCAGCGACCAATAAAACGTAGAGATATGCATGTTGGCGGATCTGACAGCGAATTGCATGACACCCGTATTCAATACAAAAATTTGAATATGCATAATCATTCATTATCGTTTAAAGGTATTCAACCTCAAGAAATAAACATACAATAGAATGGATACGCGGACCATACAAATCTAGAGATTAGTCATCAGAGTGAAGAATGTATTCATTACAATGAAAACATTATTGATTAATATTTTTAAGCACCAACAGGCGAACAATAAAATGAATGCATAAGCATTACAATGGTCTTAATTGCCAACTGTGTGTTTGTAATAACAATAGAATTCATATCATGTTCATTTAACACAAATGTCTTTTCAATTAAACACTACAAAATATGTGGGATATCAAGCAGGACATGTCATATATCGTTCAGCCCTGGATCGCCTCCCCGTTTAAGCAGCGTGGAATGTACGTTTGCATGAAGCGATACCATTGCCCCGCACTTCGCTGCCGTTATTGTACCGATATTTCGCTGTAAGGCATCTAGGAGAAGATGGGTTCGAAACTCTCCCAAAGGTAGTCGTCGATGTCTTGCCGCATCTCTATCACCCATCAAACGCTGAATTTCGGGACGAGAAATGTCCGCTTTTATTGCTGCTTTAAGGGCGCTTATTGCTTGCTGGAGGTAAAGCACGTTTGATAGCACTGTATTTTCCGGTATCTGGAAGTTGCCAAATCTCTTTTAGCATTTCAGTTACCTCTGTTTTTGCTTCGTCGGTCGTAGCTGGTTCACGAATAGACGTGTTTCAGACAATAATGACAGAGGGGTCTGGGGGTCAGATTTTGGCTACAGATTGTTGATGCATATAAACAGAATAGCCACTGACAAATGATCGGTAAAGGTACAGTTACTATACCATTGCCACAAGTCATATTGCTTGGACAGTTTTAGTACTGTTAAACTTAACCCATTAGTCTAACTTGATAACTCATGAGAACAATATTTGATAAAACAGCACAGTCTCATACCTGTATGTTATGCGAGTAGCAGCTTGAACCAGATAAACTTTCCTAGGCCAATGGTGTGGGCTTTGTTATGGAATATCTCAACATAATGGTTTATTTTTGTCTAATTGTCTCCACAACTTTGTTTCCTGTGATGAAGAGAGGTTGATCTTCATGTATAATATGTATATATATCTTGTGGATATCCACGCAAACATTACTACTAATTTTGTATGTTTTGAGAAATTATAATATTGTTGTAATCCAATCTCGTACACCGAGCCTGCGATCCTTTAGGAAGAATCAAAGGCTCTGGGATAATCCATAACCGGAAGTGAATATGATTGGTCGTTGATACGGAATGAATGTCGCAATAATCATCAACAAATTATTAACCTTATATACGATATATTATATACGACAAATTATTAACGATATATTTTCATGGTTTATATACGAAACAACAGTATATTTGTAGAATTTGTTTTGAGTCTTGCGAACGCATGCACAGTGTGGTCTTAGCCAGGATTTCGGGCTTCCGGTTATGGATTATCCCAGAGCCTTTGATTCTTCCTAAAGGATCGCAGGCTCGGGGCGAGATTGGTTGTAATATTGACATAACTCGTGCCAGTCCCCTCCCGAACTATGTATAGCGCAGACTAGTCCCTAGTCCTCTATACGCGCGTTCTATATTTCCGTGACGTCCCCGAATGAAATGCGTGCTAGAGGACTAAGGAATTATAATAATTTATTTGAAATCAAAGGAATTAAAATAATTTATTTCAAGAATGACAAAAATTGAGGGCAACTATTTAGTATTAAACACCCAAACAGCACGATCTATTTATATACTTGACATACTTGTCATAGTACATTACCAATGTTTACAGTACGTTATGTGTTTGTACAATTTTGCATTCTCACTGTATATATATACATACTTTATAGATTACTTTTGTTTCAAATGAATGAATGACTTTATTTTAAGTGTCAATGTGTTTAGCTTTAACAGCTATTTACATTATGATTACCTAACCCACCCTGTCAACTTTCCCTGAGGGAGGAAACCGGAGTACCCGGAGAAAACCCACGACTTTCGGCAGAGCGTTGATTTACTCTTTTCACATGAGGACTGGGTTCGAGTCGCATTGAGAAAGTCCTCACTGAGACTTGAACCCGCGGCCTTAGAGGAGAAAGGCAAGTGCGCTAACCACTTCGCCACTGAAGCCCCAGTGTTTTATTTCATGAGATGTTGAAGACCTGAAGAGCAAATATTATAGTATAGGTTGACTTACCTCAAACACCTCAAATACAAAATCTAAAAGGCTTAGTTAAGGTGCACCCATCAGGACAATCTGGCCAACTCACAAAATATATCATGCTTTGGGTGGAGAGGAGGTGAGTGCTTAAACAACAGTCACATTCCACTTCACTTGGTTGAACTAGAATACTGGGTTTGGTGGATAATTCAAATCCAGTTCAACCAAGTGACGTGCAAAAAAATCTTTCAATCCATCTATAATACTCATATCATATCCTTTCAGTTCACTGAATGTTACAGTGCTGGATATATAAATTAAGAATTTGTTATTCAGACAGACAATATTTTAGTTTCTGCGATCAACATGCAGGTAATAGCATTTTAAGCATTTTGTTACCTCAATGAAGTCATATCTCACAATGAAATTCCCAATCGAAAAATAGGTTTATTTTCTGTCATAAGGAAGAGAATTACACAATGAATTCGTACACTCGACATTGTTAGAACGTGCCAATATTATGCATTGACATAATGAGAACTTTAATCTACTTCAAATAAGACAAGAACCAAATTTACCAGAGTGTTAGAGATAGGAAAGCAGATTTAGTCAAGAGGAAATTGCTTAAAGTTGTTCATGAATATGATTTTATAACAACACAAAGTATGTCAAAATCTGGATGAGTTTATCATTACACTTTTCGATTTTTCAAATCGGGTTAATCACTTATTGTTCTTGTTCTTTCTCAAATCTTCTAACTTTATAACTATCGAACATAGCCATATTTCTCGATGATATTGTTTAATTGCCTAACTCTGACATTCTGGCATTGTCGGTTGTCGTTGCTATTTGATCTTGGTGATAGTCCCCGTAATGCCAGTGTCAAACTTGCCAAGGTCCTTACAATGCCCAATGTACCAATCTGTTGTGTAATTCAGTTTCTCAATATTGCCAAAAAATCGATGAGAGTGTCTTTTTTTCTACTTTGGAAGAGAATTTAGGCCTTTAATTTAATAATAGACATGTATGTTTAAAACAATTTATGTGGTCAAGCGGTTAGGTTAACCTTTAGTTGTTAGTGGCCTACGAAATTTCTTTCCTGAACTGACAAGCTAAATTCTGATGTTCGCAAATTTGCAACTTATTGTCTCATGAATTACAATGTAAACATTAGCTTGTTCGCACCATGCTGCAGGGACTGAGCTGCTGATTTAACATTTCTTTGGCGATGTTTTGCTGTGTATCATATCTAATCTTTGCCCACTAAAATCCAGAAATAAAAGTTGTATTTTTCGAATTCTTTCTTACTTTATTAACCAGAACTATATATTCAGTTACCATATTTTTCCATATCGTTTTACGTAATGACCTGCCTAAATTGTACTTCTCTGTATATATAATCAAGCTGTACAACAAATTCAATATATAATACTCATATCATATGCTTTGAGTTCACTGAATGTTACAGTGCGCGATATACGAATTAAGAATTTGTTATTCACAGACAATATTTTAGTTTCTGCGATCTACATGCAGGTAATAGCATTTTAAGCATTTTGTTACTTCAATGAAGTCATATCTCACAATGAAATTCCCAATCGAAAAATAGGTTTATTTTCTGTCATTAGGAAGAGAATTACACAATGAATTCGTACACTCGATATTGTTAGAACGTTGGCATATTAGGCATTGACATAATGAGAACTTTAATCTGCTTCAAATAAGAAAAGAACCAAATTTACCAGAGTGTTAGAGATAGGAAAGCAGGCGATTTAGTCAACAGGTAATTGCTTAAAGTTGTTCGTTATTATGATTTTATAACAACACAAAGTATGTCAAAATCTGGATGAGTTTATCATTACACTTTTCGATTTTTCAAATCGGGTTAATCACTTATTGTTCTTGTTCTTTCTCAAATCTTCTAACTTTATAACTATCGAACATAGCCATATTTCTCGATGATATTGTTTAATTGCCTAACTCTGACATTCTGGCATTGTCGGTTGTCGTTGCTATTTGATCTTGGTGATAGTCCCCGTAATGCCAGTGTCGAACTTGCCAAGGTCCTTACAATGCCCAATGTACCAATCTGTTGTGTAATTCAGTTTCTCAATATTGCCAAAAAATCGATGAGAGTGTCTTTTTTTCTACTTTGGAAGAGAATTTAGGCCTTTAATTTAATAATAGACATGTATGTTTAAAACAATTTATGTGGTCAAGCGGTTAGGTTAACCTTTAGTTGTTAGTGGCCTACGAAATTTCTTTCCTGAACTGACAAGCTAAATTCTGATGTTCCCAAATTTGCAACTTATTGTCTCATGAATTACAATGTAAACATTAGCTTGTTCGCACCATGCTGCAGGGACTGAGCTGCTGATTTAACATTTCTTTGGCGATGTTTTGCAGTGTACATTTCTTTGGCGATGTTTTGCAGATGTTTTGCAGTGTAGATATGTCTAATCTTTGCCCACTAAAATCCAGAAATAAAAGTTGTATTTTTCGAATTCTTTCTTACTTTATTAACCAGAACTATATATTCAGTTACCATATTTTTCCATATCGTTTTACGTAATGACCTGCCTAAATTGTACTTCTCTGTATATAATCAAGCTGTACAACAAATTCAATATATAATACTCATATCATATGCTTTGAGTTCACTGAATGTTACAGTGCGCGATATATGAATTAAGAATTTGTTATTCACAGACAATATTTTAGTTTCTGCGATCTACATGCAGGTAATAGCATTTTAAGCATTTTGTTACTTCAATGAAGTCATATATCTCACAATGAAATTCCCAATCGAAAAATATGTTTATTTTCTGTCATTAGGAAGAGAATTACACAATGAATTCGTACACTCGATATTGTTAGAACGTTGGAATATTAGGCATTGACATAATGAGAACTTTAATCTGCTTCAAATAAGACAAGAACCAAATTTACCAGAGTGTCAGAGATAGGAAAGCAGGCGATTTAGTCAACAGGTAATTGCTTAAAGTTGTTCATTGTTATGATTTTATAACAACACAAAGTATGTCAAAATCTGGATGAATTTATCATTACACTTTTCGGTTTTTCAAATCGGGTTAATCACTTATTGTTCTTGTTCTTTCTCAATTCTTCTAACTTTATAACTATCGAACATAGCCATATTTCTCGATGATATTGTTTAATTGCCTAACTCTGACATTCTGGCATTGTCGAGTGTAGTTGCTATTTGATCTTGGTGATAGTCCCCGTAATGCCAGTGTCAAATTTGCCAAGGTCCTTACAATGCCCAATGTACCAATCTGTTGTGTAATTCAGTTTCTCGATATTGCCAAAAAATCGAGCAGAGTGTCTTTTTTTCTACTTTGGAAGAGAATTTAGGCCTTTAATTTAATTATAGACATGTATGTTTAAAACAATTTATGTAGTAAAGCGGTTAGGTTAACCTTTAGTTTTTAGTGGCCTACGAAATTTCTTTCCTGAACTGACAAGTTAAATTCTGATGTTCGCAAATTTGCAACTTATTGTCTCATGAATTACAATGTAAACATTAGCTTGTTCGCACCATGCTGCAGGGACTGAGCTGCTGATTTAACATTTCTTTGGCGATGTTTTGCTGTGTATCATATCTAATCTTTGCCCACTAAAATCCAGAAATAAAAGTTGTGGCCTATATTTCGAATTCTTTCTTACTTTATTAACCAGAACTATATATTCAGTTACCATATTTTTCCATATCGTTTTACGTAATGACCTGCCTAAATTGTACTTCTCTGTATATAATCAAGCTGTACAACAAATTCAATATATAATACTCATATCATATGCTTTGAGTTCACTGAATGTTACAGTGCGCGATATATGAATTAAGAATTTGTTATTCACAGACAATATTTTAGTTTCTGCGATCTACATGCAGGTAATAGCATTTTAAGCATTTTGTTACTTCAATGAAGTCATATATCTCACAATGAAATTCCCAATCGAAAAATATGTTTATTTTCTGTCATTAGGAAGAGAATTACACAATGAATTCGTACACTCGATATTGTTAGAACGTTGGCATATTAGGCATTGACATAATGAGAACTTTAATCTGCTTCAAATAAGACAAGAACCAAATTTACCAGAGTGTCAGAGATAGGAAAGCAGGCGATTTAGTCAACAGGTAATTGCTTAAAGTTGTTCATTGTTATGATTTTATAACAACACAAAGTATGTCAAAATCTGGATGAATTTATCATTACACTTTTCGGTTTTTCAAATCGGGTTAATCACTTATTGTTCTTGTTCTTTCTCAATTCTTCTAACTTTATAACTATCGAACATAGCCATATTTCTCGATGATATTGTTTAATTGCCTAACTCTGACATTCTGGCATTGTCGGGTGTAGTTGCTATTTGATCTTGGTGATAGTCCCCGTAATGCCAGTGTCAAATTTACCAAGGTCCTTACAATGCCCAATGTACCAATCTGTTGTGTAATTCAGTTTCTCGATATTGCCAAAAAATCGAGGAGAGTGTCTTTTTTTCTACTTTGGAAGAGAATTTAGGCCTTTAATTTAATAATAGACATGTATGTTTAAAACAATTTATGTAGTAAAGCAGTTAGGTTAACCTTTAGTTGTTAGTGGCCTACGAAATTCCTTTCCTGAACTGACAAGTTAAATTCTGATGTTCGCAAATTTGCAACTTATAGTCTCATGAATTACAATGTAAACATTAGCTTGTTCGCACCATGCTGCAGGGACTGAGCTGCCCATTTAACATTTCTTTGGCCGATGTTTTGCTGTGTATCATATCTAATCTTTGCCCACTAAAATCCAGAAATAAAAGTTGTATTTTTCGAATTCTTTCTTACTTTATTAACCAGAACTATATATTCAGTTACCATATTTTTCCATTTCGTTTTACGTAATGACCTGCCTAAATTGTACTTCTCTGTATATAATCAAGCTGTACAACAAATTCAATATATAATACTCATATCATATGCTTTGAGTTCACTGAATGTTACAGTGCGCGATATATGAATTAAGAATTTCTTATTCAGACAGACAATATTTTAGGTTCTGCGATCTACATGCAGGTAATAGCATTTTAAGCATTTTGTTACTTCAATGAAGTCATATCTCACAATGAAATTCCCAATCGAAAAATATGTTTATTCTCTGTCATTAGGAAGAGAATTACACAATGAATTCGTACACTCGATATTGTTAGAACGTTGGCATATTATGCATTGACATAATGAGAACTTTAATCTGCTTCAAATAAGAAAAGAACCAAATTTACCAGAGTGTTAGAGATAGGAAAGCAGGCGATTTAGTCAACAGGTAATTGCTTAAAGTTGGTCGTTATTATGATTTTATAACAACACAAAGTATGTCAAAATCTGGATGAGTTTATCATTACACTTTTCGATTTTTCAAATCGGGTTAATCACTTATTGTTCTTGTTCTTTCTCAAATCTTCTAACTTTATAACTATCGAACATAGCCATATTTCTCGATGATATTGTTTATTTGCCTAACTCTGACATTCTGGCATTGTCGGTTGTCGTTGCTATTTGATCTTGGTGATAGTCCCCGTAATGCCAGTGTCGAACTTGCCAAGGTCCTTACAATGCCCAATGTACCAATCTGTTGTGTAATTCAGTTTCTCAATATTGCCAAAAAATCGATGAGAGTGTCTTTTTTTCTACTTCGGAAGAGAATTTAGGCCTTTAATTTAATAATAGACATGTATGTTTCAAACAATTTATGTGGTCAAGCGGTTAGCTTAACCTTTAGTTGTTAGTGGCCTACGAAATTTCTTTCCTGAACTGACAAGCTAAATTCTGATGTTCGCAAATTTGCAACTTATTGTCTCATGAATTACAATGTAAACATTAGCTTGTTCGCACCATGCTGCAGGGACTGAGCTGCCGATTTAACATTTCTTTGGCGATGTTTTGCTGTGTATCATATCTAATCTTTGCCCACTAAAATCCGGAAATAAAAGTTGTATATTTCGAATTATTTTTTACTTTATTAACCAGAACTATATATTCAGTTACCATATTTTTCCATATCGTTTTACGTAATGACCTGCCTAAATTGTACTTCTCTGTATATAATCAAGCTGTACAACAAATTCAATATATAATACTCATATCATATGCTTTGAGTTCACTGAATGTTACAGTGCGCGATATATGAATTAAGAATTTGTTATTCAAAGACAATATTTTAGTTTCTGCGATCTACATGCAGGTAATAGCATTTTAAGCATTTTGTTACTTCAATGAAGTCATATCTCACAATGAAATTCCCAATCGAAAAATAGGTTTATTTTCTGTCATTAGGAAGAGAATTACACAATGAATTCGTACACTCGATATTGTTAGAACGTTGGCATATTATGCATTGACATAATGAGAACTTTAATCTGCTTCAAATAAGAAAATAACCAAATTTACCAGAGTGTTAGAGATAGGAAAGCAGGCGATTTAGTCAACAGGTAATTGCTTAAAGTTGTTCGTTATTATGATTTTATAACAACACAAAGTATGTCAAAATCTGGATGAGTTTATCATTACACTTTTCGGTTTTTCAAATCGGGTTAATCACTTATTGTTCTTGTTCTTTCTCAAATCTTCTAACTTTATAACTATCGAACATAGCCATATTTCTCGATGATATTGTTTAATTGCCTAACTCTGGAATTGTTGGTTGTCGTTGCTTTTTGATCTTGGTGATAGTCCCCGTAATGCCAGTGTCCAACTTGCCAAGGTCCTTACAATGCCCAATGTACCAATCTGTTGTGTAATTCAGTTTCTCAATATTGCCAAAAAATCGATGAGAATGTCTTTTTTTCTACTTTGGAAGAGAATTTAGGCCTTTAATTTAATAATAGACATGTATATGTTTAAAACAATTTATGTGGTCAAGCGGTTAGGTTAACCTTTAGTTGTTAGTGGCCTACGAAATTTCTTTCCTGAACTGACAAGCTAAATTCTGATGTTCGCAAATTTGCAACTTATTGTCTCATGAATTACAATGTAAACATTGGCTTGTTCGCACCATGCTGCAGGGACTGAGCTGCTGATTTAACATTTCTTTGGCGATGTTTTGCTGTGTATCATATCTAATCTTTGCCCACTAAAATCCAGAAATAAAAGTTGTATTTTTCGAATTCTTTCTTACTTTATTAACCAGAACTATATATTCAGTTACCATATTTTTCCATATCGTTTTACGTAATGACCTGCCTAAATTGTACTTCTCTGTATATAATCAAGCTGTACAACAAATTCAATATATAATACTCATATCATATGCTTTGAGTTCACTGAATGTTACAGTGCGCGATATATGAATTAAGAATTTGTTATTCAGACAGACAATATTTTAGTTTCTGCGATCTACATGCAGGTAATAGCATTTTAAGAATTTTGTTACTTCCATGAAGTCATATCTCACAATCAAATTCCCAATCGAAAAATAGGTTTATTTTCTGTCATTAGTAAGAGAATTACACAATGAATTCGTACACTCGATATTGTTAGAACGTTGGAATATTAGGCATTGACATAATGAGAACTTTAATCTGCTTCAAATAAGACAAGAACCAAATTTACCAGAGTGTCAGAGATAGGAAAGCAGGCGATTTAGTCAACAGATAATTGCTTAAAGTTGTTCATTGTTATGATTTTATAACAACACAAAGTATGTCAAAATCTGGATAAATTTATCATTACACTTTTCGGTTTTCAAATCGGGTTAATCACTTATTGTTCTTGTTCTTTCTCAATTCTTCTAACTTTATAACTATCGAACAGAGCCATATTTCTCGATGATATTGTTTAATTGCCTAACTCTGACATTCTGGCATTGTCGGGTGTAGTTGCTATTTGATCTTGGTGATACTCCCGTAATGCCAGTGTCAAATTTGCCAAGGTCCTTACAATGCCCAATGTACCAATCTGTTGTGTAATTCAGTTTCTCGATATTGCCAAAAATCGAGGAGAGTGTCTTTTTCTACTTTGGAAGAGAATTTAGGCCTTTAATTTAATAATAGACATGTATGTTTAAAACAATTTGTGTAGTAAAGCGGTTAGGTTAACCTTTAGTTGTTAGTGGCCTACGAAATTTCTTTCCTGAAATGACAAGTTAAATTCTGATATTCGCAAATTTGCAAATTATTGTCTCACGAATTACAATGTAAACATTAGCTTGTTCGCACCATGCTGCAGGGACTGAGCTGCTGATTTAACATTTCTTTGGCGATGTTTTGCTGTGTATCATATCTAATCTTTGCCCACTAAAATCCGGAAATAAAAGTTGTATATTTCGAATTATTTTTTACTTTATTAACAAGAACTATATATTCAGTTACCATATTTTTCCATATCGTTTTACGTAATGACCTGCCTACATTGTACTTCTCTGTATATCATCAAGCTGTACAACAAATTCAATATATAATACTCATATCATATGCTTTGAGTTCACTGAATGTTACAGTGCGCGATATATGAATTAAGAATTTCTTATTCAGACAGACAATATTTTAGGTTCTGCGATCTACATGCAGGTAATAGCATTTTAAGCATTTTGTTACTTCAATGAAGTCATATCTCACAATGAAATTCCCAATCGAAAAATAGGTTTATTCTCTGTCATTAGGAAGAGAATTACACAATGAATTCGTACACTCGATATTGTTAGAACGTTGGCATATTATGCATTGATATAATGAGAACTTTAATCTGCTTCAAATAAGAAAAGAACCAAATTTACCAGAGTGTCAGAGATAGGAAAGCAGGCGATTTAGTCAACAGGTAATTGCTTAAAGTTGTTCATTGTTATGATTTTATAACAACACAAAGTATGTCAAAATCTGGATGAATTTATCATTACACTTTTCGGTTTTTCAAATCGGGTTAATCACTTATTGTTCTTGTTCTTTCTCAATTCTTCTAACTTTATAACTATCGAACATAGCCATATTTCTCGATGATATTGTTTAATTGCCTAACTCTGACATTCTGGCATTGTCGGGTGTAGTTGCTATTTGATCTTGGTGATAGTCCCCGTAATGCCAGTGTCAAATTTGCAAGGTCATACAATGCCCAATGTACCAATCTGTTGTGTAATTCAGTTTCTCGATATTGCCAAAAATCGAGGAGAGTGTCTTTTTTTCTACTTTGGAAGAGAATTTAGGCCTTTAATTTAATAATAGACATGTATGTTTAAAACAATTTATGTAGTAAAGCAGTTAGGTTAACCTTTAGTTGTTAGTGGCCTACGAAATTCCTTTCCTGAACTGACAAGTTAAATTCTGATGTTCGCAAATTTGCAACTTATAGTCTCATGAATTACAATGTAAACATTAGCTTGTTCGCACCATGCTGCAGGGACTGAGCTGCCCATTTAACATTTCTTTGGCCGATGTTTTGCTGTGTATCATATCTAATCTTTGCCCACTAAAATCCAGAAATAAAAGTTGTATTTTTCGAATTCTTTCTTACTTTATTAACCAGAACTATATATTCAGTTACCATATTTTTCCATTTCGTTTTACGTAATGACCTGCCTAAATTGTACTTCTCTGTATATAATCAAGCTGTACAACAAATTCAATATATAATACTCATATCATATGCTTTGAGTTCACTGAATGTTACAGTGCGCGATATATGAATTAAGAATTTCTTATTCAGACAGACAATATTTTAGGTTCTGCGATCTACATGCAGGTAATAGCATTTTAAGCATTTTGTTACTTCAATGAAGTCATATCTCACAATGAAATTCCCAATCGAAAAATATGTTTATTCTCTGTCATTAGGAAGAGAATTACACAATGAATTCGTACACTCGATATTGTTAGAACGTTGGCATATTATGCATTGACATAATGAGAACTTTAATCTGCTTCAAATAAGAAAAGAACCAAATTTACCAGAGTGTTAGAGATAGGAAAGCAGGCGATTTAGTCAACAGGTAATTGCTTAAAGTTGGTCGTTATTATGATTTTATAACAACACAAAGTATGTCAAAATCTGGATGAGTTTATCATTACACTTTTCGATTTTTCAAATCGGGTTAATCACTTATTGTTCTTGTTCTTTCTCAAATCTTCTAACTTTATAACTATCGAACATAGCCATATTTCTCGATGATATTGTTTAATTGCCTAACTCTGACATTCTGGCATTGTCGGTTGTCGTTGCTATTTGATCTTGGTGATAGTCCCCGTAATGCCAGTGTCCAGACTTGCAAAGGTCCTGGCAATGCCCAATGTACCAATCTGTTGTGTAATTCAGTTTCTCAATATTGCCAAAAATCGATGAGTGTCTTTTTCTACTTCGGAAGAGAATTTAGGCCTTTAATTTAATAATAGACATGTATGTTTCAAACAATTTATGTGGTCAAGCGGTTAGCTTAACCTTTAGTTGTTAGTGGCCTACGAAATTTCTTTCCTGAACTGACAAGCTAAATTCTGATGTTCGCAAATTTGCAACTTATTGTCTCATGAATTACAATGTAAACATTAGCTTGTTCGCACCATGCTGCAGGGACTGAGCTGCCGATTTAACATTTCTTTGGCGATGTTTTGCTGTGTATCATATCTAATCTTTGCCCACTAAAATCCGGAAATAAAAGTTGTATATTTCGAATTATATTTTACTTTATTAACCAGAACTATATATTCAGTTACCATATTTTTCCATATCGTTTTACGTAATGACCTGCCTAAATTGTACTTCTCTGTATATAATCAAGCTGTACAACAAATTCAATATATAATACTCATATCATATGCTTTGAGTTCACTGAATGTTACAGTGCGCGATATATGAATTAAGAATTTGTTATTCAAAGACAATATTTTAGTTTCTGCGATCTACATGCAGGTAATAGCATTTTAAGCATTTTGTTACTTCAATGAAGTCATATCTCACAATGAAATTCCCAATCGAAAAATAGGTTTATTTTCTGTCATTAGGAAGAGAATTACACAATGAATTCGTACACTCGATATTGTTAGAACGTTGGCATATTATGCATTGACATAATGAGAACTTTAATCTGCTTCAAATAAGAAAATAACCAAATTTACCAGAGTGTTAGAGATAGGAAAGCAGGCGATTTAGTCAACAGGTAATTGCTTAAAGTTGTTCGTTATTATGATTTTATAACAACACAAAGTATGTCAAAATCTGGATGAGTTTATCATTACACTTTTCGGTTTTTCAAATCGGGTTAATCACTTATTGTTCTTGTTCTTTCTCAAATCTTCTAACTTTATAACTATCGAACATAGCCATATTTCTCGATGATATTGTTTAATTGCCTAACTCTGGAATTGTTGGTTGTCGTTGCTTTTTGATCTTGGTGATAGTCCCCGTAATGCCAGTGTCCAACTTGCCAAGGTCCTTACAATGCCCAATGTACCAATCTGTTGTGTAATTCAGTTTCTCAATATTGCCAAAAAATCGATGAGAATGTCTTTTTTTCTACTTTGGAAGAGAATTTAGGCCTTTAATTTAATAATAGACATGTATATGTTTAAAACAATTTATGTGGTCAAGCGGTTAGGTTAACCTTTAGTTGTTAGTGGCCTACGAAATTTCTTTCCTGAACTGACAAGCTAAATTCTGATGTTCGCAAATTTGCAACTTATTGTCTCATGAATTACAATGTAAACATTGGCTTGTTCGCACCATGCTGCAGGGACTGAGCTGCTGATTTAACATTTCTTTGGCGATGTTTTGCTGTGTATCATATCTAATCTTTGCCCACTAAAATCCAGAAATAAAAGTTGTATTTTTCGAATTCTTTCTTACTTTATTAACCAGAACTATATATTCAGTTACCATATTTTTCCATATCGTTTTACGTAATGACCTGCCTAAATTGTACTTCTCTGTATATAATCAAGCTGTACAACAAATTCAATATATAATACTCATATCATATGCTTTGAGTTCACTGAATGTTACAGTGCGCGATATATGAATTAAGAATTTGTTATTCAGACAGACAATATTTTAGTTTCTGCGATCTACATGCAGGTAATAGCATTTTAAGAATTTTGTTACTTCCATGAAGTCATATCTCACAATCAAATTCCCAATCGAAAAATAGGTTTATTTTCTGTCATTAGTAAGAGAATTACACAATGAATTCGTACACTCGATATTGTTAGAACGTTGGAATATTAGGCATTGACATAATGAGAACTTTAATCTGCTTCAAATAAGACAAGAACCAAATTTACCAGAGTGTCAGAGATAGGAAAGCAGGCGATTTAGTCAACAGATAATTGCTTAAAGTTGTTCATTGTTATGATTTTATAACAACACAAAGTATGTCAAAATCTGGATAAATTTATCATTACACTTTTCGGTTTTTCAAATCGGGTTAATCACTTATTGTTCTTGTTCTTTCTCAATTCTTCTAACTTTATAACTATCGAACAGAGCCATATTTCTCGATGATATTGTTTAATTGCCTAACTCTGACATTCTGGCATTGTCGGGTGTAGTTGCTATTTGATCTTGGTGATACTCCCCGTAATGCCAGTGTCAAATTTGCCAAGGTCCTTACAATGCCCAATGTACCAATCTGTTGTGTAATTCAGTTTCTCGATATTGCCAAAAAATCGAGGAGAGTGTCTTTTTTTCTACTTTGGAAGAGAATTTAGGCCTTTAATTTAATAATAGACATGTATGTTTAAAACAATTTGTGTAGTAAAGCGGTTAGGTTAACCTTTAGTTGTTAGTGGCCTACGAAATTTCTTTCCTGAAATGACAAGTTAAATTCTGATATTCGCAAATTTGCAAATTATTGTCTCACGAATTACAATGTAAACATTAGCTTGTTCGCACCATGCTGCAGGGACTGAGCTGCTGATTTAACATTTCTTTGGCGATGTTTTGCTGTGTATCATATCTAATCTTTGCCCACTAAAATCCGGAAATAAAAGTTGTATATTTCGAATTATTTTTTACTTTATTAACAAGAACTATATATTCAGTTACCATATTTTTCCATATCGTTTTACGTAATGACCTGCCTACATTGTACTTCTCTGTATATCATCAAGCTGTACAACAAATTCAATATATAATACTCATATCATATGCTTTGAGTTCACTGAATGTTACAGTGCGCGATATATGAATTAAGAATTTCTTATTCAGACAGACAATATTTTAGGTTCTGCGATCTACATGCAGGTAATAGCATTTTAAGCATTTTGTTACTTCAATGAAGTCATATCTCACAATGAAATTCCCAATCGAAAAATAGGTTTATTCTCTGTCATTAGGAAGAGAATTACACAATGAATTCGTACACTCGATATTGTTAGAACGTTGGCATATTATGCATTGACATAATGAGAACTTTAATCTGCTTCAAATAAGAAAAGAACCAAATTTACCAGAGTGTTAGAGATAGGAAAGCAGGCGATTTAGTCAACAGGTAATTGCTTAAAGTTGTTCGTTATTATGATTTTATAACAACACAAAGTATGTCAAAATCTGGATGAGTTTATCATTACACTTTTCGATTTTTCAAATCGGGTTAATCACTTATTGTTCTTGTTCTTTCCCAAATCTTCTAACTTTATAACTATCGAACATAGCCATATTTCTCGATGATATTGTTTAATTGCCTAACTCTGACATTCTGGCATTGTCGGTTGTCGTTGCTATTTGATCTTGGTGATAGTCCCCGTAATGCCAGTGTCGAACTTGCCAAGGTCCTTACAATGCCCAATGTACCAATCTGTTGTGTAATTCAGTTTCTCAATATTGCCAAAAAATCGATGAGAGTGTCTTTTTTTCTACTTCGGAAGAGAATTTAGGCCTTTAATTTAATAATAGACATGTATGTTTCAAACAATTTATGTGGTCAAGCGGTTAGCTTAACCTTTAGTTGTTAGTGGCCTACGAAATTTCTTTCCTGAACTGACAAGCTAAATTCTGATGTACGCAAATTTGCAACTTATTGTCTCACGAATTACAATGTAAACATTAGCTTAGATATATAGATAGGTAGATAGATAGATATATAGATAGATAAATAGATAGATATAATTGAACGTCGTTGAACTTCACTTATACGTCGATCTTGTTTGAGCCTGGATAACAGTAACACTGTAGGATGAGATACGTCAGACTATCATTTATTCATTATTCGAGCGAAGTCCCTACAATGCAAAACTACTGGTACAGGACCCCATAAGACATCACACATTTTTTACACAATGTACATTAACAACTTGCCAAACGTAATTGTGGGGACTAAATACAAAAGGACTAAATACAAAAAAAGCCTTTTCTGGGCTTATTTGTTTTGTATTTTAATAGATGATAAAAACAAACTATTCAGCAACGTTATTTAATTAAAATGTATATTTTTTCCATTTCAATGTGACCTTTTTTTATACTAAATCAGTTGAAAACATTATGAGGTCTCGACTCAGGTCCTTACAGCGCTCTTAGTCCCCGCAATGTATGTGTGCAAACTCACCGCGGCCGTCATAATGTATGATACACACATACACCGGCGTACAAGATACTATGAGGACCTGAGTGTATAGTATGTGTCGCAAAGCCTTACGAGGACTGATGTATAAAGTACTCGCAAACCTACTTACGAGGACTTCGCAGGATGTAAACATTGGGGGGTCTTGATAGATTTTTAGAATTGCTAAGCAAAATTGCGAAACTAGTGAAACTGCGTAAGGCAAAAGAAACGCTTGCCTAATTTGGCTTGCACTGAATAAAAAACACGTGTTTCGAACACTTTCGAACCAGTGTTGTGCAAAGGTAGTCCGGATATAATATGTTAACACTACGCGCCTGCAGGCAATGATTTTAATAAAGATCACTAGCTTTCAAAGCGAAAATATTACACCTGAAGCGATAGAAAACAATCTAACCGCTACGATAAACATTCTATGAACGCATATGCACCGTTGGTTTTTGCTGCGCTTTTAAATAAAATTAAAGCAATAAATAAGTAGAAAGGAATAAAAATCCAGTGCAGGAAACTTTGTAAACGCATTAAGAATCGGATATGTTAATTGCTAAGCCTGTGTCAAACACTTCAACAGACGGAGATATGGGAACTTATAAAAACTATTGTATTCCTAGCCAGAATAATTATTAGCCGTTAACTACATGCATATCAAGCATTTTGATAACTGGTATTGTTTGTTATCTTACGAAGATCTCTGTGTGGTTATATAAATTAATGTAATCAGTAATCAAACATTAGAAAGTAGCGAACTAATAGAAGGCAATACTAATCATTTCAGTAGCGCAGGCTGATCGTGAGAAACAGTCCTGCAATGAACATCCACAGCAAATTATAATCTGATAATTGGATTTTGCAGAGCGCAAATTAACTATGTCAAGATCAATTGTTTTCCGCCTTCGGCATGGTCTTTGGACTACAAAGTTTATGGATTTTGTCAGCTTGCCAGAAAGCGATTTCCTGGGTTATTCATGATTTCCATGTGGTCGGTTTGTGCGACTGGACAGTATTTATTGAAAGAGGAAAAATGGAACTTTCCAATATCGAAAGAGGTGCCGAGGAACAGGTCAGTTAAAATTTTGTTACTCTTACATAATATACTTTTTTAGAATGACTGTTACTGGTTTTAGGATTTCACTTGGCCTCGGGTAATTAATATAATGTGTTGATTATTCTTCGACAGTTCATTTGATTTTGATATGAAAGAGCACATGAATTTGATTAATTGAAAATTGCGTTGTAGATCGATAAGTCCTGATAGCTGGATAATGCCCAATTTCTTGCTTGAATTTAAACCGCAAGACTATGACAATTTAATCGACTAGATATTACACAAAGTTATCGAATATCGCTGCCTCTCGCCTTGTGCGCATATCAATAAAACGAGGTCACGAGGAAAATTATGTATCAATACTGGAATTGTAGAAAATAAAAAGGCCAACATTATAAAACGAACAATGATTTGTAGATTAAAACGAAAGCAAGGCAACAAATCAACGACGATTTTAAACACGTCAACTCGATCTTTTGAGTTTTGGCGAATAGTTAAAACCAGGTTCACAAAATGACACTACAAGTAATTAATTATAAGCAATTTTTTTGCATTCTGATAATTTACCTTATCACAACCCGCATTATATATATATACAGTAACTTGTCGCTAGCTCTTGGCAACTGAACTCTGTGGCTCAGTGGTCAGAGCGCTGCACCGGAATCGCAGGGCCCAGGTTCAATTCCTGTCGGAGGACTTAAGGCCCAGACACACCGAACGCGATTCGGCAACGCGGCGCGATTTTTCGATTTTGACTGGCATATAACTTTGATCCTGTTTTATGTTTTTCAAATATTCAGAAGCGCTATAACAGTTTGAGTTATTTGGCCTGCATATCTTTTAAAATTTCCTTCCATAGACGGTTTTATTTGCTTTTAAAAACTGAAAAATCGCGTCGCGTTGCTGAATCGCGTCCGGTGTGTCTGGGCCTTTAGAGTTGCATTTTTCGCAGCCGTTCCCGGTAAGGTTTCAAAGTTGTATATATTTATCACTCGTAATTCCATCAACAAACAACCTACAATAAGTAAACCCTGGAAGCTTAGCGCAGGAGTATTTAATATTATAGACACGGTTTTCGACATTTATTCTGTACACTTTTATAAAATATAAATGCGACATGGTAGCAACAGCCCTAATCTATCTTTGACTTTATATTGTCTTATTATCTGCAGTCGACAGTCAACTCTCGCCTTGCGGACACCCCGCTATTAAGGACAGTTTGTAACTCCCCGCCCGAAACTACTAAGAAATGTATTGAAATAACTCTCGGTTTTGCGAACACTTCATGTGGTCCCCACTAAACAGTTTTATTGTTCTACTCTCGTTACAACGGACACCTTGAACGTATTTTTCTCTGGACACAATATAAAAGTAAATGACGTTTTAATTTATACAGTGACATATTTTACTGTTTCTATTTATCAGCGAAAGTACTTTGAAGATTCCGTGCGTCATCATTTCTGTCGACAAAACTGACAAACAGAAAAATATTTACACTACTTTCGAGGCTGTATCACACTGGAGTAAATAGATTGTAGTGACATTTTACAACCTAAAATTGGGACTAAAAGTCCGCTATTGCGGACTCTCGCTATTACGGACACTAAATACCGGTCCCCAGGGTGTCCGCTATATAACCAGAGTTGACTGTACAGGGGATCTAAGAAATTTTGAAATCTAAGAGTTTCTTAAATGCCATTTCCTGCATTTTAGGGGGAAAATGTACAGAATTCTAAAACTCAGAACACGTCATAAAATACTTAAAAAACAAGACTTTCTCGTATTGAATACCCTTTATTAATTTAGTTAGTTAGATGGTTATGCTGTGATGAAAGTGGGAAAACCCCCAAATTCCACTTGTTGTTACCTCGATTTATCAGTTGTCAGTACTCAGTTAAGGAAATCATTATTTGTCGGTAGTCAGTTACCCATTCAGACCCTCTTTGCATAGACCCGCTATGGCAAAAGGACTGAACATGAGTTAAAAACGATAAAAAAGCAATCTCGTATCCAGATTATGCCTGTTCGCAGGTTAGGTAGTGGGCATACTAAACCTGCGAACAGGCATACCCTGGGAACGAGATTGTCAACAAGGCGAGAAAACAGCAAAATTTACACTCAAAGTTCCTTGTTTAGCTAAAAATAACCCTGTTCGGGTTAAATTTCATTGATAATTTAACCAGGTTGATTATTGATCAGGTGGATTTATATTTCCACCTATATCTTCTGGCAAGTAACCAGGTTAAATTTACCAGGTATTTATTTACCTAATGCGAAAAGATTTTGATATATTTTAAACTTTTAATTGAATGTGTGAACCCTGATGTTACCCAACATATATATACCCCATCCCTCAACACCCAATCGTCTCAACCAACTTCGCTTAATAAACTCTATTTAACTCACTAACACTCTAACTAGCTTACAAACTAACTGCCTAACAAACTAACCAACTAACTTGTATTTAAACACGACTATATAAAGCTTATTTGGCTTGTGCAGTGACGTCACAACTCGAAATTGTGTGTCTTCCGGTTTTTGGGCACATAGTAATCACATATCATATGTGATTACTCTGTGTTTTGGGGGAGCAAATTCCACCATTTTCATTGGATAAATTCAAACTAAATAAAATTCAACATGGCTGACAATTGTTGACATCAATACGTACGCAAACGTTCCAGAATAACTCGATTTCTAGACATGCTAAAGCAACATACTACACACCAAAATACTCATCGTTGTTCAAGGATTCTAGAAAGGTATAGATTATCTTAGAACTCTCTGTATTTCGCAATATATAAACGAAAACGGCACTTCGATGATATCCACGATATGCCCCCAAATTGCCGTTTAGCATGAACAAGCCGAATAGCTTTAACTGTCATGTACATTACACTTGAGACCTAGGTGTTAATTCAGGTGGAAAACCGGAGAAACACAGGGAAGACCAACTAACCCCAAACAGGCCCAAGCTCGAAAACAAGGCCATTCCCAGATGGCCACCCATCCGAGTACTAAACCAGTCCAAATGTGCTTAACTATAGGTAACAGGCAACGTGGTAACCACATGCACTCCCTCGATATCGCTTGATATGCTATTACGTTAAAGAAGTTAAAGTCCTTGTTTGTTTTAATTTCAGCAACCACCTTGTTGCCGTATATGTCTGGATGACGACGACAATACAATTGCAGCTTGTATGTGCACAGGCACATCAGGCTATATACACCACGAGTGCTTAGCTGAGTGGGTGAGAACGTCTGGCCATACAAACTGCGAGATTTGCGGCCATGAATATGACATGGAGGTCAAATTAAAATCTTTTCGAGAGGTACGCAAATCATTTACCTAGGGGATTTACTCCAATAAAACATTATTATTATTATTATTATTAACTTAATAATATAGATGAAAAAATTACTCAATTCTGATTGGCTAAGAGCAGTGCAATTATTTTTGTAATTGCACATGTGTGCAATTACAGCAGTGCAAATTAACAAAACAAGAGCAGAGCCTGGAAACGAGGCAAGAAAATCAACATGGCGGCGGATATTAGCAATGTAAATTTTCACTATTTGACGACTTTTTCTACACTTTCAATGGAAAATCGTACGTGAATACAACAATTTAAGTTCAAGGAGAACATAGACTGAAAAAGTTTGCTAACAAGCAACGAAAACAATGCTAAAAACGGCGTAGGTGAGTGCACAAGTGTTATCAAAGCGTGTAATTTTTTCATGTATATTATTAATAAGTAATAGTATGGTTTCTCGTGAAATTTGGAAAAACAAACACTCGTGAGTTTTCAAAGACGCCAAATTGCACTCGTCCTTCGGACTCGTGCAATTTTGATCGTCTTTGAAAAACTCACTCGTGCATGTTTTTTCCAAATTGCACTCAGGCTCATACTATTACCTATACATACAATACGGTTGGAGAGTTAGGTGAGTCAAAGAGTCTAAATCTTGCTGAAATGCTTCTACATTAAAGTTTTTAAGGTCACGAAATTCAATTATTTTGTCATGTCCTTTCAATTTGGGGAATTACGAATTCCGTACATTAAGTAGTGATCACTAATAGTTATTTTAGACACACCGGCAGAAACAATATTTTCCGGTTTATTGGTATAGAAATGATCAATTAACGTCTGAGTATCCCTAGTTTCTCTAGTCGGCTCACTAACGTTTTGAGTATATTTAACAGTTATTCTACGAACTCGAGTCGTATATGAGCTGATAGCCGACGAGGCGCGATAGCGCCGAGTCGGCTATCAGTCATATACGACGAGAGTGAGATCTGGATATAAACAGAACATTTTGGCGTACTTTTTTCAAGTAAAAATTGAAGTTCCTCTTCATTTAATTGTCCAAATCTGCCAGCCAGTTTTCTACTTTTCTCTACTAGCAGGATATGAGCTAATATCCTGCTAGTATAGAGAACCAATCAGATTGCAGAATACCTCATATCCAGAGCTTGTGTATAATGATAGATATTTGTAAGGAATTTCAAGTCATTCGTACTGACATCATTTGAGTCATTAATCATCAAGTCACAATTTATATCACCAATTATTAATATAGCAATTGTCAAAGTTCAATTTTCCTGTTTGCCGATTGGACAAAACCGTATCACGTGCCGGTCCAGAAAACATCATGTCCACTGCATGCTTGCAACCGGTCCACAATGAAACAATTATTGACCGGTCCATAATAAAACCGTAAGTGAGGCGCGAGCTGTTCCCGTCTACCAGTCGGTTTGCAAGTCGTTCAGAAGAAGATAATATTCTATTATTAAGAGATAAAGACGGAATACCAAGTGAATTATTGAGACTTTGACACTTGCTATATAATAAAACACTTATTACTGAGACCTTGGGAAAACAGCGTGTTTTGTGCCCCCTCGACCGCCGTTGTTGCTCGGGGCCACATAACACGCTGTTTCCCTCGGTCTCAGTAAATAAGTGATAATTATTATATAGCAAGTGTCAAAGTTCAATTTTCCTGTTTGCCGATTGGACAAAACCGTATCACGTGCCGGTCCACAAAACGTCATGTTCACTGCATGCTTGTAGTCGGTCCACAATGAAACAATTATTGACCGGTCCATAATAAGACCGGAAGTGAGACGCGAGCTGTTCGCGCCAACCGGCAATTTCAAAGTTCTTTCAAGAGTTTCAGCATGTGGAATACCAGGTGAATTATTGAGACTTTGACACTTGCTATATAATAAAACACTTATTTACTGAGACCTCGGGAAAACAGCATGTTTTGTGGCCCCTCGACCGCCGTTGTTTCCCTCGGCTTCGGCAAGTGATAATTATGAGACTTTCCTTGTCCCCAATGTCAATCAATTTCAAAAGTTTCTCAAATTCTCTAAAGACATCGATCGGAGAGTTAGGTGGCCTATACCATGTGGTTATAAGAAACGGTTCGATAATATCACTATTTAGATCTAGTCCTTCATTAAAGTTAATAGTATTTCTTATGTAAAATCCAACACCCCACCATACCTATTTCTATTTTTTTGCCATGCATGTGTACCCTCAATAGAAACTAGATCAACTGGATAGTCGGGGTTAAACGTTGGGGTTAAAAGAAGTCGGGGTTAAACTGATACAATCAAGACTATATATTATAAGGCTATACATATATACTAAGAAGTAGATGGTTTCAGCCAAATATATGTTTGAGATTCTTTTGCCAGCTTATTAAATTGTGCCTTTGGATACAGTCGGTGGCTGTTGGTGGTCAAAGTAAAATTAAAGATTAAAAGCACTATTCAAATGAATTTTGGGGAGCATTTCTCAACTTGAAGAGGGTGCATTTTGGATTAATCGGTTATTAGGTTCAGACCTCATACAAATTATTTTCTTATTCACGGTGGAAAATGGTAAAGTTGTCTGTTAAAGAATATTTAACAATTTTTGGTGGAGGAATGTTCTTGCCCATCGCCGTATATTTAACATTGGGAATGGGACAAATCACCAAGGACGAGTCGGTTGCACCGCTATGGGCGTTGATTATAATTTGCGTTTTCTGGGTTTTTTGTTTGGGGGCTATTTCTTATAAATATTTTGTAATTGCACTTAGAATTGTTAGACGCTGGAAAGCATCCAACCAGCACATCGTAATAAACAGCAGAAGCAAGGCAATAACTTTAAAGAGCACCGTTGTATATATAACGTCTGTATAGTATGCACTGAAAAATGTTCCTATGCACAAATTGTATAGCATCCACTAGTTTGTCGCACTCGCATCGCACTCCCATGGCGGGAAATGGTGGCCATCATGAGATGGAGCTTATCCTATATCGAAAATTGTAGCGAGGTCCATACAGTTTCATTATTCAGAAGAAAAGAGACCAACTAATTCATGCAAAAGGAGATATAAGGTTCATTCGAAAATCGGAAAATACTCAAATTTTGAGGTAAAAATCGCAACAACGAAAAATCATTAGGGAAGATAGTTTCTTACTGTAGTCGAATCAGATTTGCAATGGATTATATTGTCCGCCTCGATTTCAAGCCTCGTATTAGGCGCATGCGTGTTCATTAATCATTATTTCTCGCCATGACACTTGCTCCTACATTAGCACTTTTCATAGTTAAAGTAAACCAAATGTATATAAAATAAATATCAATGGTAGAAATATTTTCCTTTGGTTAAAAGTGTTACGCTTTTCTAAGAAAATCCACAGAAACCAGAAGAGTACAACTTGTGTTCAAAAATTACCTTATCATCACATCAAATATAGCAATTTCTTGCAAGTAATTTTCGCTTCTTTACTTAACATAAATCAATGTTGAAATCAAACATTAAGGCATTTCAGAAAGCGACGGATGCAGGTAGTGAAACCATTTATATACACAGCAATATTAGAACAATTCTTATATCATATTCTGCATGTTAATCTGGCTAACTATGATGGGCGATAAACTGAATTACACATCTTTGAGGAGGACACACCTGCAATGCATACGTGCATATATCAAAATATATATTGAGCTTTTCAAAACAAGGTTTATAGTTTATACATAAATCCTTTTATTTAGAAAAGGTGATTTTGTCAACAAGTTAAATCTAACGCCATGCACTGCCATATCAATGTATATACAGTTATATCCTACTGCAAATCAGCCTGAAATGGACCTGCAATATCTTTAGGAAAATTTAAGTCCTTAAAAATAAAATACTGTACAATACTTGTCGATCTCTGAAAATATAACTTTCCCAACGATGAGATAACACTTGGTCTTCTCCAACAAGAGCACAGGGACATTTCCGGACCGTTTGGAGCACCAAACTTCAGGGTCTTCATGGTCCTTACAAAGAAATGAAATACATGTATATAAGATACAGTACAACATATGACACATGTTTACACGCTTATAAGTAACTATATAACAATATAAGCTTGGTTAATTTAACTATCATGCAGAAACAAAACTAAACAGTTTACAGGTTTGATAAATACATTCATTTGATATTCATTGGTAGGTTTTACCAATTATGTTATCTTCATGATGCCGTTATCGTGTTCTTAAAAAAGCGTCGGAATTATTAGCAGTTTACTGCAAGAACTAACCAGGAAAAATTGCTTACCATTAAGTCCAAGGGTTTTCCATTTTGCTTAATGGGTTTATGATAAATGCGAGGCTGTCTATAATTACCTACGGATGCCTGAGAGTTAATTCCCTTCACAATAAAAATCAATATAGAAGCAATTTGACGACTAAAACAATTCGTTTGCTTTTTCGCCCCAAAAATCGCATGTAAGTTCTGCAAAACATTGACGATATTACTGATTCAATATTTACCCATATGGATCCAGCAGTTACTGTCCTATACAAACAGACATGTTCGATAAATTGTACACTCTGTATGGAATAAATTACACAAGGAACTCTTTCCTTACCCCTGCATTTTCATCGACTAAATAGTTAATCAGTATGTTCAAACAATAAACTTACTTGCCTTTGGGCTTTTTGGCTGGCTCATTCCTTTACTAATCCCATAATATATCAATGTCTCAATTTTTTCAGCCAATCGTTGAAGACAATCTTTCTTAAATTCTTCCCTATCTCCCCAACCTCCAATTCCCAAGACTCTTCTGGCTTAATCAATGATATGTTAATTTAGGTAACATTACCTACGTTATTTCACTCGATTGAATAATAATTGAAGGGTTTTGTAGATGGAAAATTATTGAGTGTGAATTATATACATTTATTAGACCTAACCAGGAACAGGTGCGAAAAATGCAACTATAGGTCCCTGGCAGGAATCGAACTGCAGCCCTGCGATTCCGGTGCAGCACTCCAACCAACTGAGCTACAGAGTCCAGTTGCTGAGCTCTAACCACAAGTTAATATATATATGCTAGGGTACTGCTATGTTAAGTTGTGGGTAACTATCAAGATTTTGTTGGCATCTCACTCGATTGAATAATAATTGAAGGGTTTTGTAGATGGAAAATTATTGAGTGTAAATTATATACATTTGAAAATAGGTACGCAAATACGTACATGCGTCTACGTTTAGTGCATGTCAGCCTGATGTCAGCATGTAGTGATGTAGTCGGTGGTCGTAACAAGCCTAAGTTTCATTGTTTGAATTGCTCTCAGTTAGTATAAACTGCACAAAGCTCGGTAAAAGTGAAAACATATTGGATACTATGAAAAATATTAAAATCATGACTCTTTTGCTTACTTTCTGGAAAACCTTGCCCAGAAACCTTGTTCTTTTTTAGACACTGATCCAAGAGCATAAATGAAAGATCATACTCTGATCGAGTAGTTATTTTGTAGTTATAGCAATAGCCAAGTAGGGTATTAATTACGTTTTGTTTCTTTAATTAATAGCTTTGTAGTTTGATTGAGTATTTTGAGTTTGATTGAGTATTTTGAGTCTGATTGATTTTGAGTCTGATTAAGTATTTTGAGTTTGATTGAGTATTTTGGGTTTGAGTATTTGAACAAGTAAATCGAAGTTTCCCTTGTGTTTTATTTCTGCTTTATTATAATAATCTATGCTGTTTATGGTATCAATTTAAAGGGCCCACAGTAATGGCAAAGTTAAATAAATAAATAAAAACAAATAGAAAGGTGTAATTAGCTTATATTGAAATAGCTGAACCATGCACATAAAATTATCGAAGACCACGCTACAAGAACAAGAAACGCAACATATATAGCAACTAACTATTTTAAATATTTATTAGTCATGACTCATGACTATGAAGCAAACAGATCACATCGTTTATAAGTTGGTTCGTCATCTCGACTACCAGTTGTCGGCAAGCCCTGTGACGTCGCAAAACGTCATAGAAAAGTTAGTCCGCCATATAGTCCGAATTTATCGATAACATAGCGCTTAAGACGTAGACGCAAAAATGCAATTATAGGTTCCTGGCAGGAATCGAACCTGCGGCCTTGCAATTCCGATGCAGCGCTCCAACCAATGAGCTACAGATTCCAGTTGTTGAGCTCCAACCACAAGTTAATGTATATATACTAGGTTACTGCCATGTTAAGTTGTGGGTAAATATCTAGATTTTGTTGGCTCACTCAATCGGGTGTATTTATGAATTACGTATCCTGTCCCAAAATGTAGTAAACCCATGGTGATATACTGATAATCTTTCATCTCATCTGATGACTGGTAGAAATCGCCTAGTTGTGGGGTTGATTTGTCTTTGATCCTGTTTTCTCGCGTAATATATAGCTATTATAGCTGCGGCGGTCCCAACTATATAAAAAACATAGCAATAGTTACTGTCGATGCAATGGAAGTGTTGATAAAATATTGCATCAATCCTTTTCCTCAAGTTGATCAATACATTTGCTCTAAAATTGCTCAACTTCCTGTTTACTAGCATACTGGTCAATCAATCACTGAAACGAGACGCCATTGGTCGATTCACACACACAGGAAGTTGAGCAATTTTAGAGCAAATGTATTGATCAACTTGAGGAAAAGAATTGATGCAATATTTTATCAACACTTCCATTGCATCGACAGTAAATATTGGGGGTAATCTTCAAATTTTGGATTGTTTTTCAGCTTCAATTTTCTCACGCATCTTTCGCTCCCAGCCTCTTTTGAGATCTGCGCCAACCGCTTCCCTGCCTCAACTCTGCGTGGATCTTTTTCCTTTTTGACTGTTGTAATCTTAATTTCCTCACTCATATAGTAGTATAGGTTCTATGTCTAGACTAATAGGTAACTCATAAATAACTCATAGGTAACTCGTAGATAACTCATAGGTAACTCATAGATAACTCATGGAAACCTTTCCCATGGGCTCTTAGTGTGTTAATGTTAATAAATCTTTTACTGCACAAGTCACAGAGTAATCTGCTATGTGCCATGTATTCACTTATTTCCCTAGTAATAAGGTCGTAGTCATTACCAACCATAGTTTTGTAATCTATATGTTTGAAGTGGTCGATCATCCTAGCTTGGTCTTTGGATAGTATTCCAGTGTTTTTTTGGTGTTTTAAATTCAATTGCGAAGCCAATATAGTGTTTACTAATAACACATGGCCAGTTTATGGTAGTGCTCGTAGAGAACCTTGAGTTTATTCCTCTTGTCCTCGGATAGACTAGCTGATATATGATTAAATTGTATTGCGCTCTTTCTGTTTGGCATTATTATAGAAGATATTTCCATTGCAAGTCATATAGTTTTTTCACTATAGTATATTCATTACCAGTTGCTACATTGGATTTGACTCCTACATTGAAGAAACGGATATTGGATCAAGAGTGTATAATCGCACTAAGTTTGACTTTCCCATCTATTGCAAAACATTGGTTAGTCACTTGACCGTCTGTGATTGCGTATCTACTAAGTCTACTTAAGTTTGCGGTGTGTATAGCTATCTTTGTCACTACATTATTTAACGTAACATACTGAAGCTCAAACTCTAGTTGTAAGTCATATTTCACTGTGTCTGAGTCAATAAAAATACTGTCTATGTAGAGAGTAGTGTCAATATTTGGTATATACGAGAAAGCAGCGGTTGGAATCCCAGTCCTGTCTTTATTGGGATATTTGAAAGTGGTAGTAAAGTTAACATAGCTCCATTCTCTACAATACATCATTCTAAGTCTCTTACTTAAGAAGTTTGACTCCACCCATTTTTTATTCACCATCTCTTTTTCATTAATAGGGTCTGGAAAATTTAGTATACTATTGTCGCCCATGTCTAGCGCTCCAACCGCTATCTTTGTTCTGGGATCCACTTCAAAGAACTTTTTAGCTGACTGATCTAGTTGCGCCTTATTGATCACATCTAGTGGATCAGTACCTGGGGCAATGTACTTAATCTAGAAACTTACGAACTTTTTAACTATTTTTTTAATATTGATTCTTTTACAATATCTTGACTTTTTAACTTATAAACTCATAGTATTATCATGATTACATGTTATATAGTATTTTTAAATTGTATGTCATATAGTTATAGTATAAGAGGGCCACTCGTTAGTCAGTTGATATACTGTTCAGTGTTTACCCTCGTTAAATAAAGTTGATTGATTGATTGAATCTGATTGCCTCCCATATTTAATGTCCCACTCATATGCCCACCAGAAAGGTTGAGCTTTTAATCAGTTCCTTCTTAACCATAAAACATTATACTATAGAAGATATTGCATATGCTGTCAGACCGGAGAAGATAAATAATAAAAATAATGGTGTGTTGTACTTGACTACATGTTTTTGGTGTACACTTGGTGCCACACTGTCCTCTAGATTAACCAAGTGATTTGAGGGTTCTTGGTGTACCTTTTTTGGTTGTTTTTCTGGAAGGCCAACAAAATTAACATTTTCATTTAATCCAAATTTCATCTTATTAGTTGAGACTGTTAGTATGTTATTATATCCAGCTATCTTTTCCTTATTAATGATCGGATAGGCAACTTCCCTCTAGTATGAGATAGACAACTTCCCTCTAGTAGAGAGTACAACACCATAAATGGATGGACACCTGAAGAAAATAGGGAGTAAATCCTAGCGATACAACAGACCCACATCAAGAATTGGAGGTAATGGCAACCTAAAAATTCAAGCAGATCATTTCCAGGGCACGCTAGACAGAACAGTTGAGCAAAGGGATTACACGGAGAATCCAGAAGAGTACATCGACCCAACAGAAAGGATTACAGGTCTAAGAGGGGCTAGAGATAGATTTGAACAAAGGCAATTGGAGGAGTTGAGAGAACAACAGGAGGAAGACGTTAGTAGACTTCAACGGTTTAAGAAGTGGCCTAAAGAAAACCTAGTTGTATTATCAGCTTTGGCAATATCAATAGCAGGTGTTATCACAACCATTGTAATAGGTGACAGAAAAGCTATCGTCCAGGGAGCTGAGGCCACCAGTAAGTTTGCCAAAGCTGTATATAATCTAGGTCAGAAGCTATGCTCATTATTAGCACCTCTTACTAAGCATTTTGTCACAAGTCATATCCTGGGGTGCAAAATGTTTAGCTTGGTTGGCTAGCAATCTAGTATATACAGTACCCTAGTGTATATACATGAACTTGTGGTTAGAGCTCGAAAACTGGACTCTGTAGCTCAGTTGGTTCGAGCGCTGCACCGGAATCGCAGGGCTGCAGTTCGATTCCTGCCAGGGACCTATAGTTGCATTTTTCGCAGCTGTTCCTGGTTAGGTCTAATAAATGTTTATAATTTACACTCAATAATTTTCCATCTACAAAAACCTTCAATTATTATTTTAACACCCATTTGGATGTTAAATATGATCTTAAAGCAAACTTAAATCATATTTAAATAATATTAATTGATACAGCTAGTGACAATTGGTGCAATTGGTCTGAACCGTCTGTCAGAATGTCAGTGCCATTTGAAAGGCTAGACTATAAATATAGGACAATTGCCAGAATGTATTGCCTTTATTGAACGCCACTTCGTACGGAATTTGCAACGATCGGTACAAATTGTTGTTTATATTTTTCTAACCTTGCTAAGAATAGATAGTTTGCAGGTTTTATATGGAAATTCACATCGGTAAATTAAAAATATGTTCAACGGAATTTCACAGTGACTTCGCATATATATGAACAGATATTTCACAATTAAATTGCTTAAATGACAAATCAAATATAGAATCAATCTTACCTGTGATTTCATAGATATTCTGCACTTTGAGGAAGTAATAAATCCAAATTTACTGCAAAATATTTCAGTAAGGTCGCAGTCTTAAGAAGGTATAATTTGATTGGTTCCTGTTGCCGAATTGTTAGCCAATGAAAATCACTTCCCACACAGGGTAAACCCATGCTGGCATGCTGCGGTGTTCACTTTGCTCTCTGCTTAGCTCTTCACACGAACTTCAGCAATATATTTGCGCGAGTTATTTGCGTCAAGGTTTGAAAAGGCATCTCTTAATACATATTCATGTAAAGTCCGCAGATATTGTATTATTAGTCCGACAATCTATAATGCACAATGCATAAACAAGGTCGCTGCACAAATGCATATTAAACAATGTCGCTATTGTATTTATATTCATCATTCATATTCAACCAATTTTGTATCATTATTTGCGCGAGTTATTTGCGTCAAGGTTTGAAAAGGCATCTCTTAATACATATTCATGTAAAGTCCGCAGATATTGTATTATTAGTCCGACAATCTATAATGCACAATGCATAAACAAGGTCGCTATTGTATTTATATTCATCATCATTTATATTTGCGCGAGTTATTCACGTCAAGGTTTCAAAACTAGATATTATGCTTATAAACATATGCTATTTCATTCGAACTGTATCGCTCGATTACAACTTCGAACTGTATCGACTATATGCATTTGTTCGAAATAAAGTTCGCCATACAATTGTAGAATATTCAATAGAACATTATAGAAGTGATCTGACCCGTACCAAGCACCCACTCTGTATATTTACTATTACATTTTTGAAATCTCGGTTGCGCGATTTCCAAACTTTCCAGTCAGGCCAAGCACAAAGGCAGCAAATTAGTCTGAGCTGCTGTAAGTTGTTTAACTCGTCATTTAATAGTGCATCCCTGCTATAAGTGAGCTAATAAGGTCATTGCATATCACAGTCCATAGTCGCTTTGATAAATATTGAATACATGCATGTATGTTTATGACACTAATAGCTGTGGCACAAAACACAAACATTGGCCCTGATAATTGTTCATATCAAGCTCAGGCAATATATCTAATCCTTTTTAAGAGATAAATAGTAGCAGTGGTCAGGAATTAAGAAGTTGTAGCCTTGAAAAATGATAATTGTTCATATCAAGCTCATGCAATATATCTAATCCTTTTTAAGAGATAAATAGTAGCAGTGGTCAGGACTCAGGAATTAAGAAGTTGTAGTGAAAAATAGGGAAAACCAGTGGCTTAATATTCAGTTTGGTAGGCTGAAAACACAACTTTTGATTTTTAGGTCTTACAGTACAAAGTATTTAGCAAATGATTAACCCATTTAGCTTGCCATGTGCCCCTACTTTAGTATTATACTCTGTTTAATGCCAGACTGGTAGGTGCCAGCTAAATTGGGTTATTAGTCATAATAGGCCAAAGAAAAAATATTTGGGTTTCCGGTTTCTCAACCCTACCTACTGTTGCTTGTGGCTGCCAAAATCCCAACCCTAAACTTGAATAGATTTATGATGCTGAAAAGTTTTTCCCCTGTCCCTGTGCAGAAAATATAGTTGCCCGAAGAAGGAAATTCGAAACAATCTGACAGGAAATTTCTTTTGCCTGTGTAAACATGCACTAAAAAGGCATGAGGTCTGATTCTATGAACATTAAATAAACATTAAGTTAAGAAAAAAAAAATTAAACCAACCTACCATACATAGGTTTTTTCAACAAGAAAAAAGAAACTTTTGCTATAGTCATTAATTGTCTTGTGTTTAGACAGAGTAAAATACTAAAGTAGGGTGTATCTGGATGCATTGCAAGCTAATGGGTTAACAAGAAACACTGGCAGATAGTTTTGTTAACCCATTAACTGGCAGTACCCTACCCGACTGACGAGTAAATCATGTTTTATATGATCTACTCCGGGGTACTCCCGGAGAAGAGACACAGGATTTTAAGAGAACGAGAACACCTAAAGTTAAAACTGAACGTTTTAAACGGTCTTTTTTTAATAGATGTTTATTCAATTATTTTTGATAACTAGGTATTGATGTAGAATGTAGATTAACCTAATGCTCTAATTTTATCTATTTTTAACTTATTATAAAATAATTTAGAGTCAATTACTATCTTGAAACTAATTAGTTTGTAGGTACAATAGAATTGCAATCTTCTTGCCTTTCTTATTGACAATCTTGTAAAGCCACACGTATGTTGTGATGCTATATTTTACAATAAAGACTTTATTATTATTATTATTATTATTATATAGTTTATTTTTGTAAAACGTCAATATGAAATTTTGAATTTTTTGCTGTTATAGTAATTCATAGGAAAATTTTTTAAATTCTCAAATTTTTGGCTGTAAATTCAAAATCAGAGATGCCAACATATATAGTCTTGTTCGTCAATGCCTGGGCTTTAAGAAAATGCCTGTTGGCAGCTTGTAACAAACAATGCCATCAAACACTTTTTCTGGGCACATTTTTAAGAGTTGGCTGGCCGTCTATTAAAACTGAAGCAATATCAGATGACAGAAATTGTTTACTGTGACTTTGTGTATTGAAAATGTGTAATGTATTGAGGTTGGCCACCACGTGTAGCATAAACAGTTCTGAAACCCGCCTATTAATATGCTATATCATTGGAAATATGTTGGCCAGGGATATACGATTTCTTCTGAAAAGGAACTTATTGGAGAGGAGGGGCGGGGCTTCTTTCAGAGGGAGTTGTTTAGGGCGTGAAAATTGTTGATAATAATATTACCATAATATTTGACAATTATTCGATAAAGCGGCTTAAAACGCTTTAGGTGATTATCGCGTATTAATCCGGTAGCGCAACCAATCAGCGTTGAGAATTTTCAATAATCACCTATATATGTAATTTTACTAATAAACAATTAATGCAGACAGACAAACAAATAAATTTTAAAATACTATATTAATCGTAGATATTGTATCATCATAATTTATATATACAATAATGCTTTCGCATTCGTTCTATTGTTTCCCTCTGTGTAAACGTCATCCACACACGGGTTTGCACGATGGGCACAGCCTATGAGAGAAAGAAGTATAATTTATAATAAATACATCATAAATTTACACCATGGGCATTAGTGTATAACTGCCAATCACTAACAATCAGGTTATGGATATTTACCATTTTCCCTTTGGTACAGACAATAACCCAAGACATCTCTGGTGATAAAAGGTATTGCCGGGACACTAAAAAAAGATTGTTTATTATTTCAATTAAGGTGAAATAATGCGAGCAACAAAATGGCTGCAACTCAGCAAAAACTGATTTTAATGCATGTTAATTGAAGATGTTATAGATGTTGTCTCATGTTTTGTGTAAACATTTTTAATTAGCATGTATTGAAATCAGCTTTTGTTGCAAGTTGCAGCAATCGTTTTCCTCTATTTCAGTTTTCATGTTGTAGTGAACATACATACATGCATACGAACAAAGCATTTGCAATACTGCTGAATATAAAATACCTTTTCAGGTTCCTTCGTTTCGCAAGGAAGCATCTCATTTTCTTCCTTTTGATCTTTTTCCTGGAAATGGTAATATATGACGGCAACCGAATTACAAATATTTTCGTGTTAAACCTGTAAATCATGGTTATAATGCATAGTGACTGCAAGATCCTTTCAATTGCGGTCATGTTCGTTTTGGCTATTGAGTATTGTACATGCAACACGATAGGACATGATGTCTGCAGTGAGACATGCTATCAAGGAACAAATTAAGTATAAAATGTGAAGGACGATGTTAAATACTGAGTTGTGCACATATAAAGACCTGTTTGCACAAGCACCATTTGTATGGAGTCACTGGGATTTTCTGGACCATCCTCATTATCGTTAGCAATGGCAGGAGCTACAAGTATGTTAACTTGTTATAGAACAAATTGAGGTTGCTTCGCGTGTGTTGTAGGCACACGCGAAGCAACCTCAATTATTCTATAATCCGTAACCGACGCTGAATTAAAGTCTACGATTAACTTATTATAGTCTGTTTCATATACATTTAGGGACCTTCATTTTCTACTGAGAAGAGGGCTGGCGGAATTAGGGGTTACTTAAATTCAATATTTTCCGAGGAGCATGCCCTAAACACCTAGCTATGCTAGACCCCTGGAATGACTACGCAATTCGGCCCAGTCGTTACAACGTCTTCTACCTTTTATGGTATAACGAAAATATATTAACAGTATTAAAGTCAGCCAATGACCACAAAGCTTTTTGTTCACAAAAACGATGCAGTAACATCAATGTTAAAAAAACGAAACAAATAAATAAAAACGGATATCATTGTGAGTAGTGCTTTTCCAGTCAACTTTCATTCACTAATCCCGATTACAGGAAATGTCCTGTTAGCTGCCTCGTTTCGCTTTTACGCCCGGGGTTTGCGTGTACGGCGCTTGCTTAAGTGTCAGTAGTACTGGACGGGGGCGGATCCAGGATTTTCGTACGTTAGATCAAAATATCACGACAATGCCAGGTTTGCGCCAGGAAGAGCAACCAAGGCCGACCGAAGCGCCATATGGGCGCAAACATAGCCCCTAGGGGTATGAGACGGCATGCCCCAGAAAATACAGATTTTTGAACACTCCAGAAACACCAATTTGCGGCTTGCTCTGGGAGCAGCTTCAGCCAAAAATTAACCTCCTAGATTGGGGACCCAATTATAGCAATTTTCACGACGTTCTCTGCTGACTCCCACATTATCACTCGCTTAGGGATTTCATCTTCATGATCTAAGACAATTTAAATATTTGAATCATTCGGGTATGTGCTGCCTATGTTAAACTACGTCTGTGGCTCATTGGATTAAACTTATCGAATTTCACAAAATAACACATGAGTCGTATTACATTTACACAAGCTATACCATGTGTTATTGCCTTTTGTATATTGCTCCATATACATTATATAAATCACAGTATAGATATCACCAGATAATATTTATTAAACTTCAACCAATAGTAGTCCACAAAAGCATGAAAACAAACTTCCGATTCATATAGGTTATTAAACTTGGTTCGCTGTAAATCTTATCTATAAAGTATATTATTCTTATAAAGCGTCGAGTCTAAGTCTTGACCGCAATATTATGTAAGCGGTTCACCTCATCACCTACGAGGTCAATACTTTGCACAAA